>CM023095.1:9707218-10307218 GCA_013103745.1 Gardenia jasminoides | reverse complement strand
AGCAATTTATTTGTCTGGCTAACATATAACTTCTTGTTTTACAGCCGTGTTCGCCACCCAAATGGTAATCTTTCTTCTTATATTTGTCATTTACCTTTTTGATGATTGCAAGTCCTAACTACAGAACTCAAAATCCTTGATTTTGTGATTCTTCATATCTTCTGATGTGATTTCCTCATCAATGTCATTTTTGGAATTGAAGCTGTCACTTGTCCCACTCCATGTCCTGCCTGGCTCACAAGTTCAATCTTCTCTGCCATAGAGGCACAATTTCTGTTGTCCTTCGTCTTCACTCTCTAAACATGGATATTCAAGTAAAATAGATGCACTTAGGCCCCTCATAGACCATTCACATTGTCCTAGTCTCCATGTTAAAGAACTTGTAATTTCGATTAGTTTCAAATAAATGATACTTTGTCAGTTTCAAAGTTTACACTGAATTACCTGCATTTTTCTTGATTGACTATTTGATTGGCTTACAATCCAAGGTCTGCTTTATATTAGTATGAGAGCTTATTCTACATTTCCATTTAATTTGAAAGTCAAAGGCCTTTTCTTTTTAATTTTTTTCATGTTGTATGGTTCCAGTGTACATTTCTCAACTTTTCAATAGCAAAGTGATATTACAGGATACATCAGCTATGGTTTCAAATTCTCAAAGCTTTTTGATAGATCTTTATGAAACAGTATAGCACTTCTGTGAAACAGTCTTTTCTGGCTTTTATCGAGACAGATGGTCTTTATTTCAATGAATGTAGTTGCAAGGCAGTTTTCTGGTTTACAATTGAAATATATGATATTCCTCTTGCTTTACATAGATCAACTTATTATTTTCTATTCAAACTTTTTGTATAGCCCTTGGAGAGCCTCATAAATCTTCACTCAGACACTACATTAGCACTTTGTAATTATATTTGATTATACTTGCAGATCAGTATATGTGATTCCTTTTGTATTTGTTTATGCTCTCATATTTCACATCAGCATTCGATATGCATTAATACTTAACAAAAATGTCAAAGAACCCAGGATGATATGTATTTCTACATTTTTTATAGTTGCATATTCTGATTGATCAAGAATGTATCTGCCGGTGATACTTCTATTTGCAGTTATTCTATTTCTTGGTGCTTGCACAAAGCCCCCACGCTTGTCTATGGTTACTGAATACATGGAAATGGGATCTCTCTATTATCTCATCCATGTGAGCGGGCAAAAAAAGAAACTCAGTTGGCGAAGGAGACTGAAAATGCTATGTGATATATGCAGGTACACCAAACTGTATTTTTAAATCTTCTTGACCTCTTCTCTTTTATCCTGAAAGTTGGCTATCCAAAACCATGTCTTTTATCTTTTTCTTTAAGTTTTTGACAACATATTAGAGTTGTCAACAAACTGGCATGCTGGCATTTTATTTTGTGTCATATTACTTCGTAAGCAAGTCACACATTTTTCAATGTCTGTTAGTTTTATCTCTGGGAAACTATGTAGAGCTTAAATTATGTTGGACAGTTATAATTTGATTTCTGAGCCCAATAAAAGACAAACAAAACTAGGACCTGAGCTAGGCTGTCTGCTGAAAATTGTGACCAGGATATTGCGTGGTATTGCCAAAGAGTAGTGAGGTTGGAGATGAATACTTGTATTTTAATGTTGAATTTAAAATGCTAACTGAGCTGACCACATGATGAGACTTCACTTAAATTCTTAGTGTAATATATTTGCAGTTGAATCTTTTTGGAGTGAGTTCCAAATTCCAAAGCTGTACACTGCATCTCTGCAGTTGGGCTTTGTGATATGTGACACGTGAGGACCAATTGGTACAAGGTCACCAACTTGGAGGAATAGCAAGTTGGAATGAAGTGTCGTGTCTATAGGGGATTTTATTTGATTGCACTTATGATACTTTTTCAACCTAAACTCTAATGTAACAGAATTTGTCCATGCAAATTACATTGCATTTCCAGTTATGTGAACCCCTGAAGATTGTTTAATTTGGATAGAGATGTCAGATTGCTTACTTTGGTTAGAGATTCAGACTTGATTAGTTATATGATGCTGGAAAGATGCTAAGATTCGCTCTTGGAGTCAGTACATGATAATCTGGTGCAGTCTTCTTGTACATTGTTCGAAGTTTTATTAAGTTTCTTAAAATGGGGAATATGAGACAAATATCCTGGTGCCAATTATCACTAATTAGAATGCTGGTTTTAAAGTAAGTTTAATGTGCTAGGCAGTCAGTCTAGGCCAATGATCTTCTTTAACAACATCAAACTTATATGCATGTCCTGGGATTTTCATGCATATATTCATCTGTGCAATTTTAAGGGGCCTATTATGCTTGCACCGGATGAAGATTGTACATCGGGATCTAAAAAGTGCAAACTGCCTTGTGAATAAGCACTGGACAGTGAAAATTTGTGATTTTGGGCTTTCTCGGGTACTAATGACCACCCCAATGAAAGATTCTTCATCTGCCGGGACTCCAGAGTGGATGGCTCCTGAGCTCATACGAAATGAGCCCTCCACAGAAAAATGTGACATTTTTAGCTTTGGTGTGATTATATGGGAGCTATGCACACTCAACAAGCCATGGGATGGTGTTCCATCTGTCCAAGTAAGTGGTATATATTTTGAATTATTCTAGCTGTTAAAAAAATAAAAGAGAACGAATACAAACCTGGTTTTTTTTTTTTTTTTTTTGAAATTCATGTATCATTTTTCCATTTGTATTTGTTAAGGTGGTTTATGCTGTTGCAAATGATGGGAAGAGGCTGGACGTTCCTGATGGTCCCTTGAGCAAGCTCATTCTAGGTCTATCATAGTAATTAAACATCTTTTCAGGCTGCCCTTTTTCTTTTTTGTGTGTCCTCATGTTTGACGTATTTCCCTTTCCAGATTGTTGGGCTGAGCCATATGAACGGCCTAGCTGTCAGGAAATTCTTTCACGCTTACTTGACTATGAGTCCACATTGTGCTAATTGTTATATTTCCAGTTCTTTTTTGGAAATCTCAATGAAATGGCAGGATGCGCATTTGCAATACTGTAAATCAGGTATTGATTTAAGTGCTCTCTCTCTCTCTCTCTCTCTCTCTCAGTGCTGTGTTAAGTGTTTTAGGGTCTTATGTTCATCTCATCTAATCTTCTTGGATCTTTGGAAATTGAACTATTTTCCTTCTAATGCTTCTAGTGGAGTATTAGCAGGAATGAGGGTATACCAGATAACAAGCATTGCATATCAGTGAACATTATGCCTCTATTGACTTCTATATATTTGCCTGCTTGAGGCTTCTCTTAATTCTAAGGAAATCACATTTTATACCTTTGATCAATTACAGCAAAGTTAAGAAAACCAAAAGATATATCCACCATTTTTTATGTTTGAGTTTAGAATTATCACAAAATTGCTCTAAGTAATAACCCATGCTAGAGCACAGATTGGTGCAGTTCGGTATCCAAAGCTAATCTGACAGAGACTCAGATTGTCATTTTTATCAAAACTTTTCCCACATACTGAGGTCTGTTTGCAGAAGCTGCAGTTAGAGCTTAATATTTGAGAACCTTCAGATATATCATTGATCACCTGAGTTGTCATGCAACTCAGTAGTCAAGAACAGCAAGTCTGAGCTAGTGTATATATTCAACTTCTTTTTCAATATTATGTATCTCAATTTGTGTTTAAAATATCTCAGGTTATTTCAGACTTTCAGTCCTACTCAGTTTTGAAGGTGTCAACAGCTCAAGCGATCAAACTAGATTCTGTAGAAAGTTTTGCGGAGGCTAAACTAGATGACTGTCATAACAGAAATTAGATCTGATACTTAGTTATGCTTCTGAATTCATTCTCTCTTGAACTTCTTCTTACGCTTATGTGCTGTACATGTTTTGATTCTATTTCGTGTCTCAATCATGATATGCTGTTAATAAGGTGTGTCCAACTCTCTCTATGTGGACCTCTTCTCTGTATATTTTTGTTATCTAGGTTTCAGCTACTCCAGTTTTGGGATTGTCCAGGATGTTATCGTCAAGGAAATAGTTTGCTCAAATTTTTGGTAGACACTTGGGAAAGCCATCCCTACCAAAAGATGATTGTAAGCAGTTATATGAAACTGCCAGAGCTGTGAGAAAATCGACATAGTTACGTGCTATGATATGATTACTGGTACCAACCAATATTTCACTATATATTGTGGTCTTGTCTGAGGTATCCCAAAGATATGGTCGAATACTTTAGGCCAGGCTTGGTTTTCGCTCGGTTCTCCTTGTCTCCTCTCCCTTAGCTGCAGAAGAATGTTTGTCCAAGAATGGCATCATTTTTGCAGACCGTCCTCCCCTTCTTGCAAGAAAATACATAGGGTGTAAGTTTACCTCTTCGGCTTGGTCACCTTCCGGCCCACATCATAGAAACCTTCGTCAGGTTTGAAGCCCTTAAATTATTGTCCTCCCGCACTCTCCAGATGTGTATCTCATGTCTGCGTGGATGAGGTAAGGTCACTGATTCGAAATGTTGTCCAGCAAACCTTTGATGGGAGTGTTGCAAGGCCGAGGTCGATTATATTGGACATGAGGTCCCTTCTATTCGGACTGTTGTTCATATGATGACCAAAATGATAAGTGGTAAAAGATATTATGCCAAGAAAAAGGAGGATACAGATGAAGCAAAGGTGTTTCAAGAGACTACGACTGAATTACTTTTGTAGCAAGCGACAAAGGCCACTCTTCTTGATTTCATGCCATTCGTGTCTTTGGATTTAAAAAGTTGGAGAAAAGTTGATGAATGTGCAAGAAAAGAGGGATAATGAAGCCTTGATGGAAAAATACAGGAGGAGAGGCTCTAATGATCCAACAGCAAAAACTCATGAAGATCGAGGGAGGAAGGGATGTGTGGTTGAAGTGTTACTCGAATCGTAGGCAACAGAACCTGAAAGTTATCCTCTTAAGATCATCGAAGGCGAGGAATCCATTTTGACACAAATTTTGAAATTGGAATTCCCACCTCCTAATTTTACTTCTCATGTTTGTGTCCGGGAGCAGATAACAGATTTTGTGAACAAATCGTGGATTTTGAAATCCATTCCATCTATCCATACCCCCTATAAAAGTACGTATGAATGGTGGTGATGAATGGAGTACAAGTAATTTTTTGTTTAGTTTTTACGATATTACCTTTTCATCTACTACTTAGAATTATTTCATTTCAATTTTGGAATTAATAAAATGAATGAAACATTATCAATCGACTCAATAATATTAGTAATTAGGGAAAAAAATTGAAACGTCACCAATTGATTCATTAATGTTAGTAAATAAAATGAAAATATCTCTCATTTAAAACTATTTACCAACCTTTGCACTCTATTTTCAATTATTTCTTGTACTTAAAATTTCTTGCTCAAAGCAATGATAAAATATTAAATAGCCAATCACAATGTACATGCTCTTATGACAGACCAACAACATGCAAAGGAAAAAAAAAAATCCACTATTGACTTGAAAAACCTTTATAAAAAGACTATATGATTTATGACAACGCATTGGTTTTGGCAGCTACAAAAGGATAAAAGGTAATCTAAGGGTTGATTTGGCTTATAGGATGATACAGGATTGGATAACTGTCATCTAATGTATGGTTGCATTTTTATAATTGGATTAAATATCCATGTTAATTAAATTAATCTTCTCTAGAGGGGATAAAGTCATCCCATGGAGGGTATTTATCTGGGGATAATTGTGAGAGCGGATAATGATTTATCTTATACCCTTATCAAGAAAGACAAAACCTACCACTATTAATAAACCAAACACTAGATAACAATGATGAGTAATCCCATGATTATTAATATTGGGACTAATTATCCAAGATAAGTCATCATATCTCATCCAATCAGTGAACCAAATGAACCCTAAAGGAAAGATTACTCCAATATTGAATAGCAAAGCATAACTGAAGTTGCATTATCTAAAAGGCCATCCCAAATTAAGCCCTGTAAGCATTACAAGAAAATATGTTAAAACAACATATCAATGCACAAGTGGCCAACTATACTAAAGCTAAAAACATCGATAAGACCAGAAATGAAAAATAAAGAGAACAATTATTTTCTATGTATCGATTATTAAGTGCAAAAAAAGAATTCTTGCCGGGTATCCCTTTCCATCTTTTCCACAATATACTAAAGCCTTTATGATAGTCTTCCCACTCTAACTTTTACACTTTATTCATCTAACGACCCACATTGAATCACACAGCAGCATGCCAGCATTTTATCAATCTTAAAATGCCTCGATTCCTCAATCCATGATTGTGCCGTTGACACCAGGGAAAGTTAAAATGTTTACTGATGGTTTAATTGCCCAGGCAAGTCAGATTTCCATGATTTCATTATACTCTACATAATGAAATCGCTTTACAGTGACCTTGAGGGCTCAAACTTTCAATATAAATTGACCATTACTGGTAAGTATGTGGCATAAAATGATATCTGTTAGTTGCCTTCGAATTTTCTATTGCGGATCCGAATTATAACCCAACCCGAAATTTTGGGAGCTCAACCCGAAAGGAATTTTTTGTGGAGGTCTGTGGTGGAAGCGGAGGGCTTGGACCGATTATATATAGGTGTATTTTTCGGTTCTAAAGTTGGTAACAATTCTCTCTGTAATCTTCTCACAGAAATCTCCATCTCTCTGCCCGTGGACGTAGGTCACATTGACCGAACCACGTAAATTTGTGTGTGTTCTTCAACTTTTCTAAGCTGTTAGGGAAGTTTTGAAACATATATCACGCGAGTCTTTATGGTGTAGTATACCATTTGATGCTTCGATCTTCCTTTTCTGAACGAATTTGATTTCACAACCTTTCTAAATTGGTAAAATAGAAATATTTGTAAGATGGTGTCCTGAGGTTACTAAGCTACCTCTCTTCTCTAGTACTTCTACGACAGTTTCCGCAAAATGCCTTCCCCAGACTGGACCTGGATCCTGATTCTTTGCAATCACAGTAATGAACCGCACAGAACAGTTGAAGGTGGATTGGGAGTTATGGAATTGGATAGAGAGAATTGAATGCATGACCCAAATTTTAATGTGTCAAAAAAATTTGTTTTATTTTCACATCTTATTGCTTTAGTGTCTATGTTTATTATGTTAATGTATATATCTGTTGAGTTTATGTCTACACTACACAGTGTTGTTAGCACTGGTGACAGCAGAAGCCCTTGATCCAACTTGACCTGTGACAGAAGTTTCTTGATCTGGTCCTTGAATTGCTTGTCTACAACTCCCCCTAATAGTAGCGGATATCTCCTGGGAATCTCTTTCAGCCAGTCAGCAGAAAAGGCCAAGATTGAATTTTTACTTGATTTCCCTAATCTATATGAGCTTGTTCTCAATTGCGGTAGATTTTTTGCAAAAACTGATTATAGAAAGCGATTGTTGATAATAATCACAATTAGCTAAATCTATCTTTAGTACATTGCAGATTTTATTTTATTTTTATATTTTTCTAGTTGATGTTCAATCAACACTATTAATATACCTAAATCACGCCCAACTTACCATTTTTTTAATTGTCAAAACCCATAAACAAGTGAAGGATGTCAACCCTAATATTTTATTAATGTTCAAAAACAAGGATGGAGGAGGGGATAAAACCTAGCCTAGAACAGATTAAAAGAAAGCCAAAAAGGAGGACTAACTCTTTACAACATATGATCTAATATATGGCATACTATGATTACCTAAAATGATAAGTGGTTGAAACCTGAAGAAAATTCCGAAGAAAAGTGAAACATATGTTGACTCATCATATGAATGCACACATTAATAATTATCATTCTACCTTGCATTTATAAGTTTTTCTTATTTCTAACTATACATTTCTAAAATATCAACACATGAACGCACTCGTTTGATAGTTTTTTTTTTTTTTTAACCTAAAACTTGATGATGCACATATCAACTACCATGCCTAAATACCTTATCCAACAGGTCCTTGTAACAGCTGACATTTTAACAACTCCCAATTTGACTCTCCAGGAGGAAGATGCTCCAGCGCTTCAGCAAAAGAGAAAAAGGTTCGCCATTGTCTTTATTATGATAGCCTAAATTAAAAGCCAAAGCATCTCACATTCTGCACTCAAAAACATCCTGACAGGCCAACATAGCCATGGAAAGCAGTACTGCTACTGCATATACGTCCCTTGCTGTATTTCTTCTTCTCCTTTATGTCTTGACTCATCATTTCTTTCACAAACTTCAAAATCTTCCACCAACCGCCCCTTTCCCAATCCTTCCCTTAATTGGCCATCTCTACTTGCTTAAGAAGAAGAACTTGCCTTTCCATAGAGCCCTGTCTGAGTTATCCAAAAAATATGGTCCAATACTTTACCTCAGGTTTGGTTCTCGCCCAGTCCTCCTTGTCTCCTCTCCTGCAGCAGCAGAAGAATGTTTATCCAAGAATGACATCATTTTTGCGAACCGCCCTCCCCTTCTTCCAGGAAAATACTTAGGCTACAATTACACCTCTTTGGTTTGGTCATCTTACAGTCCACACTACAGAAACCTTCGTCAGATTGCAAGCCTTGAATTACTGTCCACCCGCACAGTCCAGATGTTATCTCACATCCGTGTGGATGAGGTAAGATCAGTGATTCGAAGTCTTGTCCAGAAGGTCTCTGATGGGAATCTGGAAAGGTCGAGGTCGATTATTTTGGACGTAAGGTCCCTATTGTTTGAACTTTCGTACAATATAATGACCAGAATGATTGGTGGTAAAAGATATTATAGCAAGGATGAGGAGAATACAGAAGAAGTAAAGTTGTTTCAAATGATTTCAGCTGGACTTGTTGAGCAGGCAGCAAAGGCAAGTCTGCTTGATTTCATGCCATTCATGCGTTTGTTTGGATTTAAGAAGTTTGAGAACAAGTTGATGGACTTGCATCAACAGAGGGATAACTTGGTGCAAGCTTTGATAGAAGAATACAGGAGGACAGGGGCTGATGATCAAGCAGCAACGACTGAAGCTCGAGGAAGGAAGAGAAGTATGGTACAGGTTTTACTGGAGTTGCAGGCAACAGAATTTTCGAGCTGTCCTGATGAGACCATCAAAGGCCTCTTAACGGTGACGAATCAAATTTGAAACAAAATTTGAGATTTAACACATATTTCTGGAACAATTTAATCTACAAGTTTTAGCTATGAAGGGTACAACATACTATACTGACTGCATCATTATTTTAGAGGACATTCAGGTGACTGTAATTGTTCATTCTAATTCTGCTGCCCAAACCACCAGTAGGATAGACTTTGGACATTAAAATGATGCATAATCTTCTTAGTGCAATACTCTGATTAAGTCCTTATTGGAATTACTCGTACAGGTTCTATATCAGGCGAGCACAGAAACTTCAGCTAACACCGTTGAATGGGCATTTTCACTATTGCTCAGGCATCCAGAAGTTCTGAAGAGAAGCACAGGCTGAAATCGACAATGTCATTGGTAACAGTCGTATGATTGATGATCTGGATGTGGCTCAACTTCCTTACCTCTGCTGCATCATCAAAGAAACTGTGAGACTTCATCCAGCAGCACCACTGTTACTACCCCATTTTTCCTCTGAAGATTGCATGATTGGAGGATTTCGAGTTCCACGTGGAACTATGTTGTTGGTAAACGCATGGAGCATACACCATGACCCCAAGATATGGATGGAACCTGACAGATTCATGCCTGAGAGATTTGAAGGCAGAGAAGGGAGCAAAGATGATTTCAAATTTATGCCATTTGGATCAGGCAGGAGAAGATGTCCGGGGGAAAACTTGGCCATGAGCTCCATTGGATTGGCAGTGGGTTCTTTACTGCAATGTTTTGAATGGGAGAGAATCACCAGTCAAGATATAGACATGAGTGAAGACAGTGGATTTCTAGTACGTAAAGTTGAACCGCTGATGGTTACTTGTTATCCTCGACCAAACATGGTCAGCCTTTTGTCTCAGCTATGATTTATAACAGCAAAATTGCAATTTCTGTCATTTAGCAATTGTATCTTTTGGTGGCCAAAATTGAGGTTTCAGAAATTGAAGACCTGATTCAATTTCCTCCTCTTCTTTGCTTTTCAAATCCTGCCTATCTCTTTAAAGGTTAATTGCAGTTTGCACTCCTCGACAATTCGGCTATCGGACTTTGAACTCCAAACTTTCAATTTTAGCAATCTGTTATCTTCAACTTTTAATTTTTAGCACAATTAATAAATCAAGTTAAACCTAATTAAGAACAGAATGATTGTACTAGTTTATCCTCAATTTTCTACAAAATATCCAAAAAATACCCATTTTATTTTCATCTTAACACAGTTTCAAATAAATCTCTAAAAATACCTTCTAATACATAAACTAAAAAGAAAAGAAAAGAAAGAAACATAAACCATATCAAATTTCACCACCATCAGCACATGAAGTACCACCATGATCTCTTCGACACCAGCATAACATCTTCACCCGTTCACCCCCAACACCACCATATCATATCAAAAAACAGATTAATGTTAAAATATATACCAAACGAGAGAGAGAGAGAGAGAGAGAGAGACTTTATTATTATCAGACCAAACAAATTAACATCCAAAAAATAAAAAATTCCATACCCAAATCTTATCACCTTAAACAGCTGCGCCACCACCACCACCACCTCCTCTCAACTTTATCACCGTTAAAAGCTCTTAAAACTCATCCAAAAATTTGTCAGACTGAAAAAAAAAAGAAGAAATCAATAGTAAAATATTCTATACACAAATCTGGCCATAACAGGTGCAACTCCATCACAAAATCACCATAACCTCTTAGAGCATCCACAATGGATTACACTCTAAAGGGTTCAGAGTGTAATCCACATACCACACCAACATTCCATTATCCCTTTTTTTATTATATTCTTACTTATAATGGATTACACTCCACACAGTATAATAGTATGGATACACAATCAAATCAAATCTTTATTTTAATAATACACAACCCATGTTCATAAATAAATAAATTTATTTTTCAAAAATAAATTTGTTGTTTTTGTGAAAAATAAATTATTAATTTTCATCAAATTTTTTATTATTTAATTTTTTTCTATAAAAAATAATGTTATTAATTTGTGACTTCTAATAATATGGGTATTGCATGTATAAAATGACTTGCTGGAATTAAAATCTTCATGGCTGATGCAGCCCCTGCCAAGTGGGCCCACAATCAGCATTTTGCATTATTATTACACGCATCATTTGTATGATGCGTATCTTAAACTACATAAAGCGCGGAGGGGTGATCTACAGTGAATTCAGCCGGTATGGGTGCAATTTTGTTGCTGATTTTGGCTGTTTCTGTCTTTTCTCGTGTTCCATTTCCCTTGCTGGCGTCCCATGTGTGCGTCTATTGCGCTGCTTTCAGTTTCTTGTTCTGATATTGCCCTTTCTGCTGGTTCATTCGTAATTTTCAGCTCGATTTTGTCCTCTTTTCTGCTGTGGTCTGGGCCCGTCCCCACTGTCCGTTGTCTCTGAATTGTTGGAATTGCTAGGAATGAGGAGCAGGATGGCCATTTTTCTCAGGCTGCTGCCATCAAGCACTGGGATAAGCCTTGCGCTGAATGCTTTTATAGAAATATCATAACCATTTGTATATGATCCATCAAATTAGTTCGTAGCCAACACATGTTGGCTCAGTTGGTAAGGACGGACCACTTCCTCACAAAAGGTCGTGTGTTCGAATCCCGCTGCCGATGTGAGGGCTGTGTTGGTGGGTGATCTATAAGTACCTCTATAAGCGACCTTTGGTCCCTGGGGCATGCCCTGACCCGTGGTGGTGACCGAGCCAAAAAAACAAAAAATCAAATTAGTTCTTAAATTAGTGCCTGCTCCACAGAATATTGCGACGTGTAGTTACCTAATTTTTTATTGTTTATTTTTCATTGCTTCAAATAAATTTTCCTTCGTTCACGTATATCGTACTGAATTACGTATTTGAGTTCAACTTTAGTCGTCTTGTTCCATGGTGCATAGTTTATAACTGAAATAAGCTCAAATGCATTTTTTATTTTTTAAATAACCAAATTATAAATATATGCTTAATATTTCTATTGAAATAAGCTCAGATACATTTTTTATTTTTTTAAATAACCACATTACATATATATATATGCTTAATATTTCTATAACTTATTAACAAAAATAATTATTCTTTTTTTAAAAAAATAATTTGACTTTTAGTCACCTTAGGCCTGACTCGCATATAATTCACAAACTAATTGCAGTAATCTCAGATATATATTATTTTTAAATTTTAATAGTGCGGTTATGTAAATATTGCTGATTCTTTTATTGCTTGCTAACAAAATTAATTATTCTTTTGTTTTAAAAAAATTATAATAGATTTCCACTCTCCACCATTTGAGCAGCCTTGAGTTTCAGCTTCATTAAGCTCGAATCAAGCATCAACTTCGAGTTCAAATTTCACTTTTTTTAGGCCCTTTAACTTGGTTTTAAGCTTCAACTCGATGAAAAATTAATTAGGCTCGATTTAATTAAACACCCTTTTTTCTATCAGATGCATGCGTATACTTATTTTCTTTTTCTGTATAAAAGAGTATCTAATATTTTTATTAGCTATTTAAAAATATTAATATTTTAGATTCTTCTTTTTATTAAATCAATCAAGTCGCATATTTGAGCCTAGCTTCAGTTCTTTTCTTTCGCACTCGTTATCCCATGACTCGACTAGAATAGCCTTAGATACATATTTTATTTTTTATTTTAATAAACAAATTATATATATCATTAATATTTTTATTAGTTATTTAGAAAAATGATTTTCCTTTTTCATTTTTTTAAAATAAATTTACTTTTATTCACTTTAAATGTGGCTTGAGCTGCCTTTTTTCGTGCTCGATGATTCATGGGCTAACTGTAATAAGTTCAGATGATTTATGGACTTACTAATAAAAATACTTATTCTATTTATTCTTTAAAAAATTATAGTAGATATCCTGTCTTCAAGACTTGACCTCGAGTTTTGGGTTTTTTAACTTGATTTTGAGTTTGAACTTGATGAAAAATGAATCAGGTTCGACTTAATTGAGCACCTTTTTTTTAATGAAATGCATTAATATGCTTATTTCCTTTTTCTATGTAAAAGAATGCCTAATATTTTTATTAGTTATTTAAAAAATTAATATTTTTTATTTTTATTTTTATTAAATCAATCGAGTCGCATAGTTCAGCCTAACTTTAGTCGTCTTCTTTCACACTCAATATTCCATGTCTCGACTAGAATACCTTTAGATATATATATATATATATATATATATATATATATATATACAAATTACATATATATCATTAATACTTTTATTGATTATTCAGAAAAATGGTTTTTCTCTTTCAAGTTTTTTAAAAATAAATTTACTTTTATTCACGGTAACTATGGCTCGAGCTGCCTTTTCTCGTGCTGGATGTTTCACAGGCTAACTATAGTAACCTCAGATGTATATTATTTTTAAATTGTAATAGTAAAACTACACATATATTCCTAATATTTTTATTGCTTACTGACAAAGATACTTATTCTATCTTTTTTTTTAAAAAAAATCATTATAAATTTCCCATCCTCATGATTCAAGTGGCCTCGAGTTTCAGCTTCTTTAACTTGCTTTTGACCTTCAACTCAATGAAAAATGAATCAGACTCGACTTAATTAAGCACCTTTTTTTTTATGAAATGCATCCCTATACTTATTTTCTTTTTCTATATAAAAGAGTGTCTAATATTTTTATTAGTAATTTAAAAAATTAATATTTTAGATTTTTATTTTTATTAAATCAATCCGGTTGCATATTTGAGCCTAGCTTTAGTCGTTTTCTTTTGCACTTGATATTCCATGCCTTGACTGAAATTACCTCAGATATATATATATATTTATTTTGATAACCAATTACAGATATATCATTAATATTTTTATTAGTAATTCAGAAAAATGATTTTCCTTTTTCATTTTTTTAAAATAAATTTACTTAAAATATTTCTAAACTCTATTAAATAAATCCTCCATTGCCATCAAGTACAAAAAAATACAACCAACCATTTCCAAAAGGAGTGCTAAACTAACTCACCTATTACTTTAGGTTCCTATTATTTACACACATTATCATGCTGCTAAATATTTCCCTCCCACAAAATTAATTCGTCATTCTCACCACATTTGCCTCAACATTCCACAAGTACTATGATTACATGAAATCGGAATTACACATGCTTTATCAAACTTCACAATAACTTTTAACTGTATGCATAGACCAAATTAACAACTGAATCAAAATACTATTGTTCTCAATTGCACTTAATCCATCATAGAGATTAATCTCAAGCTATAAGCATAAAATTGTTAGTCAAAATAGTTTGATTTCGAAATTATCAATACTAATCATTTTCCTAATCGTTCCATTTCATTAATTAATAATAAAAATTAACAATATGTAAATACCAAAAGTTGCAATATTCTAAACAATTGCCAGTGACAAAATTAAACATCAATTCTATATTATTTTTTAATATTATTTTTTTGTTATTTTTATTAAAAAATTAATAACCATTGACTTTCTACTATTTTTTTAAAGTTAATAAAAATTGAATACATAAAAATTGATACAAAATAATATTTATAATTAAAATATTGCCAATCACATTTTCCTTCCATTAATACTTTTCCAACTAAAATTAAATTCCCTATAAATTAATCATCTTCATTTTCACTATACTAATGCAAATTAGCAACCACTATTTAAAATTGCAATACATATTTTATTTATTTGTTTAACCAATCAAACTTAATCAGTGCAATATCCAATTAAAAACTGACAACCAATTTTCCTTTATAATTATCAACATATATTCTCTCATCCTCACTATATATATTCCTCTCATTCCTTTTATTTAAACCACACTTCTTTCCCCATATGTTACTTTTAGCTCTATTTCCTGCTTTTACCCTTGCATTTATTTCCTACTTTTATTCTTACTTTTTTATACCTACATTTTTATACATAATACTTCTGAACTATATCAACAAATAAGTCTTCCATTACCATAAAATCCAAACCAATATGATCAACTATGGGCACCCCGAGTGTGCGGGGCACAATGCCTAGTAATTGACATAAACCATCCACAATGGTCATGGTTCAATACCAAGGGTATAATGGAAGGTATTATACCCTCCATTAGACCACATTGTAGGTGCCCCTAAGCTCTTGAATCCACCAGCATGGCCATCTTTCCCTCTAGAAAAAGTAAAACCTTTTCTTAAACCTTTTTGCAGCATGTTTTCAATTCCAATCCTTCAATAGTAGATCTTAATTCTAACTCCTTCAACATCCACTTTTTTCCTCAAAAAAAAAAAAATACAAAAGAAAAGAAAGAGAAAAATTCACACAACCCTCACTCAGCTTCTCATCACTAGAATGGGAAATGTAAGGCCCTTTCTCGAGATAAGAAGCTGGGAGCATGAAAGGGATGGATGAGGAAGAGGTAGTAGTGTTGCTGCTTCTTCTTTAGGATTAGGAGTAGCCGAGCAACGGATAGAACATGGGGAGTTAGATTTCACTACTAGTGTCGTCTGAGATAGTTCTATGATAGGGTTTTGAAGGACTCTCATTGTTGAATTTGCAAGACAGGGAATTTTTTCCTATATGAACTTTACTTATTAGCCAATTATTTGTGCCAATTTTGTGCATCTATTATATGGATAAAGGGTATTTTTGGAACAAAAGATATGACACGGGTCCTTTAGTTGCCAAAATTTAGTGGATTATACTAGAGTGCCAAAAATTAAAGGTGAAAGTAGTTGATTGCCAAAAGTTTAAGGTGTAAAGTACAATTGCTGAATGGTTCAGGGGTGCATACTGCAATTAACCCTTCCCAAATTTAAAAAAAAAAATTGTGTCATTTAGCTGGACCTGTACCGTTCAGCAACTATGGTCTTTAACACTTGCGTCAACTACTTTTCGATCTTTTTCTTTGGTTTGCAAATTGGACACGGCCAAATATTCTGCCTTCAATGTAATCATTCGTTTTATGAAGGAACCCCTTAAATTCTGTTCCTCAGGCTAGATAAGAAAGCCATCACAAGAACCGGTAACAAAGAAAGCAAATAAGTCAGTCAAAATTTGGAGTGGCAGATGAATGACACTACTGGAGAATTGCTTAATCCAAAATAGGTCTACTCACACATTGTAGTATAATGATGACAAAAATTGAGGGTAGAGTATAACAAACCAGAAAGATCAAAGTTTACATAACATAGAGTTGAAAAAAGCTAATTAATTCCTAACTAATACAAATTTCAACACCTATATTGTAAGTTCATCATACTCATTTTGCCGGCTAAAGAGGTTCAAGTTCAGAAGCTTGGAATGATTATGTAATTCTAATGTTGAAAAATTGCAAACTTCAGATAATTGAAAATTTTTGGATTCAACATTTTCATATGTGCCTACGTGGGTGGAATCTAGACTAACATACTGATGTGCTAACTTGGAATCAGTGTCCCACTACTCGTGAGGCTTAAGGCTTGAAACTTGAGATCATCAGGACTCAGAAGAATCAAGTCTCCCAAATTCTGATAAATCAGATATACTGAAAAAAAAAATGCTGCAAATTCTTTGTCCATCAATGCTTAATTTCAGTCAGAAATCAAGATTAGTCATCAAGCGGTTTATCAAAACTCTCCTTAAACTATCTCATTCTTAAAGACGGTTCTACTTACTCTCAGGAGATTATAATTTTCCTCCACCAGAGCAAAAAGTATTGATGGACTGTTTACACAGATCATAGATAGCATAACAACAAATTTAGTGCAACTAGGATGAGTGACAATGCATTGGATTCAGCGAGCTGCAAAAGGAGAGAAGATTATCTAAAGAGTACATTATTCCAAAGTCGATAGCAAAGAATAACCAAACATCTATCATCTACAAGACCATCCCCAAAGTAAATCCCTTCAACAACTAAGATAGTAGGAGAAGATGTCAAAACATCCACATCTCTGCTCAAATGACCAAAAACACTGAAGCTAAAAACATCAACAAAATCAGAAAAGAGAACTAAAGAGAGTGATTATTTTGCTTTATGTATCGAGGATATTACACTTCTCAATAAAGGGGGAAGAACAGAATTTTTGTGGAGTATCCCATTTTTTGTCTTTTCCACAAAACACTAAAGCAGGAAAGCCTTGAAGATAATTTCACCTTTCAAATTTTCACATTTTATTCATGTAAAAAAAACCACACTGAACCACAGCAGCATGCCGATCTTTCCATCAATCATAAAATGCCCCAATTGGAATCTGTGATTGTACTACTGAGACCAGGCAAACAAAATGTCTACCAGATGATATAATTTGAGCATTGTAAACCAGAAAACTTTCATGACTCCATAATGTTTGTCAGAAGGCCAATCTATAGAAGCACAAAGTAAATGCCTGATATCCAATGCTTACAACACAGGTAATTCACAGTATATAATTAATTGGCAGATGGAGTTGCATGGATAAATAATTTTGTTTCTCATGAGTGAAAGGAGAAAGACAAGTAAATGCTCAAAAAAATAAAAAAGAATTCTTCACATTTGGTAGGTTTCTCAACTGCTCTGAACCACTAGTGAAAGAAGAAACTCAAAATCCAGTAGCTATCCAATTCTTAAGCCGAAGTGTCAGTATCATGTGATACATTGAATTTCTTATCATACAGTGAACAAAGGAAGATCTTATTACTTCACAACATCTACAACAAAAAGATTCCAATAGAACTTCCTTTTTTCAAGGCGCTCTAGGATCCATCCCATGTTGCCAAACATAAACAAGTTCGTCCCACCCAGTGCTTGCTAAAAGCCCTTCCACAAGTACACTCATGTCTACCCCAACTGCGAACTCAGTATGATGATCGTACCTACCAATAAGAGCATCCTCGACCATGTAATCCCACAAACATACAGTCATGTCATACGAACAAGAAACAATCACACTTCCTCTATGCGGTGAGAACTTCACTCTCCTTACTGCATACCCATGTCCATTTAGAACTGCCGCAGGAACCCTAAAGCTCCTCACATCCCAAACTTTAATCGACTTATCAACTGATGCAGTAGCAATGACACAATCGTCATACTTATTCCAATCACAAGAAAGAATTTCAAACTCATGTGCAGGTAGAATCATGGTCGATCCTGCAAAAATCAAGATTCAGAGATTCAGATACTGTGACTTTGACTGCAGATGTTAGGTCGCATACGGTTTAAGCAAAGGCTTGCTCAGTAAGCAGCTAACAAGTAGTATGATTCTTAAATTACTTAGATTTCTGCACATTTCCTCAATGCAATCCTCAATGAAGAAAGAACATACAGGAAAAGAAAAGAAATTTGATATCTTGCCCTCCAAACCTTTTAAGATTTCACAAGCATTTAATTCTGAAGGAAAGGGGAGTCCAATTGGATGAGCAAGCAGTGATGTACGTCAAGACACAGAACATTTTGAAAATTGTTTGGGCGCTTTATTTCACATGCTACTGGAGTCTCTGCGGTTTAGTATGAAAAATTAACAGCTAGATCTCCCTTATCTTGATTATCTTCCATGTCTCATTTTTATGATCCGGTCTATTGATAGAAAGACCATCATTGCATACCATCATTCCTCCTCTCAAAAATGGAGGAATATTGGACAATTCATTATTGCCGATCACATTCTGATCTGTTGATCTTGGAAGCCAACTGGAGGCTCAACACAGAATAATTCTCTCTTCCCTCTCTTTTTTTACGGTATTTACACCCCTTATATGACTAAGGTCCTTCCCTAACTTTAAAGCAGTATGTTACTATGACATCCTGGTTGTGACTGTCGAAGAGAAAGAAATATGAACAATTGCACTAAAAATGTCACCTTTACAAATTAGAGAACAAGTAATTTATCTATACTCAATCGTCTTAGAGAAGCAGACATGTCAAACACATGGCAAACACTAAAATGTGCTCCTTTGCTAAGTTTTAGGTTGCTTACGACTTCTTCCTTTATACCAAGTTTTTGTTCATTATCCTTACAAGGCATCTGCATTCAATTTTATTTATCATCTAAAGTATCGTTACCTTCCTTTTTGAGTTATTGTTTCTTCAACACTATAATTTGACCTTATGTAGCAGAAATGAAACTAACAGAAGCTGAAAATGAGAAAAGGAAACCAAAAGATCTGAAACAATATAATCCAAAGTTTTTTTTAAGTCTGTAATTTCCCAAGCAAAGCTTTTAATCAATCTAAACTCTCATTAGTGAACAATTACCTTAGTCTCAACATGCTTTTACTAGAACAATTCCCCCAAAACTCAAACCTCATTTTAAACAATTGAAAAATTTCCACTTCTCACATGTGGTAAGACACCTCATCTTATCCAGTCTATTTAAGCAATAAAAACCTTTAACACTTTGATTCCGCATTTACCATAGACCAACCAATTATTGCTCTCAACTCAAGACTTTCAAAACTATCAGAAACTCAAATCACCCTTTGCTCACAGGACAAATGGATACCAAATTTTTCACCTCCGTCAAACAATCAAATCTTTTAATCCGTAACTTACTATTTCCACAATTATTTCTTGCATTATGCACAATGTAATGTTTCAGCCACAAACCTCACAAGTGAAAGTAAATTCGAACAAAAGAGTTGACTCCGACGTTTAAGGCTTCGTGGCACAATAACATTAAATTCTTCCTAGAATATACATACAGCAAAGGGCCTATAAATTCTGACTCCAACATGATTCCCAAAAATCCCCGAATTCTTCAAACAAGACATAATGTAATCGAAAAAGTCAAGATACATCATTGTATTCTCAACTTCAGAGGGAAAAAAACCAGCAACAAAACAACAACATACAGTCCTTGCACCCATTAAAATATGATCAAATGTCTCACAAAATTCTAATAATACTGAGGTTGCCAAGCTCCCCAAAGGCTTTAAATGAAAACATCCAATTTACTCAAAACAAGTCAACCTACACCTCTCATTTCTCAACTTTACAGCAAAAGTACATCAAATCCTTATAAGCATAAAAAGACCAAAAAAGGCTCAAAATTCTGACTCTAACCACCTTCCCATACATCACAAATGTCTTAAATTGAAACATTCCATATATTATACACTTGAACAAAGTCACACTACGATATTCAATTCTCAACTTCAGAGCAAAATAACCACCTGAATTCCTTACAACTACTAAACGTCCCAAATGCTATAAACAAAACATTCGATTCCATCTGCGCGAAGAAAAAGTCAAGCAAATTTTATTCCATAATCCTGGGTAAATTACAACATCAACGCAAATTCAAACTCTAACCTGGTTCCCTGACATCCCAAATGCGAGCAGTACAATCCCCTGAAGCCGAGGCAAAAACATCCGCATGTCTAGGATTCCAAGAAGCAGAGTAAACACAATAAGCATGTTCCTTGAAAGTCCTGACACTGGCCGGCCGATCAACCGTCCAAAGCTTAATAGAGTCATCCCAAGAGCTCGACAGAAAAGAATCTTTCTTTACAACATTGTAATCCACCGAGTGGACTTCTCTGGTGTGCTCTTGAAGGGACCTAATGGGATTGGCAGTTGGGGGCAAGGAGAGGTCGTATAGCTTGACGGAGCCGTCAGCTATTGCAGCGACAACCAGGGAATCGTGGGATTCTGACCAGCAGCAATCGTAGACTCCGTCGGCGGTGTCGAAGGAGGCTAGCTCGGTGATGGGTTGACCGGGGTTTGCTGGAGCTGGGGAGAGTTGGAGGATGTGGAGACGACCGTTTCCGAGGATGCCAAAGTTCTGGGCTGTGGCGACAGCGAGTCGGGATTCGTGGAATGGGCTGAATTTGACGGAGTAGCCGTTAAATGGGGCCTTGAAGACTGGCATGGTGGTGGTCGGAGGAGGGAGACGGTGGTTGGGTTGAGAGTTCTAAACGAAGTCTTGAAAAGTGGATTTTCTTGGGAATGTATACAAATTCAGTTTAGGGGTTTATCTGCAAATTTTTTTATTTTACAGCACTAGAGCTTGGAATTAGGGGTTTATCCACAAATTTTTGCTGTACAATTTTGTTGTAGTACAAAGGGGTAGCCACTTAAATTTAATGGTTTCTGATTTTTATATGCTTAGCTGCATTTGATAATTAAAAATAAAATATCAGAATTAATTGAATTAATTAAGTAGTATAAAAATTTTTAAGCAAAATTTGCCCCAAAATAAGTGATAAACTATTAATTTGATATGCACTTA
Source organism: Gardenia jasminoides (assembly GCA_013103745.1). Taxonomy (NCBI): domain Eukaryota; kingdom Viridiplantae; phylum Streptophyta; class Magnoliopsida; order Gentianales; family Rubiaceae; genus Gardenia; species Gardenia jasminoides. Next base: position 10,285,884 of record CM023095.1, on the reverse strand, counting down.
AATGTATAAAACTCAGTATTCAATAATTCAGTAGTTTAATGGAAATAAATAAATATATGTATATGTATATATGTGTGTGTACACACACATATATACACACACACATACACACATATATTATCAGATGCACCAAAGGTCCAAAGTTTAACTCAAATAATCATCCAAGGTGGAGCAAATGACCGATATAGTCCCTCGTATCTTTTTTGGAAAAGCAATATAGACTCTAAACTTTATCTTTAGCTAATTTTCTCAAACTGTATTTACATGCCAATTTGGTCCGTATTTAGTTGAACTATCAAATTCATAACTTTCTATAACTACGAGATAGATTCTTTCAGCAAAACACAACTCCAAAACTTGGCAACTTAATTTTGGTTTCTTTCAGCAAACCCTAACTTCAAAACTTGGCAATGCAATTCTCTATATCCACTCACCGAACGGCTGACTCTTCTATGAAGAATTGATTTTGTTCCCCATACATGGAGGCAACACGTCCAGTACACAAAAATTGAGGACGTTGCAGGGTGAAAAGTCAGAAGCGAAACCGAAAACAGGAAACCAGAAAGAGAGTAGACGGGAAGAGGCCACACCGGCTACATCAGTCCAAGGTTCAGGATGTGTCAGAACAAAGACATGCCTAGGGTAGTTGGCCATTATAACGGACGTTAATATATTAATACTCGTGGGGGAAAAAAAGGAATATATAATGATGTGAATGTAGCACAGGCGTAGGTGGTCAACAGTAAATGGTTAATATATGGGCCAATAACCTTGTAGTAAATGTGGGTGGTTCATTGAGGCCAATGCCAATAAGAAGGGAAGTTCTGCAGATGAGTTGGGAAGACAGAGGGAACATATGCAACGAAAAATAGTTAGTACAAAAAAAGGGTGGAAAAATAAAAACAAAGGCAGACCCCAAGATATACGTGAAGGCGACCACAAGTGGTAGGAGTAGAAAAGGCTGGGAAAAAAGGTACAAAGAAATGTGTTATTTTTTGAAGGAATTCTTTGTATTCAAATAAGAAAATGGTAACATAGGTGCAAATCATGGTTAATTAGTGATGTACAACATGGCGGACTGTGTGTAGTAAACGGAAGAATGGCAAAGTAGCTAATCAACGCATGTAATAAGCAGCAAATAGCTGATGTTGTTAATGTAAATGCATTAGATGCAATAAAGCAGGAATGAAACTAGGGCATAATAGGTAGCAATGGGCATGGAAAGAAAATGTTTAAAAGTAGTAGAAATTCTACACCAAGCGAAAATTTGAAAAGTAGGAATGGCTTTCCGAGATTTAATTGAAAGAGGTTGCTTGACAATGAAAGGTACAAAGATGAAAACGTTGTGCCCCATTAAATCATGTAAGGAGGCAGAAAAATAGGACAAAGGAATATACAAAACTTCCGTAAGTCATGAAATCCGAGAAACATGTCTCAACATAAGAGAAAGGAAAACATTTTAATTACTTGGGATTTATAAATGTTGGTCAGCAACGATTAATGTGGCATAGGACCTGCACCACTTTGAATTGAAAATAATTATTAATTTGTAAGTAACGTGGAGCAAACATATAGGTAATTGTTGGCAGAAGGAAAAAAGGATTTATACAATTAATTAGGTGAAAGAATTTCTGAACACCATCCCTGTATGAACCCAATATTTAGAGTAGCTTGAGCAGAGGCTTAATGATGAAACTAGGCCCATTACCAAAGAACTGAATAGAAAAAAAAATGGGTGGGAAACAAGGGTCCGAAGGAAATCGGAAAGGGTTAGATAGTACATGTATTGGTATTGTTCTGTTTGGGTTAACCTAAAGGCCTAGGTAATCAGCGTATCATTTGGAGGGAAAAAAAAGTACGAATTTGCTAACTTGTATAATGCATGTTTCAGGCTAAGTACAAAAAAGAAAAAAAGGATGGAGGGAGGTAGGGATCCATATGGGAGACGGCCGTTGTTTGATCTGAATGGCTACACTAATTGTGAGGACGAAATGGATGCGTGGAATTGGATGATGGGTTGGAAAGTGCATAGAACACTGAGATGGGAAATGAAAATGGCTTCACACAGGCAGACAACGAAACACGTCAACAAGATGAAGTAGCTAAAGTGAACTAGATGACATAGAAGAGGCAAATATGATGACCATGAAATTTGACAACATAGAAGATGCTGAGTGTTTCTACAACAACTATGCAATGGCCACTGGATTTAGTATTCGGAGAGGGTACAAGAAGAACAAAGTTGATGGGACATGGAGATACAGGTCATGGTTATGCAATAGGGAGGGGGAGAAGGAAGAGAAACACATGCAAAAGGAGGATAGGGTGAGAGAGGGAAATCCATTGACAAGAGTTGGTTGCAAAGCGTGCATGAAGATTAGGCTAGACAGCAATGAGGGAAAATATGTAGTTTCCAAGTTTGTGAAGGAGTACAATCATGAGCTTGCAAATCTGGCCAATGTCCCATGTACTCCCATAGACATTTATCTGAAGCTAATTATGCTCAAGCTCACAGCCTTCATCGCGTAGGGATGCGGCCAAGCCAAATAATGAAGTTGTTTGTTCTCCAGGCCGGTGGATATCATAATGTGCCTTTTTTGATAAAAGATTTATACAATAAGATGAATTGTGAGAGGTTGAGAGAAATAGCGAATAGAGACGCAGAATGTGCTATAGTATACTTAAGAACAAAGCAAGACCACGAGGCAAGGTTGCTTTTTGAATACTGCGTAGATGACGATGGCCGGCTGCATAGGTTGATTTGGGCTGATGCTCGCTCTAGAGCAGATTATGCATGCTTCGGAGATGTGCTAGCTTTTGATTCAACACATGCCACAAATGCATACAAGATGCCACTAGTTGTGCTTTGTGGAGTAAATAACCATTATTCGATGACTGTGTTTGCGTGTGCCTTGGTTGCAGATGAAAGTGAAGATACATACGACTGGTGCTGGAAAAATTTATAGAGGCAATGGGTGGAAAACTTCCAACTTCTGTTGTGACTAACGGTGACAAAGTGATGAAAAAAGCAATTAAAAAGCTAATGCCCTTAGCAAGGCACCGTTTATGCAGCCGGCACTTGGAAAAAAATGTAGCGCAAAACATTAGAAACAAGGAATTTGTCACAGCATTTAAGAGATGCATGTTCCTCAATGTATCCCTGGAAGAGTTTGAACTGTAGTGGGCAAGCATGGTTAGCGATTTTTAGTTGGAAGGGAATGAATGGGTTAGAAAAATTCACAAAATAGACTGGTATGGGCAATAGCTTATTTGAGAGGCAACTTCTTTGGTGGCATGCGTAGTACGCAAAGGTGTGAGAAGATGAATGCGGTGCTAAAAATATATCTCGAGCCGCAAGTGAAATTATATGAATTTGTTTGACCATATGATTTGGCAATTTCATGGTTACGGCATGAAGAGGCAAGGCATGACGCCCTAACACAGCATATAGCACTTGTTCTATTGATGGAGTTGCAGTAGCTTGAAGGGCATGCTGATATTTATATAAGGAATACATTTCTTTTGATGAGGAAGGAAATTAAGCAACAAGGCATGTATCGGCGGTTCGATGAAATGGACACCGGAGTGCAATGTGTCCACTTCATTACTCACTCTTACTCTGGAGCAGAGTGGCGTATCCAATATAATAGACTATTTGGAGAAATGTTTTGCTCATGTATGAAGTTGGAGTCCATGGGCCTTCTATGCGCACACATGTTCAGAATAATTATGTACAAGGGGTTAACGGCTATACCACATAATTGTATAAGAAAACGGTGGACACGGTTTGCTAGAGACGATGTTGAAAATGCATCTCAAGCGGGCTACTTTGAAATAGAGAAAGCAGAGGCAGTGCAGTATGGTCGCTTATTAGGTGCAAGCAACATTATGTGCTATCTCACATCAAAGTTGGAGGTAGATTTCAAGTGTTTCTTGGACTTCATCCACAAAGAAACTCATGAACTGAAGGTGGCAGCAATATCAAATGCCCTCACACCTTCGTCTGTTTCAAATAATTCTGCTGATAATGAAAACGGGCATGGTGTGCTGGACCATCTATTGGCAAGACCAAAGGGAGACCGAAAGAAGGGCAATGCAACAACTAGCAGGAAAACGCACAAGAAGCGTGGGAATTGCGGGTGACTAAATATTACATATTGTTGTTTTTAACTAGCTAGCCATTGCTACTTCAAGTTTCTGGTAGTCATATACTATCCCATACGCTGAGCTGTCTTATTTAACTGAAAATTGTTGCAGTTCCAGGGATGGCCACAATAGGAGGACCTGCATTGGCAACGAATGACGGAGCAAAATTAACATAGGTCAAGCATGCATGGCATGAAATCAGACAACGAACTAGAGATGTCAGAAATGCAAGGTAGCTTTCAGTTTGTAGGTTCTTTGTGCGGAGTTAGTCGTTTGGGTCAAATTCAAATGCAAGCAAGCGAAAGTCGCAGACGGGAGGAAACATCATACAATGGGGAACTTGGAACCTTCGACGACCCAAACACCTGGCATGGACTGCCTATACACAATTTGGTCAAATTGCATCATGTAGCTATAACAAGATTAATTTTTATTTTTGTTCATGGCTTTAGCTCTCTTTTTCCAATTTGTTTGATGAATCGTTTGCCATTGTTATACTATGAAATTGGATTTTGTTGTAGGATCTTGCCCAGTCCTTTGCACAGAGTTGCGGTGTTTACTCTTCTAGCACCGAGAGCGGGAGCGAAACCGGTGGTGATGACCAAATTGATTGGTGAATTGAGCTGGAATGATGGCAAGTTTAGAAAGAAAGCAAAAGACTAGGCCACATTAGCAAACTGTTTGACATGGAGCTTTGGTCAATACCCTTTCCACTGAAATACGCACCCTTGTTTTTAAGTTATGTCGTTAGCAAATTTGAGTAGTGGATTATATTTTGTTATCCATGTTATGTCAATGTACTTATTTGCCACTAAAATGCTGGCAATAGGGTGTACAAATTCAAAACTTTTCGAAATTCTGTCTGAATTTGAATTGAATTCGTAATTTTGGATTCGAAAAATCGGAATATAACGCAACTGATAATTGAAATTTTGTGTAATCGAAAGTGGCGAATTATAAATTATATATTATAAATTATATTTATTAATTTTATTATATAGCAATATTATGTTAATCTTAATAAGTATATTATATAAAAGTATGTTAATTGATTACAAAGCCAGTCTTATAAATTTTATTTAGTATATTATTATCTTTAATTAACATATAATATAAAAAATTAAAATTTCGATTTGGCGGATTGGATTCGGTGAATTCGGTTTGGCTGTGTTTGAATACCAAAATCATTGAAATTGAATGGAAATTGGAAGAATACAAATTCCAAATTAAACTAGATGGCTACCTGTCTAGAGCAACATGCTTCTGCTTAGTGAATGATTTGTAAGCAATCAACACTAATACTAAACGTTATCGATGCACGTAAGTTATTTTCTTCGTCTAAAGACATAAAATCTTGACCATATTATTGAAATCGAAGATGCAGGGTGCTGTTACTTTTAGGAGGAAGTATGCATAGTCAAAATCGTTTGGCAATATTCAACATATACTACATCAATATTGAAAAAAAGAATATGATTACAAGTAGAGGTACTAAGAAAAACAATGACAATGCTGAAAGTTTCGAAATAACAATCAACTTACACATGATTACGTTAATTTTTAGGTAAATTTGACTAATTTATGCTACAGTGTAGTAAGTTTAAGTCCTTTGTTTAAGGCCACAAGTGTAGCAATTCTGAATACTAGTAACTTATAATGTTGAGTATAATTATTATAATGGTGCCATACAATAATATTTCAAATATCATGTGCCCATACACACTTATGATTATTCTCAAAAATAATACTGATTCTTGCTATGTATAAAAATTGCAAGATAATTTGGGACCGTGACCTATTATAAAGTAATAAGCATAGATACTGAAAATGGATAGATATTAACAGACAATAAATTTCATCATTTTGTTGGCAATAAATTTATTAAAAGATTTCATCAATGTCATTAATTGTGATGAATAGACAACTACTATTATATATATAACTCCGTTGTTGGTATTTTGAAATTATTATAAACCAAACATTCAATCTTTTTAAATATTTAAAAATAATTCAAAATTTGTAATATGCCAAAATTTTATTACATATTTACAAGGTCATGTGAGTAATAAAAATAGTACTTATAGTATTTACTTTTAGTGCAATTTTAAATTGATTCGTTCCCTAAACATGGATCGTATGTTAGCTTAATAAAGGAATGCTTTGTGGAGGTTCTCAGTATAAATAAGAATGTGGCACAGGGGTTACACGGCTAGTCTTGAAGCAAGGAGACATATCCCATAAACAACATCGAGGGATTATGGTTGAAAGCCTCTGTGGTGGAGTGGTCGTCGTTTCAATATCTTATACTTAGGTTTTAGCTGTTATTACATTTCTCCAATATCTGTTTACTTTACATTCGTTCCCTAAACACGTTCAGCATATCTAATGTCATTACTTTTGGTTCAATAAACAGGGCACAATCTAATGGAGGAGGAGAGTCCTCACCGTCGCTTCAGGAAGGAGGAGAAGCAACATAACCGTGGATATTGCAATCCAATCAATTGCTGGTTTTGCGATCGTGACCTAGAAACGTACAAGTCTTACGTGCTACTTAAGGACAAAATTGGTCCTGCTAAAAAAATGCACTAAGACCAGGCATGAGATAAGGAATTTAGTGTGCAAGTGTTTCGAGGATGAGAAGGCAAAAGAGATGTTGAATGGGGTTGCTCTGAGTGGGGATGACTTCCCAACTTTCGCTGAGATGATCAAGGATATTAAGAAGTAGGCCATCATTAACATGTGGAGCTCTTTTGTTGTATAAGCCCTGTTATGTTATGTAATTCCTAATCTAAAGGCACGTAGCCCATTCAGCATACATAATGTTGTTGGGAATGAAGTTTTTTTACCATATTATATGAATGTATGGAACGAATGATAAAGCGAAGGAGAAAATAAAACAACCTAATTAATTTTAATCTGAATCAGGACAAAACAAGCAACAGTAAGGCATCTCACCAAGCTTAAGACATTATGGCAAATAATTCTGAAATTCTAAGTCATCTGAATGAGGATCAGTACAGTCACTAGTATCCAGATCCGACGCTAATAATGGGTCACTATTGCATGAATGTGATGGGCCTTCATCTTCTCTAGACAACTCCCTCAGATTAAGACTAAATGTGTGGAATCTATCAAGCCTGTGCTGCATCGCAAATTTCCCGTTCTAGCCTAACAAGGCACATTTCTTATGGTTCACCCCTTGTAAACATTTCTGCCGCACGCTGCTTAGGAATACGAAGCGAGTGCCACTGGTAAAGAATCTCCAACTCCCTTCTTTTGTCAAGCATGGTTTCAACCCTACTTGACCCAATCACACGTGTTGACCTATCTTGAATTTCGCTATAGATGGTGTGAGGACTGGATCGGTCTTCCAGAGCTCTCTTGAGGACCTGGTGCGACCGATACGAAGTGCATCTACGAGTGAGAAAGAGGAGAGGAGAGGAGAGTGGGAGGCTCCGGCCTCCCAGTACTCAGATGCTTAAGTCAGGAGCTTTCCAAAAGTGAAAATTATTAGGAAGTTTGGAGGTTATTGGGTTACCTTTCTTGTGCGAGGGGGTATTTATAGTAGAGGAGGAGTGATACGGAGTCCAGGGGATGGTGACAGTGTGGGTGGGGTGGAACAAGGGGAGCGAGTGAAGAAGAGTGAGGCGATGGGACATCCCATGACAAGACATCGGGAGGCTGGACATTTGCGATGGGATGGCCTAGAGCCCTGCAGTTAACTTTGATACCCTAGGATACACGCCGACCATTCTGAGAAGTGGATGGGGAGGAAGTTCTCTGAGAAGTACGCAAGATCGAGCCCCTCAAGACCGACTTTCCAGTGGAGTCTGGTCATTCCATACTATTGCTACCCCAAGTCTCGAAAGAACATCGGGCAAACGAAGTTTTTCCGAGCTTTAGTCCGAGAAAGAGGGGCCTAAGGTCTAAGTAGAAATGATTACCAGCTGGCGATGCAATCGAAGCTGACGGATCACGACAACCGAAGAGCTACTGGGTGGCAGTGAAGCCCAGTGAAGGGGCGAGGAGTAACTCCGCCTGAAGAAGTGTGCAAGTCCTTTGGAGATTTCCGCCTTCATGGCTGGCTATAAATAGGAAACCCCCCCCTTTCATTTGTTCCTTTGCCATCACTTGAGTGTGCTTTGTCCAGAGCCACTTTTACAGGAGCAATCTCTTACCCGAAAACGGCTGTGACTTGCCGGTAATTCTCCTGACCATCCATTAAGTAAGTTTCTTGCTTCCCTAAAGGATATGTGAGAATCTCAGGAATGCTGCTGACGAAACCCTCACGGGGCTCAGACATGTCGAGGCGGTTGTGACCGAGACCTCGGCTGGATCTTGGGACGGAAACTCCTGGAACTCACTTAGAGCTGAGGCGGTTCAAGGAGCAGGCGAAGCGAGATGGGCGTCAGAAGGAAGGAGACCCAGGCGACGGGACAGTGATGGGGAATAATGGATCGTCGTCCGAACCTCTGAGAGGAGCCAGAAAGAGCCCGAGGCACCTGAGGAGGTGAAGCCACTTTCGGAATCGAGGATCCCCGGCGTGACTCTCGTCTATGCAGTGAACAGGGGAGCCAAGGAGGGAGTAGGGACCTGGGTCGGTGAGGACCGTGACTGATCAGAACCCGGGACCAGAAAGCCGCCAACTTGGGCCGAATCGACTTGACTCCGTCCAGAGTTCGGTCGATGATATCCAATGCCGGAATGACACGGGGCATTGTTCACGGGGAGGCTGGGACAAGGCAACGGCATGAGACCTCACGAGTCGCGTGGCCTGTCACCAGACCGGTCGGCGGAGTTCGAGCTTCCCTAACCGACTTCATGAAGGGATATTAGTCTTACAGTACACTCAGAAAGCGTTGCGAACTCCATCGAGTCTGGTAGGCAACCAACCCTCTACCAGGCAGCAGATGGGCAATTCGTGCTTTAGAAAGTTCTATGTTACGAAGAGAAACTCTGGGAGCCGAATAGTTATTTTGTAGCAAGATGCGAGCATCGAACTCGGTGGTGGGCAGCCCCAGGCGTCTATCCATATTTGGAAGAGTACCTTCTTCTTGCGTCTGCAGTTCACTTCCAGCGGGGTTTTGGTGGAGGGGAGGACCCTTGCCATGACCCCGAACCTGACAGGGCTTTCTAGAGGAAGGAGTTGACACTTTGTAAACGACTTCAGGCTTCGTGGTGGCTTCTACATCTGAGGGGTCCTTTGAGTCGATCTAGAGCCTTAGTCAGGGCATTTTTGACCAAAGAAGAAAAAGAAAATCCTTTTCTGAGTCATTCATTCTGAGAAACATTGTAATTTCGTTCTTGTTTATCCAGCCGCCTTATTCTTAATATCTGATCTTAGCCACATGCGGTGGTGAGTTCTATGTCCGACCTCGTGACATCCAGGGGGAGGAGGAGGTAAAGAGAAGAAGAAGGGACCTCAGGCTGTACTCCATGACAAAGGTCGGTCGGGACATCGTGGCGACCCAGCAGTGGTCATCCGGGGGGACCATCCTGATGCGGTCACACGCCTCTCGCCCTCTCAGTGGAGGTCAGTGGGGGAGACCCTGGTGGCCCGACCTCCTCTCAGCTCTGGGGGTCGGAGCCCCACTCGAGGGAAGGGTAAGAGTGATGGTGCCTTTACAGAATATACGCCCAGACTCCTCCGTTATGGGATGTGCCGATTTGCATCCCACTCGGGGTGCCATCTCCCGATCCTTACACTGCGGGTGGAGAATGAGCCAGAATAATGGATTGGCGGCGACCCCAGGAGGTGTCTTGCCGGGATGGGAGTTTACACAGGGGACTGCCGAGAGGTTGATTGAGAACTATCGGCTAGCAATGAGGTAAGTAGTTACCCTCTCGGTTTCCAGCCTTGGTTATTTTCTTCCTTGCTTTAACTTTTTTTTTTGATACTGGGTGGCCTATACGTGGGACTTTATCGACCGGTGACCTATTACGAGAAGCCGGGGTTGATGGGGAGAAAGAAGCAGGCCGAGAGCCCGGTCAAGGCCGAGAGGCTGGAGGCGAAGCGCATAGACTGGCCGTGAAGATCGAGTCCCTAGAGACTGGTCTTCGAGAGGCCGAGAAGAGGGCGGCGGAGGCTGAAGTCCAACTGCAGAATGAAGTAGCCTTCGCTCGGATGACCGCGCTCGGCCAGTACCGCGAGTCGAAGGAGTTCTCCGACAACATTATAGAGTTGTCGCGCCCAGGGCTCGGCCGGAGACCTCAGAGAGCTAAGACCCCTGCAGAGTTTGGAGAGGCTGAACACGGAGGATGAGACCTATATTTCAGGACATCGAAGAGCTGAACGAGGTTTGCCTCCATGGGTTCAAGTGAGAACCTGGTCTCTGAGAAACCTTCAAGAGGGAGGGAGAATGAGTGGAGGCCGAGGGAGCTGCAGCTGGAGAGGAGGCACGAGCCTGTTGAGATGGCGCCGAGGCTACGGCAACGTCCGAGCAGGAGGCCATTCCCGAAGGAGCACAGGGGACCGAGGGAGCACAGGGGGCTGAGGTCGGGATACAGACCATAGAGGATTAGGCTATTTCTCGGCCTCCAAGACTTGTATTATTTTTGTATTGATGTTGTTGTTTGTTTTTTTAAAAGACAAGTCCTTCTCGGGATTTTCGTGTAATGTCTGTCCTTTTTATAATATCTTCTAGCAAGTTCTTCTTTTCCGAATTCCTGCTTGCCTTCCTCTGTAATAGTTTCTGTTTGCTTTCGTCACTTCCGAGAACATTGGGGGTCCTATGCCCCCGAGCTTTCATTTGCAATATGTACAGTTTTGAAAAGTGAAAACTCAAGTATAAACTGCCCGAGTAAGTAAAGAAGAATAAAGGGAAGGAATCATAAGAACAGAGCATAAACTACCCGAGCCGAGTGGCTTATTAACTAAAATACAGTGTTTATACATAGAACCTTTTAAGGTTCGAAAAATGCCAAGCACGGGGTAGCCGAGATCCGTTCCGGTAAGGCAGTGATACCGTGTGGGTGTGCTTATTATTCTGACCCCTTCCCATTTAGCATCTAGCTTTCCTTGTCCTTGAACCCGGCTAACCGAATTCTTCCGCAAAACAAGATCCCCCGGTTGGAAAGTGATTTCCCGAACTCGCTTGTTATAATAGCGGGCAAGGGAATTTTTATAATTCGCAGAACGAATAGCTGCGATGTCCCGTCGTTCCTCGAGGAAGTCCAGGTCGGCTCTCCGGGCCTGCTGGTTGCCGGGATCCGAGAATGATTGCACCCGGGGACTAGGAATGAGGACCTCGGCGGGGATCACGGCTTCCACTCCATATGTGAGAGAGAAAGGGGTCTCCTGAGTTGCCGCTTGGAAGTAGCGTTCGGTGGGACAAAGCACGCCTTCGATAGTTCATTCGACCCGGAGATATGAAGTCGGTCGAGGCGAGTTTTCAAACCGTGTAATAGAGTCCGATTCAGATTTTCAGCTTGCCCGTTGGCCTGTGGATGTTCAACTGAGGTAAAATGTTGTGCGATCCCGAGGTCCTGGCACCATGCTTTGAAGGGGTTTTCAGCAAATTGCTTGCCATTATCCGAAATGATAACTCGGGGAATCCCGAATCGACACACGATTTGCTTCCAGAAGAACTTCTGGACCGCTTGATTCTGGTCAAGGCTTGACCCCACCCACTTTAGAAAAGTAATCAATGGCCACAACAAGCCATTGGAGACCTCCAGGGGCTCGAGGGGAAGGGACCAAGGAGATCGGTTCCCCATTGCTCCGAAGGCAGGGGGGTGTCGGGACAAGGTTCCCAGAGTGCAGTGGAGATGCCTATCGAGGCCCATGGACAGCAAGTGGCACAACTACGTACTAGGGCACAGGGAGTCCTCTGCATGGATGGCCGCGAGTAGTAGCCAAGGTGGAGGGGCCTTCCTGACATAGTGAGATCCACAAAGCACCTGGTGGATCTCGGGGCAGGGTTTTCTATGCACCTACCACTGCTGGATCAGTAGGGCCGTTCGGTAAAGGTTGTCAAAGAGGAGCATAACGAGTGCCAGTGGTTGAATCCATGGGCCGATCATGCCTTGTCGGGTAAGTGTAGCTCTCCGCGGAAAGATAGGGCCGTTATCGGCTCATCCAGTTGGGTACTGATATAGGGAGGGACCTCGACCTCTCATCCAAACTCGGGCGATGAAGGATCTCCCAGGTCCCCGCAGGGGGTATGGAGGTAGAAACTAGCTTAGAGGGGCATCGAGCCATTGTTCTTGGATCTAGGGATCGTTGGATCTCAAAACTATCGAAACCCTCATAAGAAACCCAACCCGGATACTTCTTCATCTTTGTCAGTCCTTGGTTTCGCATTCCCGGTACCTTTACCACGAGTTTGGGAATCGTGCTTTCAACCTTACTACCCCGAGTTTTTTGGCAAGAGACAGGCCAGTGATTAGGGTCTTGTATTCAACTTCATTGTTGGATGCGGGGAAATTAAATCATGAGGCGTGCACATTCAAAGCCCTCTGGGGCTCTGATGAATAGAGGCCGGCCCGCTCCTCTTGAAGTATGACCCGTCCACATGAGATCCCACCGGTGCTCACACGGAACATGGTCCTCCCGAGGTTTGCTTTCTGCCGATAAGTCACAAAACTTGGCCTGATGGTCTGTCAGAGGCGATATTCTATGTCAAACTCCCAGTTCTACCCGCCCGTTTGGTGGAGTCTTCCAGACCACGGTGAGTTCCTTGTGACGGCGGAGGACGTCTACAGACGCCAGATGGGATGTGATTGGAAATAGGCTTTCAGCCTCCGGCTGCGTGCACTAAGCTTAGGACCAACCTCTCCATGCTGCACTGCTCGGACAGAGCTCTCACATAGTACCTTGGTCTCTGAGTCCCAGACTCATCTTTGACCAAAACCACTCGGCCAGCTGGTAATAGATGTATGTAGGGAATAAAGTCTCTCATTAGGTAGGAGAAACCAAAGTCAGGAAGGGGTGGCAGGGTGTTCTTTAGGTCCTCAAATGCCTTTTTGGCATTCCTGGCAGAGAATCGATCGGCCTTCTTCAAGGTTTTGAAGAAAGGTACACCTCAGTCCCACTGGATAAGAAAGCGATGGGTGCGCCGCCTGCCAACCTTCACATCCAAGGGTGTCTTGGGAGTCATACGGATGGCTTGGACCCTATCTCACTAAGGGTTAGCGGAATTTCATTTTCGACATCATGAAACCTAAGAAATTTTCCCGCGGGCGAAAGTGCACTTCTTGGGGTTCAACCTCATCCGACTGGTCCGAAGAACTCCGAAGACCTCGGATAGGTCCTTGACTAAGTGGTCTTGCTTCTTGCTCTTGACAAGGAGGTCGTCCACATAAGCTTCCATATTCTTCCGTCGATGCTTGAATCATTATTCCGCGAAGTCTTTGGTAAAGTCCGGCACCTGCGTTCTTCTAATCGAAAGGCATAGTGACATAGCGAGGAATACTCATTTGTGGGTGATGGGGCGAGTTCTGTTGATCTTCCCGTCCATACCGATCTGGTGGTAGCAGAATCGTCAAGGACAAGCAAAAGACCTCATGGCCCATCAGAGAATCCCACTCAGAGCATCTATCCCGGCAAGTAAGGATAACAACTCCTTGGGGCAAGCAAGCTTTGTTAAGGGTGGGTGAAATCCACGCCTCCATGCCCCTGTCTTTCTTGACCATGACGGGGTTTACAACCAGGTCGGATAGAAGATCTCTTTAATTATCTGAGCGATAAGCCCCCCTCGACCTTGACGGCCTCGACACTGGTCAGAAGTGGCGCTTCTTCGTTGGATTGGACGAATTGTGGGGTCCGCATTGAGTTTGTGGATGACGCATTCGAGTGGAATATCCAGTCATATCATCCAAGCAAGATCCGTCGATATTCAGCGCAAACAAGTCCACTAGCGAATGGAAGCAAAACTTGGGGTTCCAATCGAATCGACCGACCTACTTTTCTGGGAAAGTCGTCACTGGTACATATATATCGTCTCAGTCTCTAAGCTACGGCTTCTCGTGGTGTGTTCCGGGATCAAACGCGGCTCAATGGACAAGGCGGAGAGACCTGTCCCCGAAATACATGCAAGGTGCGAACCTCTGAGCAACATCAACATCGAACCTCGAAGCCAACTCCATGCGGGTCTGAAATTTGAAAGAGAGGTGATCTGGGAGAAATAATGGCGCGGAGGGCGTTCAAGGTGGGGCGACCGAGTATCATGTTGTAAGTGGGTGACGCCTTTACCACGACAAAGTTGACGGGAATGGTACGGGTTACGACACACCATAGTAGCGAGGAGGGTTATCATACCCTGGATAAGGTGACTTGTCCCCAACCTTGGCGTCCAGGGCAGGACTTGCTTGTCGTCGAGACCGAAGCTTTTCGAACGTCCGGTAGTAAAGGATATCCGTTGAACTGCCGTGATCAATGTAAACCTTTTTGACGATGTAGTTGTTTGTGACTACCTGAATGACGATGGCTTTATGAGTATTAGAAGCCGAAGGCGAGGATCCAGGGCCCAGAGATGGTTTGGTGAGGCGAGCCTGGTACCAAGTCCCCTGTACTTGGCGTAGCTCCCGAGACCGTGGCAGCTATCTCGGCGGTGGGTCCCCCTGCAATGGTATTGATGACCCCAGAGAGGGGGTCGGCTCCACCCGAGTGATGAGGCGAGGAGGTTTGGAGGCGCCGTCATGGTGACTCGTCTCGGCGGTCTTACCCGTCTGTCACGGCGATCTTCCCGCCGACCTTGTTGTCTTGTGTCTTTAACAAAACGACGAAGGAAACCCCTTTTTATCAATTCGTCGATTTCTTTCTTCAACTCGTGGCAATCCTCGGTATCATGGCCGATGTCCTTATGGTAAGCACAGAAGAGGTTGGGGTTCCTCTTTCGCTTTGACCATAGGGGTGTGGTCGGCAATACTTTTGTTGTTCCATGATGGCCAGGATCTGCCCACGCGCAGCAGTGAGAGCGTTAAATTCACTTTCGGGAGGTGTTGGTCGGCCTTTATTTATACCTCAAATACCCCGGTCCCCTACTGCCGGCTGGGAGTAGGAAAATTGCGCGAGTTTAGATTTTCGTCTATCTCCTAAGAGGAGGCACGGCGCTTCTCTCTTGAGGAGTTAGAGTCTTATACTGTATGTATCTACTGGGTCTAGCGCCATAGCTCATTCAGGCGTTGAAGGGTAATCCAGGCGGTCGCTTGGCTGGAAATCCACGAAATCGTGAATAAAGGCACGCAGGTGACTCGCCCCTCCTTCGGGTGATTTGGACTGATTTTTTCGAGAAATGGGTCATGTACGAATGTAACCTCTCCTCCGGCTTCTTGGACATTCATAAGGTAAACCGAAATCTTGGTGATCGGCCAAGAGGACACGAACCGATGCACGAAGAGATCTATCAGTTGTTCCAGAGAAGAGACACTATTAGGCCCTAATTTCCAGAACCATTTTCGGGCGTTCCCTTGTAAGAAATGCGGGAATGCTCGGCACATAATGGATTCCGAGACCCCGTATAGATGAAATGCCGAGAGAAAAGCATGCACGTGGTCTTCAGGGTCTCCCTTGCCGTCATAGTAAGGAACATAGGGCAGCTTAAAGTTGAGGGGGAACTGCTCATCGTTGATATTCGGGGTAAACGGCGAGACCTGCTTTCCGTGATCTGGATCCCTAAGCCGAGATCTCACGGGTTCTCAGGTGATTTTACTTCGGGCACCATACAAGAGAATAGAGTGGTCGCGGGACCGTAGCAGCTCGTATCTCTTCTTTTTCATGAGGCGGACCCGTTGGTTCGTCCCGATGAATGGTCCGCGAAGCGATCTTGGGAGGGGCTTCGGTGATCCTTCCTCGTCGCGAGCAATCGCCAATACATCCGGGGTTCGCCGGAGCGAACTCAGCGATCTTAGTGGCGCCGGCATGCAGGCGTGAGGTTCCTCGGAATCGTTGATTGGGGCCTCCCTACGAGGGCTCATCAGCGGTCCATGTGTTGACCAGTCTTGTGAGACCTCGACCTGAGTCATAATAGCTGGGAACCGAAACTTGATGTTCGACTTCCAGAGCGTAATTAGGACTGGATCGGTCTTCCCGAGGCTTCCGTTACCGGGACTGTCGAGATACCGAGTGCCCGCAAGTGAGAAAAGAGAGAGAGGAGGAGTCGGGGCTCGGCTCCCCGGTACTCTGCTTAAGTCGAGCTTTCAAAGTGAAAATTGTTAGGAAGTTTGGAGGTTATTGGGTTACCTTTTCTTACCAGCGCAGGGGGTATTTATAGTAAGAGGAGAGTGGCACGGAATCCCGGGGATGGTGACACGTGGGTAGGTGGAGACCCTCTAAGGGCCCAGATGAAGAGTGAGAGCGATGGGACATCCGACAAGACATCCAGGACTGGACATTTGCGATGGGATGGCCTAGGCCCTCATGGCTTTGATGCCTGGGAGTACACTGCGCCGACTACATTCCTGGGTCGGTGGGGGGTCCAGGAAGTTCTCACAAGTCTGCAAGATCCGACCCCTCAAGGCCTCGGCTCCGAGGTCAGTGCAGATCCGCCCTCTCCAGATGGCACCACAAAAAATGTGCCCAACCTTTCCCAGGGGATCAACCGTGTTTATCCTAGAAGTGGGATGGTGTTTCTACGTCCCAAACTATACATGGCCGAAAGGGTCGGTATAAAAGTATAGGTTGACAAGTGAAGGAGTTGGCCCCTTGTTCTCGCTTGTAAAATGTTTGTTTTTGAGTTTCGTGGATTGACAGCCATGACAGGGCATGATGTACTGTCCCTGCTCAATGATGCTAACCAAGTTGGAATCGACCTCTGGTGGTTGTATGCTAGGGAGGTTTTTCACAAGCGTCTTCCAGTGAAAGTGAAAAACAAAGTTCACAAGCGTCTTTCCGTGAAAAGCCATCATCGAGAGCGGGAAATATATGCCTAGGGAAAACTCATGCTGCAACTAGAAGATGGCAACGTAGTTGATAGTCCACGCCTGCGAAAATAGCAGTAGCAGGCCTGACACATGTGTTCCTCTCTCGAAACGTATTAGACATGCTTAATAGCTATTTTCAAGGATAATGATGACACCAGCCCAATAACTGATGGAAACTTTTAGACCGGATAAATTTTTTGGACATTGGTCTTTAGATCAGTGGTTCACAGTTGTCAACTAGTTGTTGTCATAGATATCGATCTTCTGAAAATGGTTTAGGACACTGGATAAGTGCGTTTGGATTGTTCATGTTTAGCTAAAAAATTTTGCTTACATCATCGACACAAATTTCAATCACCTTTTTATCTCAGATACATCACATCAAAAAAGTGCTACAGTAGTGCTACAGTATTCTTTTCAACAAATTATCCCAAAAAATCTACTATCCAAACGTAGTTTGGATTGCAACTTCTCTGCCTCAGATATTACATGACTTGACTTGTCAATAATGTGAGTCTTTGCATGGAACACGGCATCGCAGGTTTCACGTGGCCCTCACTGGAATCATCCTAACAGATAAAAGTTAGCTTCTAACCTAACTACAATATGGCAGTTTTTTATTTATTTTCCCACATTTGCGTGAGGGTTTCTGCCCTGTTCCCCTATATAATATTCCTATGATCATTTTCGTTCGGTAATAGACACTTCATTTTACCAATTAAGGTGCGTGCCTTTTTGCAACTTAGTTACCAGTGCAAATGGGAAGTGCAGCAATTGGATGACCCAAGTGCACAAATTTTTATTTTAAATGCCATGAATGCTTATCTTTTTTCTCTAAAGCAACATTGAGCAACCAAATATTTCTTACAAATTTATACGTACAAGATGTGGAAAGAATTGCTCTTCCTTCATTGTTGGTATGCCCCAAATTTTTTTCACACTAAATATTTTCATTTCGGTGAGTACAAATATAACACATCCACACTAAATATCAGACAAACGAGCATGTAATTACTGTTATTTTGTCACTCAGGCAAAACAATGGCTTTGAAGTCATCATCAAAAATATTATATAGCTTAAATATTTATCAAGAAGTTAATAAAAAAACCTGGGCCATACACTCTTATAATATGGAGACCCAAACATTTAGTTCAACATGTAGGTGCCATGGGTCCAGATAGGCAAAACATAATAACATTGTGCACAAAATGATTTCCGACCCTTTGCTATAACATTAAAGGTCAGGCCCATTCCCGTTTTGGAATATGTTCTCCAGCCCTTCTACCCCAGTCACACAACTCAGATGGACTTCGTTCTCTTCATTGCAGAACATCTCTAATGCAAACTGGAGACGCTTCTTCACAGATGGAAACTGTGTCAAACAGCAAATGTCAGATGGAGTCCAGGATTTTTTGAATGCTATTTGCTGGGTTTTTGGGGAAGGAGGGAATGTTTTAGTATATACACACAAACCTTGATATTAACACCTCTTCCTATTGAACCCAGATGCAACATAAATTTCATCACATACATCCCACAGTCGTGACTGCACACCATACATTGGATTAATAAAACCTGTAGTGAAAATATTGCCAACAAATAGGATACTTAAAAAAGCATATCTATGGTTTTACACACAAATATTACCCGTTTGGTTGAAAAGGCACCACTACAGAGTCTCCAGCTCAAAGTCAGTGATGTTGACTGTGTATTCTTGGCCAAACCCCAACTCCATTGTCTCATGCATCCTCCGAGTCTTTGTCAAAAAAATTAGTAATTATATTCTGTATTATTAACGTTGTGTATGGATGTAAGTTACGGTCATTTACCACGGTGTGGTAGAGCATCTCCCGATCATCGGCCTCTTCATCTACGCATCTAGAATCGTAGAGGAACATTTTTTGCTTCTGCATGTCAATGCACAAAAAATATCAGTGTCTTTGCATGTAATTCATTGGCACACATATCTGGATCACATGCATAAAAGTAAAACATAAGTACTTCTTGTCCTTATTGCTATAGTGTGCACCCATTAACAAAATACAGACCAACCAACAGTTCTAACCTTCTCGCATTGGCCAATGCTTCTGCCAAACGTGTCATCTATCAGGTAATGTGCGTAGAGGGATTGTAGGATTAGCTCCTTCGCTAGGACAAGTTGCTACAAAAAGAGACCAGTTCCGTCACAACTCCATGGGCTCTGATTAACACTTAGGCTTATAACAGATTATTTCCTAACTTCTCACCTGAAAAACTACCGACATGAACCAGTGCTTATATGCCCCTCCCATGCTTTCTTTACAATACCTCGATGTCAAGAGTGCACTGAATCAATTTAAAACATCTCCATTTATCCATTCCTTAGGCCTCAGCGTTCGGAGCTGGTGACAGCTGCATACTTGTCCCAACATCCTAATAACCGTGCTCCTGTGCAACATAACATGGCCAAAATTGTTAATACGCCTCACTTATCCACTACATATTCATGTAACGTAGTTAGCATTGTGTTTACTCTGATTGTCTGCCAGTGTCAAATAGCAGCTGGGTTACCGAAGCCCGGATTTCCGCCGCCATTCCATCACTTCTAAATTGTATGCTTCATTTGCATTCCGGAATGGAATGTTCGTCACACCCATGGTAGCGGTGGCGTCTTTTCCTTCGTTCCCACTACTAGTTCCAGCCGGCGATCCTACCTGTAATGCATTTCATTATTTATGTTTTATTTGTGTGTGCAGTATATTTGCTGCATGTGTGATCTCTTTCCAAATTTTGTAACAAATAATATGTCACAACACCTTCATGTTTGTACGCCAATCCTTTTTGGCTGTTGTTCTCCGTTTCTCACTTGAAAAGTATCATCTCCTTTCATATGATCTCTCGTTCTCCGCATGCTCGTCATCCTATGCATGATAGAGCCAGTAGATGACACCTCTGACTCTAATGTACAAGCCTATTGGTCTTCATGGTGTGCTTCTTTGGACATGACTCACCAAAAAGTATTCTTTTCGTAGCTACATCTTTCCCAGACCTTCTGTTGTACAGTATAAGTGGTGAGGTTACATCATCGCCATCGTTATAATGTCCGACAGCCATCGATGATGACTGCCTTCTTGCTTTCTCCCTCTCCTTTAGCCATTGAAAGTATTGCCATTTCTTTGCTGTTATAGGAATGTCATAAACTTGTTTTCCTAAATCAGTCATGTTTAGAGCTGTTATTCGAGCCGAGCCGAGCCCGAGCAGCGGAAGCTTGAACTCGACTCGCAAGTTAGTCAACTGGCTTCGAGCTCGCTTAACGAAGCTGAAGATCGAGTCCGAGATCGACTCGAGTAGAATGCATCAAGCTCGAGCTCGAGCTCGAGCTCGACTCGATTAACACCGGTCGAAGCTTCGTTAAGCTCGAGCTTCGAGCCGAGCTCGAGCTCGAGCTCGCCATTAATTAAAAATTTTAATTGTCGAGTTGCAAAGCATTGCCCCAATTACTTTCCTTTTCTAATATCTATTAACATCAACTAAAACATTAAACACCAAAAGAGAAACCTCAGGTTCCAACATGGAAAAAAAAAGGAAAGAAAGAAAGAAATAAACTAAATAACGATTGCACAATGCCTACATTACAACAATCCAAAAATTGCAATTTTAACACAGCTTGGAGTCAATAATTGATCACCGCAAGACATCAATATTTTCTAGCTCCATTCATAACAAAATTAAGAGAGTAATAATTCAAACATGTCCAAGATTATTCTCTCCTAATCACTCAAATATCTAAATGTAGGAGGCCAGAGAAAATTGCAGTTGATTCGCCATTTCTCCCTTGATGTTGACCTACAAAAGACAAGATGACAGCAATTGAGTCATAAAAATACCATAGGTGAGGCTGACACTAATTAGAAAGATTGTGTCAAAGACCAGTAAAACAATCTTCCAGAAATTGCTTGGCATCAAAGAACGGCACAATTATCATGGAATGACAATTTATCTACATTGGAAATTCCTTAACCCTTTGAAAGAAAAACACAGGTAAACTGGTAAAATCTTCTCCTCCTTCTAGATTGAGCTGTTCTTGTATTATTTCTATCTCCTCTTCACTCATTTCATCTACATTTTCTTCAAAATTAATGGCTTCATCTACAGCTTCATTCATTTGCTCCATAGCAGGACTTGATGATGAGCCTTGGTAGGAATTAAAAGGACTATACATACCCGTTATTAAGAAAAGAAAAAAATAGTTAGTAAATAATAAATGCAAAAGAAGAGATAATAAGAGAAATGGAAATTAAATGACACAAGGTTTCCCAACTTTATACATTACAAAATGAAGTCCATTGTTAAACTCATGATTCTTGAAGGTTTATATCCAGGTACAATTTCACAATCTCTGGAAGCCACACGTTTAAATATATACAGATTTTACAATATGGAAGTATCCCATAAGCATTAGACTTCACTGATTGCACATAATGGGCTCAAATGGCTAACATAGCATAACTGATCAACTTAGTTTACGAAGGTACTTTATTCTTTCTTCTACAAGAATAACCAGCCCATCTAACAATCTATATCCTACGTTAGACTCCAACAGTTACAGTAATTTCCTTAGCTGAAACAAGCAATAATATATTAAAGCAGAATCAAAACAGAGTTATGCAATTATGCAATTAAAACAGGATGAGAAAACCTCTTAGACTGAGATTTCAGCAAGTAACAGCATACTATATCAAAGCCAACAATTTTCATTTTTTCAAGGCAGTGATAAGAAATAGACAATGCAATCCCACCCTTCAACTTACATACTTCTAGTTTTCTAGTTTCCAGTTTTCAACCATTTTGACTAATACATGTGATATGCCATACATTAATTAAATACAGAAAAAACAGAATATAGAGAGACAGAGAACAAGAGGTTCATGTCTTACCAAATTAGCTTCGCTGAGATGATAGCAGCCACGAGCTTCACCAAAGAGGAAGCTGGTGGATGTGCAGGCTTTCCAGTTAGTAAGTTTTGAAGTACTGTCCAGTGCTTTGGCTGCCTTGGTTTTTATGATATTTGGAGTCTGTTATTAAACCCCAAATAAATAAATAAATAAATAAGAAAGATAGAAACCTAGATAAAAATCTTTACGTTTGAAGTTCTTGATAAATGCCAAGCAATAGCCATCAGAACAAATGGAAGAGCTAATCTTCACTAATATTTTCAAGATCAAAATTGCATCAGACCAAAAACAAATACATGAAGAGGGGCTACTCATAAAGCCCCAGAGACATAGCTTCTGCTATTTACAAACATCAAACTTCACAGACTTTTCCACTTTAATAGCTACCGTTGTGCTTATCCTCAAGCCTATATAATTACCCCCTTCTAGGTACTAAACTTAGTCCAAGTTACAAACTTTTCTTTAGCTTTTCCTCTTTCACAGGTCTGATTGGCTCAAGTATAGCTCATAGTTTTCCAATTCAAATTCACAAGTGCACCCCAACCAACAAACTTTACAGCATTGTGAAGCCAGATCCAAAATTCTTCAAAAGCCCTTAATTTCAGGATTTCCAAGATTGAAGCAATAAACCTATTTTACTACGTTTTTCAGCTTGCTTTTCGCCATGTCTACACACGCATGATTCCAAATTCAGCATTTTGTCCACACAATTTGCTCAAACAAAAACACGGAGCTAAAAAAATTGCAGCTAAAAAGAAGTAAAACTTTAATACCTTGGGGAGAGCGGATGTGATTCTGGACGGAGATTAGCTCGTGGAGGAGGCGGAGGATTAGCTTTTGGAAGCACTGGTGGGCAGTGGAGGTGGAGGATGGCGGCAATTTAGCTTGTGGACAGTGGAGGTGGAGGGCGGCGGCAGAAGAGAAGAGTTAGGGATTTAGGGCAAATGGGCAATTGAAATAAATAATAGGAGGAGGAAAGAAACGATCGGAGTCGGACAAGCATAGCATAAATAATGAAATTACACTATTACCCCTATCTTCCGAGCCTGTCGAGTGGCTCGCGAGTCGGGCTCGGCTCGACCCGTTAACAAAACGGGCATCCTTCAGGCTCGAACTCGGCTCGTTTCTCTCACAAAACGAGTCGAGCTCGGCTCGCGAGCTGCCCTATTCGTTTAACACCTCTAGAACTCATGTTCCTCCATGACTCCTGGTTCAATTCATTTGACAACCCCTGCCCCGTCTCCACGGCTTTTGCTTTTTCATGAACTTCGTTCATGTTTCTGATTGCACTGAATATATCCTTCTTCATCACTTCAACAGATTGACCAATACTCAATACAGAGTCCTTTACTTCAATGAGAGCTACTCTTATGTCTCTATTGCTATTTTCCATCTCGGTTAGTCGCTTCTCTATCTTTCTTATTCTGTCTTCTTCCTGCAAAAAAGGGTATGATAATGCTAGGACCGTGATCATGCTGACTTAAACCTATTGCTTCTCTTATTTGGTATTCATGGTTTTTCTCGAATTTTTTTATGCGTGTTAGTAATTTGCCTATCATTATTTACATCATGCTTACATCTTTACTATCAAGACAAGACTTCACCTACCTTTCCTGCTTTTTCGCTTGCTACATCTTCACTGAACATGGAAGATATTGATATAACCTTCATCCCATTCAGGTCGGGAATGGGTTTAGCAGGTTTCATCACGCAATCATTTCCTTTCTCCCCATCACCAAACACTGGCCTACGCTCAACATTGTCTTTTTCTTCTTTCTCTGCACGGTGATCTTCTGTTTCCTGCATTTTCGTGCTGCCGTTCTGCTCCGCCTCTATCTCCACCATGACCATCTCCCAAATATTCCCCTCTTCTTTGGACCTTTTCCTTAGGCAGCTCTTTTCATCTTCGTCGCATTTCTTTGAATCCCTGCCATTCAGTGCCTTATACATACTTCCTAACACAAAAAAAAAAAGCCTAAACAAGATTTAGCTCGTCCATTGAATACTTACATGATTTCCTTTGTCTACTTCTCTATTTAGGCTCAGCCTCTTCTTTCTTGCTTATGGTCTCATCAGCTCAGGCAGCTTTCTTTCTCCATTTTCATGCCCCTCTCCTTCACGTTTTAACCAAGTTTCCTTCAGGGTTTCTGTGAAATTTTTCTGCTATCACCCCCCTAATAAAACCCAGTTTTGTTTGGGCTTTTTTGCCTGGATAAACCTTTCCCTCATGTTTCTTAAACGCTGGACAACATTTTCCTTTCTTCCTTTCTATAGGTCGTGTTTATATGTGGCTCACGGTTACTTATGTTTTGGTTACCTCCGGTTTATTTGGCCCACGCATGCATAACAATTTAACGTACATTAATCCCATTCCAATGGTACGTTCATTTTAATGTCCGTTACGCCTTCATGCATGTCCTAGGCCTCTTTCAGTTCTCTACTTTTTCTGAACTTTTCTGTTTTTTGGTACTCATTCTTCCTGCCTTTTTCACTCACCTAGTTTCTGGTTTTGCTACCCACCTTCTGACTCACTACTAGCACCGACCTCCTTGATTTCAATGTCAACACGTGTCATCAAGAAATTCCTTCGACCTATATGGAGCACTTTTCAATTCTCCACCATATAACCTTCCCTCGCCGAACACATAATCATAACTCGATGGAAAGAACTCGTTAAACCAGGTTAGATATCACCACTAGTGTCCATCGAAAGAAGTACCCATTTTTTGCTTACTATATAATTCAATTTCATGGTTGATTACCCTACAATCCATTGTTTTTCAATAATTTTAATAAACAATGTGCCTAGTTTTGCCCCCATTTGTCACTTGTCATTGGTCCTAAAAGTTAATTTTAATCTTCTTAAACTTATTCTTTATTTATTCTTTTTTTACCTTTTGTTATTAGAAGTAATAATAATCATAATATCTATACTATAACAAAGTATATATTATTTACACACATAGACTATTTCATATATTAGTTAAATCAATATGTCTAGAGTTTAAAATAAAATAATTTTTAATAACAACAATAATGAATTCAGATCATAATAACATAGTGACTATACATTAATAAAGTAAATAAAAATAATTAGTTACTCTATTTTGGGGGTATACTACTAAATATATTAAGTAATTTAAAGTTCTAGTTTGCTAATATCTTTTTAAATAGTCAAACTGCTAGTAATATACATATCTTTTTGTTATGACAAGTATTAGAGTTGTAAATGAACCTGTTGGTCTTGTTCCTAGGTTTTGATGATAACAAAATAAAATGATGATTTGGACTAATGTTTTTATGTGAGAATTTTGTTAGAACAGGTCCTTGATTCATTGGAAAAGAAAAGAAATCAATTCAAGATGAATTGAGAAGATTTTAACTTATCGGACACTTCTATCGGACGCATATCATTATCATCGGACGTCCGATAGAAGTAAAGATGAAATCAAAGCTCTCTGGTCGCTGTCGGACGCAAAGCTATCGGACGCAGATTATGCATCGCCGTCCGATAAAGAACGGCAACCTATCGGACGCTTGTGCCGGACGCACAAAACCCATCGGACGTCCGACGCTGAGAAGAACCTCCGGACACTCCTATCGGACGATAACATTGTATCGGACGTCCGATAGGTCCAACGGCTATTTTTCAACAGCCATATTTTTGACCGTTGGAGAGATTCTTGAAGCCATTTCTCACACTCTATAAATACCCACAAGTTCAAGAAGATTACTAGACTTTTGCCTACATAAAATACAAGCTTACAAGTGAATATTTGGGTAGAAATCTTCTTTGTTTGTTGTATAGGTGTAGGGAAAGTTGGGTTTGTGAGGTTGCTCACGTGAAAGTTACTCTATAGGAGGCATAAAACCTTGGTGAAGGTGAGCCTATCACTTGGAGTGGTAAAACCTTGGTGAAGGTTACCTCACTTGTAAAAATAGTTCTTAGTTGGTTGGTAAGCTTTCAATTGTAACTAGTTGAGGGTTTATTTGGAGAGTAGTAAAACTCCTTTGCTCAACCAAAGGGTGTTTGGGGTGAGGAAGGAGTGATCCTTCACTTGTACAAGTTGATTAGTGTCACCATCAATTGAAGAAGCTATTTGGTGAATTCAACTCCAAGTTTGGAAGAAGCTTGGGAGTTTGATTGGTTTGAATTTCTTTTACCTTTTTGTTACTTTATTCTTTGTGGTTTAAGATTGTTTATATTTATCATTATTGTGGTTGTTTGAATACTTGTTTGCTTGAACAATTTTAGTTGAATTCTTGGGTTGCATTTCGGGACCAACAATTGGTATCAGAGCTTGGTCTCCTTGAGATTAAGCTCAATCGGCTTAGGAGTAAAGATGGCAACCAATAATGTATTGTTTTTAGAAGGGCAATCCATCGTTAGACCTCCCATGTTCAATGGTATAAATTATATTTGTTGGAGGGATAGAATGGAAATATTTTTGCAATCTATAGATATAGAATTGTGGTTTATTGTTAGTGAAGGACCTTATGAGGCTACAATTATAGATGAAACAACCGGTAGAAATAGAATTAAAACTAGAAGTGAATTAAGTGCTCAAGATAGATTTAATCTCTCTTTGAATGCCAAGGCCATGAATGTATTGTACAATGCCCTAGATGCAAATGAATCTACTAGAGTAAAAGGGTGCAAATCGGCCAAGGAAGTATGGGATAAGTTGAGGGATATGTATGAAGGGAGTGACAATGTTAGAGAACAAAGAAAATCTATGCTTGTTGCTCAATATGAATCTTTTAAAATGCATCCTCATGAAAATGTTGATAAAATGTTTTGTAGATTCAATGATATTATTAAAGATCTTGAATTGCTTGAAAAGGTATACACTTTGGGTGAGAAAAATAGAAAAAATTTGAATGCCTTGCCAAAAGAATGGGAAAATAAAGTCACTGCTATAGAAGAGGCAAAAGATTTAAATTCTATGTCTATTGAATCTCTTGTAAATTCGCTAACCTCTTATGAGTTGAAATTAAAAGCACAAGATGATGAAGCATGGATCAAGAGAGGCATAGCATTCAAGGCCTCACAAGAAGATGATGAAGATGTGAAGCTAAATAACATGGCAAGAACATTGAAGAAGCTTCTAAATAAGAGAAGCTCTAGAGGAGGAAGAGCAAGCAATGATAGAAGAGAAAAACTCAAGAATTTCAAAATTACTTGGGACGAATGCAATTGGGATGAAGAAATGGAAGAAGAAGAATAATCAACCCAAATGGCACTTATGGCATTTGGAGATAATAAGGTAAACTCTAATCACTCTCTTAGTGATGAAGATGATGATAATGATGATATACAAGTTCTTATGATCAAAATGCATAAAATTTGAAAGAATCTTATGCCAAAATAAGGATTTGAAAATAAAAATAAATACTTTATTGGAAGAAAATTCTAGACTTTTTCAAGAAAATAAGAATTTGAAAAAAGAAAATGATGATTTGAAAAATTACAAAATTGATTTTGATTGCAAAAATGATTTGAAAAAGAAGTTGGAAAATAAAACAAAGTTTTATGAAAAAATGTTGGAGGAACAAAATCTTTTAAAGAAAAGAATTAATGATTTGAATACTTCTCTCCAAAAGGAGAAACAAAATGTTTTACAAAGAAAAGAAAACCATAATTTACATGGCCAAAATGATTTTATTATTTCTAGAAAAAGAAGAACTAAATTTATTAAACCTACTTTTGTGAATGATTCTAGTATTATGTGTCATTTTTGTTGCCAATTTGGACATATGCAAAATGCTATGTGAAGAAATATATAAGAAAAGGCATGAAATCTATGTGGATTATTAGATCATGTTATACTAACTCTCATTCATAATGTTCTCTTTAAAAAAAAAAAAAACTTTGGGCTATAATTCATTAAGTACTTTGTTGGAATTGTTAAATGTTGGGTGTTGGAATTGTTAAATGTTGGGTATTGGTATTTGTTCCTTTGATTTTGGTATTGTGATATTGATGATTTTGGTATTGTGATATTGATGATTTTGGTATTGTGATATTGATGACATTGGTATTGTGATATTGATGATATTGTGATATTTGAAGTTTAAATGTGGTTGAATTGTTAAATAGTTTGAATGACTAAATGAGGGGGAGTTAATATGTTTTTTGATTGATGACAAAAGGGGGAGATTGTTGGATGATTTTCTAAATTGTTAGATGATTATGATTTTTTTTCTAAATCATTTTAACTCATATTGAGGGGGAGTTTCTCATTGAGGGGGAGTTTCTTTCTATTTCCTTGCAAAATCATCATTTGGTTTGTCATCATCAAAAAGGGGGAGATTGTTGGTCTTGTTCCTAGGTTTTGATGATAACAAAATAAAATGATGATTTGGACTAATGTTTTTATGTGAGAATTTTGTTAGAACAGGTCCTTGATTCATTGGAAAAGAAAAGAAATCAATTCAAGATGAATTGAGAAGATTTTAACTTATCGGACACTTCTA
Source organism: Gardenia jasminoides (assembly GCA_013103745.1). Lineage (NCBI taxonomy): Eukaryota > Viridiplantae > Streptophyta > Magnoliopsida > Gentianales > Rubiaceae > Gardenia > Gardenia jasminoides. The sequence goes on along the minus strand of CM023095.1, from coordinate 10,257,465 downwards.
TCGGACGCATATCATTATCATCGGACGTCCGATAGAAGTAAAGATGAAATCAAAGCTCTCTGGTCGCTGTCGGACGCAAAGCTATCGGACGCAGAATTATGCATCGGCCGTCCGATAAAGAACGGCAACCTATCGGACGCTTGTGTGGACGCACAAAACCATCGGACGTCCGACGACGTTGAGAAGAACTGTCGGACACTCCCTATCGGACGCATAACATTGTATCGGACGTCCGATAGGTCCAACGGCTATTTTTCAACAGCCATATTTTTGACCGTTGGAGAGGTTCTTGAAGCCATTCTCACACTCTATAAATACCCACAAGTTCAAGAAGATTACTAGACTTTTGCCTACATAAAATACAAGCTTACAAGTGAATATTTGGGTAGAAATCTTCTTTGTTTGTTGTATAGGTGTGAGGAAAGTTGGGTTTGTGAGGTTGCTCAAGTGAAGGTTACTCTATAGGAGGCATAAAACCTTGGTGAAGGTGAGCCTATCACTTGGAGTGGTAAAACCTTGGTGAAGGTTACCTCACTTGTAAAAATAGTTCTTAGTTGGTTGGTAAGCTTTCAATTGTAACTAGTTGAGGGTTTATTTGGAGAGTAGTAAAACTCCTTTGCTCAACCAAAGGGTGTTTGGGGTGAGGAAGGAGTGATCCTTCACTTGTACAAGTTGATTAGTGTCACCATCAATTGAAGAAGCTATTTGGTGAATTCAACTCCAAGTTTGGAAGAAGCTTGGGAGTTTGATTGGTTTGAATTTCTTTTACCTTTTTGTTACTTTATTCTTTGTGGTTTAAGATTGTTTATATTTATCATTATTGTGGTTGTTTGAATACTTGTTTGCTTGAACAATTTTAGTTGAATTCTTGGGTTGCATTTCGGGACCAACAGAACCGAATTGAGCCGAACTTTTGATATTCAAACTCGGCTCATTAAGTTATCGAGCCAGAATCAAACTCTGCTCTCCAAAGAGCAACTCTTCTCAAAATCTCATTCAAAAGGTGCTCATAAATTTTTACTTTTGCGAGTTAAAAATTTTGTTTGAACTCGATTCATTAAAACTATCTCGAATTCAAACTCGAGTCCGAGTTCCACTCATATGACATAAATGAGCTGAGCACGAACGAGTTTAGATTCAAAAAATTTAAAATGCACTTGAATATTTTACATAATTTTGCACCTTAAAAATATAATTAATTTAGTTTTCGTATTGAATGAGAAAATTTTCATCCAATAAAAGAAGATTACCAATATTTAAACAAAATATTATCCTAGACAATCAAGACAAGATAAATCTTCATAATTTCTAAAAAAAAAAATTAGTAATATTAGCTTGAGTAAATGCACAAATGAAATTAGACGAGCTTATATGAACTATTCGTGAGCCGACTCAAACTCGACTCGTTTAGAAATGAGTCTCATTTAATGTTTGAACTCGAGTCATTTAGTTAAATAAATGAGCCAAACTCGAGCTTATATGATTTGAGTCCAACTAAGTTCACGAACAACTTGTTTATTTAACAGCTCTAACAAGCATATATTAATTTTTTACGCTATACAACATGTCTTGAATTTCTAACAACATTAATAAATAAAACAAGAATAAAATTATAAATAAGAAATAATTTTGATATTATACTAAGCATATAAATTAGTAATACTAGTAAGAAAGTAAGACAAGACAGTGACACGAGAGAAGTGAAAAAAATAATTAAAAAATAAAAAATAAAAAAAAAAGAAACCAGTGGAAAAGAAAAAACAATGGAATGAATAAACAAAAAGGAAACAAAATAAAAATAGTAAATGCACTTTTGTTTTAAAATATAAATTGAGGGCGCGAAGTGCTTATTAATTATTTCAGGTGCAAAATGTAACTAATAAGGGTAAAGTTCAAGGGCATTTAGTGTATTTAACCCTATAATTAACAGTTAAATTAAAGCGTCAATAAGTTATGATTTGCTATTTTCCATAGGAATAAGTGTTAGACTTTTTGTTTGAAAGTTTATGCTCAGCATGCATTCTTGTATATCTGTCGCTGCATCCATGTATAAAGTAATACAAATGCATGTATAAGTTAGTTATTGATTTTACCATAGCGAACCATAAAGTGAGTTATAGACGCATGAAAGATGGCAGTACTGCTACAATTTTCTGGTACTTAGAATTTTTTGCTAATAAGTTGATGAAGCAGGATGTTTGAATGCGCCAGCACTGAAAATTTGCCCATATTATGGACAACGGCTTTGACATGTTTCAATGCCAATGAATTAGATAATGGATGCAGAAGATGAAACAGGAATAAGCTCTTGTCGGAATTACTACTTTGGCAAATTTGGATTGGCAAGAATAAGCTCTTGTCTGAAGGATCCCAAGTTCAGGACCCAGTGATCCTTGTCAAGACAGCCAGTCCATTCCCCTTGGGCAATTTGGAAGACTTGGGAAAGGCTCCTCCAGATGTAAAAGGTCTGTCTTAGTGGATACTGTGTCAACTTCTAGATCCTTTCCTGAAATTTATTTTGTTAATATAGCAACGCAGCAGGTAGCAATTGCTCGTGAATTAGCAACCGGAGCTAATCCTGATGATGTATATTGACCTATTTGCAATAAAATATACACAGGTTCCTGTTTATGTTTTTGTCTACTTTCAGAAGTCATATCATTTGCAAAGCTCTTTGGGTGGCAATGCATGTGGGTTCAGTAAGATTTTTGGTTTATCTTGAGCATAGGAGAAAACGCCCCTTAACACCCTTTCCATTGAAAAGCTATTATTTGATGTACTTTGGGTGGACAATTTCTGAGTTATGGTAAGCAGGAGTAGCTGTTTACCAAATGATTGATATATTAACAATTACAAATCTTAAATTGGACTGGAAATTTTTGATGTCAATGTATCAGTTGTCCTTGTTATGTAGTCTTGATCATGTACTGTTGAATGCTCTTAGACTAGAATTCTTGCAGCTGGTCCCCTCTCTGAAGCAATGTAGCTGCAACAATATGTTTCTCCATTTTGAACTGCTTTAAGTACCAAATTTCTTGGACAGTTGCTTAGAGAATAGAAACGGAGGCAAAGGTGGCAATACGTGCAATTGTAACCCCTCAATTTTTTAAAAACTATAGAACAAGCTATTAAAAAAGTTTAAATATATTACTATTGCTCCATTTTCCCCTCCCAAAAAAAAAAAAAAAGTTTCACAATATTCTATGTAGTTCCACTATTGCCCCCCAAAAGTGTGAATACTTTATTTTTGCCCTTACCATTTTGAATTAAAACATATTAGATAATGTTAGTTTTTTTTTTTTTTTGGGTCCAAATTTTATAAACTTAACATTGGACATCTCTTATGCGTTCAACCATATGAATTGTAAGCAAACCGACATTTACTTGACAGTGTGACTGTGTACACATTATTCACCTATTACACACACACACACACACTCGATTATACATGTTAATAGTTTTATGTTTAATATTCACTATAATACAATTTTACACTATTAAATGACTTGATAAAATCTGCACCAAACAAGTCTTTTCATTATCTTATAATATAGAATAAATTGGCTCATGTCTATTAAACTTACAACAAATTAGATACCTGGTTGTACCAAAATCATAAACCACAGTGTAAATTTAAGCTAAAAGTTGTTGCACCTCTAAAGAAAGATCCTAGCAACTAAACAAGAGCACGCATGAACTGTGAGTCATGTGGAGACACTGCTGAAACCATGTAAAATCTATTCTGTAATTGCCCATTTTCTGCGGCTGTTTGGAGAAAAGTCCAGCAGTTCTGTCTAGTTTATAGAGAACCCTCAGGTTGGCAAGAAGGAAATCCTATGGTATAGTCGGCACTGCCCATCTTCTTCCTTTGTCAGCAGGTTAGAAGATTAGCCTTATCTGTAACGGTATACGAGCTTTGGAGAGTCAGGAACAATAGAATCTTCAGAGGGAAATAATGCGCAGCATCTGCAGTTGTGAAAACTATATATTCTCAAGGACTTTCACTGCGTTGTTGAATCTCAAAGGAATGTGGACCGATCAAGGCCAATTACTGGGAGCTTGTTATGGAGTCCGGTATCTCTCATGTTTGCTTTTCCTCTTAAGCCATTCTCTGCTGCAGTAAACTTCTATGCATAACTTCATTACTCTATCAACGAAAAGCTAGTAGTTTTGCCTTAAAAAATAAAAAATAATAAAATGACTCAACTTACAATAACGTGATAAGTACAAATATAAGAATCTCTAAAATTAAGGACGTGGACCATCGGTTTTAATTTACTTTTATCACTTAAGTTGTACGTGCTTAAGTATAGATTTTTTTTAATAAAATAAAGACACAACATTTGTTACTTTAGCACTTTCTTTAGTCTTTTCAAGAATTGCCTACTCACCTAGGTTTCGCTGGAGAAAGGTTGAAAATCAGAAAATGAGGAAAAAGTCTTTCATGGCACTTGATGTTCCAAGTCTGTGATAGTTCACGACAGTCCACCTTGATGGTACTTTCCCAAGCGGGAGAAAAAAAAACTTGTCACCATCTGTTTTGGAGCACTTTCACAGAGTTGGGCTTTTTCAACTATATCTGAGATCAAATTAAGTGACCGCTTAACTTCATTACAACTGAAGAAGTAATTGCATTTCTAATCATATATTAATTGAACTGGAAATTGTCTGTTATGCTCAATTTCTAGTCTCAATATTGACCGTTGTTCAAATCATCATTAAGCTAGAAATGTATTCTTCCAGCCTCCAAGAAGAGAAAATTTTTTATTTGCTATAATAAATGATATTGTACCTTAGAAAATTTTCCATTGAAAAACTCATACACATGTTAATTTGCCTTGTCCACGGAAAAGAAGTTAGCTAAATTTACTTTTGTCACATGAACTTACAATAATACACATTTTTTGTTTTGGGGAAAACAAACACTTGAAGCACAAGAAATGCGTTATATATCATGTATGGCTTCTGATTTAAGAATACTGTATAGAACTTTGTGCTCAGCATACACTTTTGAGCTAAAAAAGTTGAATCTCGAAAATTCAACATACCTAATTGGTGATCATTTGGCATATTTTTTTCCCTCGTCCTGACGTGGATTGTTACTGTTTATGTTATCTACATTTTTAGATTCCTTTTTTTTTTTTTTTGACAAGGTTAACAGCACAAGTGCTAAAACTGAAGTTTGCATACATTAGGCTGTCAAAATAAGTGGTTAAAGTTGGACCCCAAGAATTGGGTTCAATTTTTCCTGCCACCTCCTGCTTCTTAAATCCCACACTTTTCCTGTGGGGAAAAAAATTTATGGAAAAATGTTAAGAGTTTAGATATTAAAAATACGCTAATTATACTATAAAATTAATAGAACTAAAACACGAATTAATGAAAATACTCGTCTCCAAACAAACTAAATGAATTTATTTTTTTAATAAATATCATAATTTCATTTAAATTTGAACTAGTGGCAGAAGTTACATACATCATTAAACATATACCAATACCAAAAAACAGTTCTAAAGAATGAATATTGCAGATCTGAAGAACAGATAAAAATTACATGGTAAAGTTTCAAAAAATATTTTAAAAAATGAGATAGAATAGTTTTAGCCTCACGAACATTAGTATATGCTTCCCAATTGTCAAATATGCTTCTTAACTCTTCTAGTTCAAATACCAAATATGCTGCTTAACTGTTTCAAGTTCAGATATTAGGGTGAGATCTGCTGAATAGACTTAAGAAATTTCGGATTTATTGATCAAAACTTACAAAAGCTCAAATCTAATAAAAGAAAAATGAAAGAACTACCTAAAACTCTCACTAAGAATACCTAGGGAGAGGAAAAAAAATTCTCACTAGATAAGTTTAGAAGAGAAGAAAATCCTCCCTAGTTAATATTAAGAGAGAAAAAGCTCTCACTAAAACACTCTAGTAGAGAAGTAGTGATAGGGATTTTCTTTACTCCACAAATTTTAAATAACCTTTATAACCCTATATTACCGCAAGTATACGGATCGTTTATTGAGTATAGGGAAATAAGGTGTCGATCCCACGAGGAAGAGTGTCAAGTACCGGTGATTTTCAAACTCCTCTATTATTTAGACTGTCACAAGAAAAATATAAAGGGAGAAGGCGGTAAACCGTCCTAAGGAAAAAGGAATAAGCAATTAAAACCGACCGCTAGGTGTCGAAGACATCCAATTGGCGGTAGAAAGGAAATAACAAGAAAGAGTAAAGAATTAAGATCCTAGAGTTTTAGAATCCCTTGTTAAGTTAGATTAGAAGTTAGTCAAGTTTATTATGTCCCTTCTCCAATGATTTGCTAAGGTATAACTGTGACAGCCCCACTTTCCCCAAAGGCAAGCCAGAGGGGTTAGCGAACCGCCTGCCCAACTCTCGCCAGGACTCAAAAGATAGAACCATAAAACCATTGTAAAAGAAACCGACAAATTCTTATAAATTTCAATTCAAGTAAGTCTAAACAAGGGTGAGCGCGGTAAAGTACACTCTCACCAAGTCTAACAAGCATGCTTTCAAATGAATTTCATCAAATCAGACATCCAAGCATGAAAACAACACGCACTTGAACACTCACCAATAGTTGAGCGCAAGCAAGACAATGTAGAAGTCAAACACGTTCGTCAACGTCCACGGACTCACCTGGAACATGCAAATCAAACCATCAACCCTTTGGTTTCTAATTAAAGGAATCTCGTCGTAAGATTGGAAGAAAACCATTTCAAATGTGAACTGACGCGACATGCATATACCCAATGAACTAAGCTCTCAAAAACGCTTATAATCACTTAAAATAGTAAAAGAAGCACATACATGGGCGTTGGACGGAAAACGGACGAGGACAAAATGAAAACGGAAAACACACACTGAAAGGTGGAAAAAACAGTTTTGACACCTTGTACGCCATTGCCCATATCTCAGGCTACAAGTGTCAGATTTGAGCGTACGAGGTGCCGTTTCGAAGCGAAAGAACAAGCTACAACTTTCATGAAGACAACTTCGACCCAGATTCACTCCTTCTAGGTCAAAGATGCAGAAACAGTTTCAGAAATTTTTGCCGTCAGAATTTCCGACAGGCTCACTTCAAACGGACATAACTCAGCGCTCACAAATCGAAATCAAGAAATTCCAGATGTGTTGGAAAGCTAGAACGAAGGGCTATAACTTTCGTGTTTTGGCCAAAAGCTAAATCACAAAGGATCAACACGAAAAATGAAGCCAAAGTTGCTGCAGGTAAAATTCTGTTTTCCTGTTCAACGCCCAAACAAGTTCCGTGCAACTAAATCGCACCCATGCAAATTCCATTGACTCGATTGCGATAACAAACATGCAATGCAGCCCCTTACATGTCACACACTGCCCCAAACATGCACATACACACACCACACACAACAATCCAAGAAACTAAACCAAACGGAAAATTCGCCCCCAACTTCCTCAAATCGGTTTTTCCTTCAAGGTTTAGGATTCCCTTTTCGAGCAACAAATTCCATACAAACACACACTAAACATCCTTAGCTTACTAGTGGGAATTCAAGAGCCCACACAACCAAGTGGGAATCCAAGAGCCCACACAACCATTTAAATCAACGAACCAACATTAATTCCTACCATTAGCACTAAAACAAAGCCCTAACCCTAACTCAAAATCATGGCTAGGCATAACTACATCAAAATCAACCAATCTAATCCATAGAATCATTCCATAAGCTAAAAATAAGCATGAACCAAGCCATGGGAATCACAAAACCCCACAATTCATAATCTTCATCCAAATTCAAGCTTGTAGAAAATAGAAGAAACCTTTCTAGATGATGTTCTTGGTGAAACCCCAAGTTTTCAAGTCCAAGCTTCACCTCCTAACTCCAAAACAAAATCAAATGGTTGAAAGTTGCAAAATCTCCAAGCTTTTCTTCTTTTTTTTCCTCTCTTTTTTTCCTTCTTTTCTCTCTCCCTCACGGTTTTCCTTTTTTTTTTTTCCTTTGCTTGGCCGGCAACCTCAAGCTATTAAATAGCCCAAAAGATAAACTCAATTAGATATTTTTACCTAGTCAAAATTTGGTCAAAATTAGCATGCCAATAAAACCTACCATCTTAGATTATTTTCCACTCTTACCCACATAATTTCTTTTCCTATCAAATTAGTCCATAGGTACTAATCTATCAAAACTTAATCTCACCTACATAGGCCACTATTCACCTAGAAGTCTTAATCACTCGCCTAATCATGCATTTACGCACGTAAAATCAACAAAGTGGCACACTTGTAACTGAACATAAAATGGGTAATCATTTTCACAACTAGGGTTTAACAAAACCCAACGAGGGTTCTCCATATCCTAATAAAAGTTTTGTCGAAATTTACGGTTTTCAAATCGAAATTTAGGGTTTTCAAGGTAACTAGGGTTTATATGTCAATTTTAGGGTTTTTATTTGGAAAACAAAATAATGCAAATAACACACTTTGAGGGGTAAAGCATACCATATAAACACCTCGGCGAACAGGAATAATAAAACGACGTTAAAATTTAGAATACAAACAAAATATGCAAATGATATGGGTCCTCACAATAACTTCCTTTTTCATGCCATCACTTTCGTCAATGGTCATTTGTAGTGCAAGCTCTCACTTAAGATGAGCTAGTCACTTGGAATCGCTTTCGCCAATTCCTTAACTCCTTGGAATCTTCCTTGACCTATTTTCATAGAGAAAAGAGAGAAACAAGTTAAATAAACTCAATGAAGTTATAGTATAAAACCAAAACCAACCAACTATATTCACTAATTTCGTAAGAATATAAGTTAGTGTTTAAGAACTTAGATCTTGTTGAAGGCAAGTTTTTCATTGCTCATCAACATCAAATCATTTATAGTTGGTAGCTAATCAACCATAAAGCATAAGCACAATCTTAAACTAGCAAAATCAATGAGAACATAAATAACTCAACCACTTCACAATCACAACTACAACAAGTTCATCCTCACTCTAGGATTTGAGAATCTTAACTAAACATACTACTACTAACTATACTACTAACTAATGAACTAGTGAAGACTACATGCCTCCTCTCTACATTTCTACATCCTCTCTCTAATTCCCTTTTCAAATGTCTACAAGAGGTCCTATTTATAGATGAATTCATCCATAAACTTCCAAGACTTTATCATGTGAATACAAGAAAAGTTTGACCTTTGAAAAGTCAAAGAAATTGGCTTCATGAATCTCTTGTCTTCATGCATTGAATCCTTTGAATTTCAATCTCAAATGAGTTGTAATGTTGAAGCAAATTGTGTTTTGGATTTGCTATGAGTTGTTTCTTCAACATCACAAGATTCTTCACGCAGCTTTCATTGAAATTCTTCTGAAAATTGAGCTGGAAGTGAGCTGAAAAACTGGAATTCGGCTGCAACTTGCAGCTGTCATTTTCTGACGATCCGCGAGGTAGATCCGCGAGGAAGAGGTTCGCAGATCACATCGCGGATCTGCTTCCCCTGTCTTCTGTGAGAGGGATTCGCGAGCTATTTGAAATTTTCACTTGTTGGTTCACGTATTGACTCGCGAATCTCCTTGAAACTTGCAATTTCCAAGCTTTTTGTCTTGAATTTGGCGCGTTAATTGCTCCGACTTTTATCCCTTTGATTCCTCGTTGATTGAATTGCAATTTCCATTTTCCAATTTTTCTTCCAAGCTTCTTGGCAAATATCCACATTTTCATCTCATTTAATAATTGAATAAGCAATCCTACAAAAACATGAAGATTTCACCACATTAATCCACAAAAATGCATTTTTCATCATTGAAGCCATCAAATGCAAAATTAACTAGAAACCCTAGTTCATTAGCTACAAAAATACCAAAAACACACAAAAACTACATAATTAAACCTATTAAAAACATGCAAAATATTGATTTATCAAGTAGAGACTTTATTCGTACAAATGAAAAGAAAGTAGAGAGAGGACTCCTCCCACGAGGAACAATCAATTTTTCTAGTCTCTTTCCCCACAGGAAAGTTGGGAGAGTTGGAGAAAGTTTTAACTAAAGAGTTTTTCTAAAAGGACGAAAGAGAGAATTAGTTTTTTTTGATAATAAGATGACAAAAGTAAATGTGTAGATTAAATGAATTTCTTTAAAAATAAGTTTTTTGAACTGATTTTGATGGTCTACAATTCTATGCACTGGGACCTTCGGAATTTGTTATTGTCAAATGATTTTTCAATCAAGGAATTTGTCGTCTATACAATCTCTTTTACACTTAAACAAATCATTTTTACCAGATTTCATGCACATATTGAATTTTGCGTTACCTCAATCAGGGGGATGCTTGAAACTAGGATCAGGGGCAGAAGCCCAAGTCAAAAAGAAGCACAAAAATTTCGGTGATCCCTTTCCCATTCCTCAATTTGATAGCCATGTCTGCTGCAATTGGTGTTTCATCTTCTTGAGAAAATGACCATCATTGTTTGTGTTTTACATCAACTTCATCTACCCAAAATACAAGGAAGATCCTGTCCATACTAATTATCAACATATTTATTTATCCAATTTCTGATAACTTGTGTTTTCTCTTTTTCATTTTTAGCATTTTTAATGCCATTCCAATTATTATTATTAATTGGACTCTATCTTCATTGTAATTTTTGCATAAGCTTGAGACTCCATCTATTTTTAATATGGTCCTATCTTCTTCGTAATTTTCAGAATAGCATATGAAGAAAATGAAGTTTGAATAACGTAAAACTTTTTTTTTTTTTTGGTAAAATTTAGGGTGCCAAAACACATAAACGCATGCATACACAAATCACACACAACATTTTATTTCTTTCAAAAAAGAATTTACGAAAACTATTGGTGAGCACTTGAGGGACAGGATTTGTGTGTGTGTGTGTATTTATATATATATTAACACATACATACATACATGTATACGTATGTATGTATGTGTATGTGTATGTGCATGTATATTAATTATTTGGATACAGGTTGAGCATTACCACAAGTTATTTTTCAGGTGAATATAATCAATATGCAGATAAGAGCTGGCGATTGTTGACCATATTTTGCAAGGAAGAAGTTCAAAATCCAAGACCTAATATTAGTCCTGCATGAAATGATTGTGCCTTGTCTGATTCAACATCAGGTACTAGTGGCTATTCTGGGAATGTTGGGGAAATAATAATAATGTTCAGAGAGGTGGGAGAAGAAGAACATAGTGAAGAGGGGGGGATACACATCATAGAAACACACAGAATTTTCTGAGGAAAAGATGAAAAGACCAGTCTGAGATGGGCATGTGAAGATAAAGAGTGCCAGTTAATTCCCTTTTTGTTACTTCTTAAATGGGGGATGATTAAGAAGTGTCAAGGAACCTCATATATCTACATTTATGCTTTCAATAATTGAAACAGCAGACAGCCCATAATCCACTATACCATTTTTAAAAATGAAAATTAATGCTACAATATTCAGTTTTTCCTACAATTTTTTTTCAATGCAATCTCCGACAAAATTTTCAATGGCAATAAACTATGCATTCACGATGGCATGTAAATTAGCATATATTTAAACTACAATCTACACATTACAGACATTTGAGCTCAGAATATTTATCCTACATGACTTTTTAAGCTTAAGTGCGTATACTGCCACAATCTATCTAATCAACCTTGGATTTTCATTTTCATCATGAAGTTCTTGTTTTGATATTGATATCACCTAAGGTTGTAAGAAGCTCATTCATGGACCCTCCTTTCCATACTTCACATGATGCCCACTAACATCTACATCTCAACCATTTAATGACTGGGCCAGCTATTGGATGGGACACAACTGAAACTAACAAAGCAAATCCCTATCCATTTATATACTGTTTTAACTAATTAACTTCATAACTGTTTGAATTGCTATTTTTTTAGAATTTTTATAAAAAAATATAATGATCTAATATATATGAAATAAAAATGTGATTGAAAAATATATTCATAAAAAATGTAAAAACTTTTTAAGAAACAAATAACAACCCAAACAATCCGTGTTTGGATACCCTTTTTTTATTTATTTTCCTACTTACATCATTAACACATTTTCCAATCACCTTTTTAACTCACATATATCACATCAAAAAAGTGCTACAGTATTTAGATAATCAAATAATCCCAAATACTAATATATGCTAGCAAGTTTCATTAATTTCTGGCCCACTTTGCATGCGATCCACAAGACAGTCTAATACATGTCAAGTCAGTTGTTTTAACAATTTCCCTTTGAAATGATCAAGACAAACAATTTTCTCTCTGTCATCATCATACATTTGAATTTCTTCCTCTTTAGCTTCAAAATTAAAGAATTGCAAGTCCACAATACGAGTCCTATTATCCATCTTGAAAGCTCGGATCCTCAATCATATGTTTCATATGATCAAATTGCATAGGTTTACGTAAGTCTGGCATAGCATTGTCCCTTTTGATCTTGAAAATTACTGGTCCTAGTCGTCTAGGTAGTCACATGCGGCAAAAGTTTAGATTGATTAATCCTTGGTCTTTTGGGGGGAAAAAAATGGTTCACGTCTCAAGGATAAGAAGTCCTGAAAGCAAATATGAATTAATATTGCAACTTAGCAGTCTCAAAATGTTTGTTCCAAATTTAACAAAAAAAAAAAAAAAGAAAATCCTCTTGGCGGACAAGTATAGGAATTGAAATGTAGTTCATTTCTATTACTGATCACAAACCACTCAATAAACACACGTCTTTCATATTAACAGTGATTAGGATTTGGATCTTGAAACTTGAACTAGTATTACCACTCGTGAAATAGCACATGCACGAAGAACATTGGCTTGAAATTCATCTTGTATAATAGATTAATAGGACAAATACCTTCGCATAAGTCAAAGCACTTCACAAACCTAAATCCACTTGAGAAAAAGCAAAAGTCGTCTATCTCACCTCACTTTCCAATGAAAGCCACAAATCCACATGATCTTGCTTGCTTGGAGATATTGAAAGATCACAAACTCCTACTACAAGTCTACAAGAAGATCTCTCTCCATCTCCATATGCCCCATTTCATCTCTATTTCCATTCCTAATCCTCATCTATCTACACTTCATCTCCATCTTCTTCACCTTCTTCTTCTTGCCTCTTCCTGAGGGGGAGCCCTCCTCCAGTCTAATTCTCTAGTCTATCCCATTCTCAACCAAAATGACCCTACAAGCATAGCCTCCCCACCTACTCAAACCCAGCCAATTCAACTGTGTTTTGACAGGTGTCAATTCTTGATTTAAACACTTGTCCTTAATTGCACTTGTCTGGCAAAATGATCCCACCAAGCTGACTTGGCAAATATCAATCATGGAGAAACATGTGTGACCATAAACCTCCAACCTTTCATACCCAAACTCAAATTATTGAACTCAGTGAAGAACTTGGCAAGAGGAGGGGGGCTGGTTATCAGGGCCCTGAACAAATGATGGATCCAAAAGGCAAAGTACAGAATAAGGTGCAATGATTCATCCCATAGATTTCACCCCCCAAGTGAGAGTAAGAAAAATAAGCATAAACAGAGAATTTGCAGTACAAAAAGAAGGCAACAAACTACAGACCTCCCCCTTAACAAACATCCCTTGTGGCTAGCTAATTGACTCCCCACTCTCCCTCCTCCTCCCCCTTTGTGGTGTCATTGTAGATAAAATAAAGAAAGGAGACTTCTCCTTTTCTTTATCTTTCTTCTTCATCCCTTATATCTCTCTCCTCTTTCCTCCATTTCTTTTTCTCCTCTCTTCTTCTTCTTCTCCTTCTCTCTCATGAGAGAAGTACTGTAGAGGGAGGGAAGAAAAAGGAACAAGGAAAGGAGCTACTAGAATTATTATCTAGCCATGAAGAACACCATCAGATGCTGCATATCTTGCATTCTTCCATGCGGAGCCCTGGACGTGATTCGCATAGTTCATACTAATGGCCGAGTTGAAGAGATTAGTGGAAGCATAAAAGCGTCAGAAATCATGAAACTGCATCCAAAACATGTTCTGAAGAAGCCTTCTTCATCATCATCAGAAGATCAAGGTTGTTGTCCTAAGATTGTTGTAGTTCCTCCTGATGCAGAACTCCAACGTGGGAAGATTTACTTTCTCATGCCAGTTCCTCCTTCAGCTCCTCAGAAGAGTCAGAAGAGTTCGCGTTCAAGATCATCATCATCATCATCCTCATCATCATCAAGAAGGAAAAAGAGAGAGGCCGCTGATCAAAATAATGCGAATAGTAACAACAATAACAGTATTTCCATGACAAATCTTCTCATTTCTGATCGGTATTTGAGTGAGATTTTATCAGAAAAGTTATCAACTCAAAGGGATCGAAGGAGAGGCCGCGCTGGCATTTGGAGACCACACTTACAGAGCATTTGTGAGACATCAAGTGAAGCATGAAAAATCACGGGTTATTTTTTTTCTTTTATTTTTGTTTCGAAATTTTCCAGCATAAGAGTATTAGGGTTCTCAATCTTGAACTTACTTTTATTTCTTCTACATATTTTGTATATAAGGATATAAGAAAATGAAAAAGAAAAAAGAGTAAAAAGATCCCGTTTGCCAAATTTCTGTTGTTCATGTTTGAGAACGGATTGAAGAGTTTCTGTATTTGTTTTTTAGGTTCTTGGCAGCACCAGAAAATTCTCATAAGATAGGCCAGCCTCTGGGAATGTAATGTTGTTCAATCTTTGCTACAGCTTTCCAAATTCATGTAATCTAGACACTATGTAATCTTGTGATGTGGATGGTACAAAAGCTGTAGTGTTTTGAGTTCTATAAAGAGATCAATTAGAAGTCCTGCTGTACCTAACCAATCTTTTTTAATTTTCTACATATTTTTTGTTTCTTGAAATATTTATTGATGGTGTATATCTTTCATCAATGCATCTCTAGCTTATGTTGGTAAACGAGAACATTACTTTGTAATTAAATTTCGAAAATGATTATCGGTTAAATTATATATTTGGTTCTTGATTACTTATTAACAAATTAGAGAGAAAGGGAAATTAAAAAAAAAATCTTGTCTTGAAGTTTAGTTAGTTCAGGTGTCGGCATTGACTCGAAGCATTGTTTTTGTCAATTTTACGTATTTTGCAAAAATCTATCACAAAACAATTAGTGCTTCTTGGCTTTTTGTGTGTGTGCCCGTTTGTGTGTGACCCAGGTTAAAGATTACATCAAACACGAAGTCATTTTCTAAAATTGTTGTCTGTGGATTACTATACAAGGATAATGATCGTGTATAAAGCACTTTAATTCTATAATATTTCTTTATTTGGATCAAAGCTCAAGCTGATAACAAAGTAACCTTTTGTTATAGATCAAAAAAGCCTATTACCTCCTAGGTTATAAACAATGGTGAATTTTTTTTTCCTATCCATTAAAAAAGAAAAGGAAGCCCTTTTGTGGAAAGCTCATGAGTTGTGGATTAATTACATGAAGGATGCTTTGAGGGGTTGATGGAATAATTGTCCCAAGTATGCTTTCAAGAATAGAATAAGCCTTTCCAAGCTAGCTGCACTAGCAAGTGGGCATAATTCTTTAAACATTTTATTGAGTTACAGGTTATTGTTTGATGCCAATAGCATCCTAAAAAGGTTATTAGACCAGCATCTGGAACTCAGGTATGGTCTGATCCAATGCAGTTTCTGATACTCCCACCACCGGGGGCCAGCGAAAAGGTGCCACAATCATTGATATCTAATCTGAAAGATATATATTTTGTGCTAATAGCAGCACTTGTTAGAGCTCTGCTAGAATTTTTTCCTTTTTTTTTTTTTTGCAGAAATAACTTTCCAAGAAAAAAGAAAAAGAGGAAGTGCTGGAAATGTTTTAAGAGGATGCATGTATTTCCGATAATATATTCATCTGTCTCTCTCTCTCTGTTTTTTTTTATTAAGAAAAAGGAGGAAAAGGAAAATGTACTAAAATCTTCCTTAGCAGTTGATCAACATTTCACTTCTTGTTTCTTGTAGCTACCAAAGTATTTATGTTTACCTTTTCTGGTTGGATTTTGACTATCTAATAGCATCTAATAGCCTATTAGATGCTTGACAAAGACAAGATTATGACTTCAACAATGTGATTTAAAGATTCCATATCTGTTTGTACATAGATTAACAACACAAGTTCAAAAGATCAGTGCCCATCCTTTGAGAATTCAAAGGGTGAAGACTAATATTAGCTCCCCACAAAATCTTGGCCATAAGATCTCGCTCTACTGGCTTCCCCTTCTTTTGTGGGGTAGTAAAGGAAGGCAAAATCTCTGGGAACTATATTTTGATAAACACCTCATTTTGTTATACCTATAAATAACCACATGTCTCAAATTGCAATTTAGTCCCACTTTTTTGACTTTTCGTCTACACTATTGGTTGCTTTTTAGGGGAAAGGTATAAGGGGTAGTTCCTTGTTATTGTTAATGGCTCAGAAAGGGCTACTTTTACTTTAAAACCATCCAAAAAAGGAATTTGGAAAAAAAAAAAAAAAAAAAGAGCACCAAAATAAAGCAACAAAGAGGAAATGTAACTGTTGCTTCTTTAATTCTTTACATATTTTTCTGCGTAAGTGCTTCTTCCTCTATATTGTACATAGGTGTCTTCTTCTTGTGACATCTAAAGGTCATTGTCTTCACCTTTTTTGCCATGGTGTCTTTATACTTTCATCTTCTTTTGTGTGGATTTATATGCCTTTTTATTAGTCTTTGAATAGCTCCAACTACTTTTTATTTCGAATGAATATAGCTTCTACTGAGGAACAAAAAATTAATCCGTGCATTGCACTTGAGTCATATTGAGTATAGCAATGTGTTAATTGTTTTTGTTGCACAAATTAGATATTTTTTTCTGCCTTAGCCTACCTATTAGAGGGAAAAAGGAGTTGAGGCTTCAAGAACTAGTTATAGGTAATTTGACTGAATTCATGTACACTTATACTAAATATACCCACGTATGGCTTAGTAGAATTTATCTGTAGTCGAATGCAGCAATGGCATAAAAAACAAAAAAAAAAAAAAAAAGTTTTGCATTCTCAAATTATGAGTAGAAAATATGATCTACCACTAATGATGCTTTAATTCACTTAACTAATCCAGTAGTTCATTATTTCTTTACTTGCTTGTTTATCTATAATTTTGATTTGAAGGAACATTAGGCATTGTTATTGACTTATTCAATATTTAAATCCACAATGGATTAGGTTCAAAGTTATCCAACTAACTCAAGTAGCACGATTATGGATTATTTTCCATTGAGACATTGCAAAGAAAAAGTTTAACTTCACGTGCTAATAACCACCATATAGGTTCTTACCTAGGGAACTTCAATTTTCAGGGCGGCCTTATTAAACACTGTCTAAAGCATATTTACAAGTTTAATAATATAAAGTGGGATAATATACTAGATAAAGTTGAAAGGAATATACTAATACTAACAGAAAATTATTTCCACAATTTGACAACAAAATTGGATTAGAGACTTAATACATAGAAAGTACTTAGTTGGGCTTAACCTTCACCTTCAACAACATATACGAACATTGACCTCTAATAATGCATTTATTCTGGTGGTGTTGTTTATAGTTTTATTGACTATTATCATAGTTAAAATGAAAGTGACTCTCAAAGAGAAATAAAAATCTAAAATAAAAAAAAATTCAGTCCAAGCTTTAGGTGCATCAATGATGATGACATGCGAAAGAATCCTTGGGCAGTTAGTGGACCTAAATGAATTGGACAATTAAACCAACACCAACCATAAGTTACATACTCATTTATTCTAATTTGTTACAGAAATTGAAGAACAATAAAATTCAAGTGCAGTATCAATAAATTTCTTAGTCATTGGTAGGTAAATCACACGTTTTCTTTTGCTAATTAATACGTCCTTAAATTCAAACATGAGATAATTATATTTATGAAAGCATTTCAACTTTAAATTAACGACTTTGGAATGGACTACTACCTGAAAATTAATTTAGATAAACCTTTTACATTTGTTGGACAGATTATTAGAGATTTGGACAGTTAAAAAAAATGCAAATGACCTATATTTGAGAGGACAAAAATCATGTGATGAGTGAATGATAAATCAAGATTTAATTGGAAGCCACTTTGTAAAGTGCAGCAGCTCTCATGAAGCAAATATTGTTTGATCTCAATTTCACCAGATCCTGTTGGATTGAGCTTGGGTACGAGCCACATGGAGTGACCATTAGGATAACACCAATAATAGAAAGATTTGGCCATGATGCTGATTGATTTCTGTTTTTCTTCCCCTTATCTTATCCCAATTTGTTGACCATACACTATATGGAATACAGGCTGTGAAATATTATGGGATTATGGGATTGATTATTCACGGTTTTAACCTGATTTCCATTGTACACCCTATCTCATATTTGGTTTTCTCTCATCATTCAAGTTTCTTGTTCATTTATATAGGAAGGTCCTATACTAAGTGACATGTGACTTAAGCGATAAAAATAATTAAAGGATAATCCACTTATTTGATTTTAAGAATTCTTATATTTATATCTATCGATTAGTAATGTCGTAATTTACAGTCATTTTTTATAAGTGAATTCATTTATATATACATAAAAGTGCCAATATGATGTCCATATGGAAACATGCTCATAAATTCACTGTACTCGGCCTTTGTGGAGCTTAATTTCATTTTTTTAATCTAAGTTTTTTGTTTCCATATACAATCATATTATTTTTATGTGATTTTGAGGCATTTATATTGCTGATATTGATCAAATAGGTGAGAGTGATATATATACATGAATGATCAATGCAGATTGATAATGTTTTCTGCATTGTGGTGAGTAATGCATATGCATAACAAGGACGTACGCATACGCATTGTTCATGACACGGACCTAGGCTAGGATAAAAGACTGGACATTCTTGCTCTTTTTTTTTCTTCTTCTTTTTCCCCTTTTTCTGTCGTTGGAACAGCTGTTGGTAGTTACAATGTCAAATTCCAAGATTCGTCCTTAAAACATTCATAGATTTCATTTTAGATGAGAATATATTTTTCTCCATATATCAAGGACTAAGTTTCTCCATTTAAAATGTCAAAGACCGAATGATGATTTAACTTATGGTGGCGACTATTCATACAATTTTCTCTGAAGAAAAAAAAAAACCTTTCTATCTTTCATTTTTAAAAAGCAAAATTTTTGTTCAAGAGCTCCAAAAGGGAGAATTTGGAGGTGAAGAACTTCAAAGGGCCATATTGGTTTTCTGAATTGCTTTACCATCACCATTGTCCTTGGACCTTGACTGTTAGTCGAATGCAATTAATTGAGTAATGCAAATGGAACCATAGGGGCATAACAAAATGATGCCACCAGCAAAATACCGTGAAGTTTAATGTACCACAGCTTCTTGGTTTCATTTTTGTAATATTTGGATCAATACTTTCTTTTCCTCGCCGGTGGTTTAGCCTGTTTTTCATCAAAGAGACACTAGAAGGGGGGGGGGGGGGAATTAGAACAGTAAAACGGCCACTTTATAATGTCTTTTTTCAAGATTTTCTACTTACAATCCCTCCCACCTTACTACCCTACCCAACCTTCTCCCTTACAATGGTTAGTTAAATAAAACCCTAAAGTACTTTATTTATTATTTATATATTTATTTTTTTCCCATTTACTGGTCTACAACGCACTATATATTTGTTATCTTTGATTTTTAAGTTTTGGCATTAACAGGTCTTCCTTATAGCTTGGAAAAATTAATCATTCTTCTATAATAACTCTCCAAACACGTTAATCCTCATTGGTTAGGGAAGGACGGCGGGAGAGGATAGCTAAAGGGTCAGACAAGTGTAGGAGGAGGAAAAAAGGAAGAGGAAGGATGAGCACGAGCTGGGGATAAAGAAAGGTGGCAAGGACAAGGAAAAGAGAAACCAAGAACAAAAGGCAATCTTTTCTCTAGGCAACGCGACATAGAAGTGTTTTAGGAGGCAAATAACTACGAGCTTTTATTCCTCATTTTAAAAGGAAGAGTTGATCTTCACCCACTTGAATTTCTTCCATAATCTTTCCTCTCAATCTTAAAAAAATAATAATAATTTTAGTCCCTTATCTTTACAATCTTCGCTAATTTGGTCTTCCATTTATCATCACCTATTAATATAGTCCCATGTCATCATAAAGTAAAGTTAATCTAGGACCTATAATGGAAAATTAGAAAATCTCATCGAAACTAGTCAAGTGCATGGAATGCGCAAACATTGAAAATAACTATTTTGGTCTCTTATTTTCAGGATCTTGTCCTATTTTATCCCTTGTATGTCTTTTTTCTTTTTTTTCCCCCCTTTTTTTAGGAGGGAGATTTTGAATCCAGGTTCTCCTACATACAATTTCTTCTATCTTACCACCTAATCCACTATAGACATAGCCATAGTTCCAGAGCCATCAGTTCCGATTTAGAAACTAATGATTACGTTTTTTGTGAAAAGTGGAATTTGAACTGATTTTTACAAAGACAATTATAGTTATGGTCTTTTGAACCTCCGACTCTAGTTCTGATTTTTTTTTAATTTGAAACTCCTTGGGTTTCTAAATTACTAACCTCCTTAATTTAGTGTTTGGTTACAAAATTAGTCCAAGTTAGATAAAATACATTTAAAAATATTTTTTGAGAGAGATGAATTTTTTTCCATAAATGCCTCAAGCTATTGTACAAGTTGTATTAGAGACATAATAAATACTAATAAAAGATATAAATAATTAATAAAAGACTAAAAGTGAAAGGGTGAAGTACAAGAAG
Source organism: Gardenia jasminoides (assembly GCA_013103745.1). NCBI lineage: Eukaryota > Viridiplantae > Streptophyta > Magnoliopsida > Gentianales > Rubiaceae > Gardenia > Gardenia jasminoides. The sequence goes on along the minus strand of CM023095.1, from coordinate 10,236,643 downwards.
GAAAAGTATCTACTTATCGATTACCAATGGCTAGTGCTTTGAAGAAAATGACTATTATACAAGCCAGTGGAATTGATGCATAAAATATATTGTCACCAGGAAAAACAAAATCCAACTGTATTATCTAAACAATTACATTATCTACCTATGAAAATTATTTTATCATTCATAAGCATGTACTTAATGATTTACTGACAATTTCGTGCTACAATAAAAGATTTCAGATGGTTCATTATCATTTAATTTTCAGAATTTCTAAAAATATCTAATTTCTCTCAAACTAATTTCTCCTTTCAAAATAAAGGCACGAAAAGAGAAAAAGAACTGCCACAAATTTGGTGATAATTGATATTTGTAATAAAATCATTTTAACAAAAATTATGACTAGCATCAGAAGTTTTTGTCTAAATATGCATTCAACCTATACAAAAAATAGTGTTCAAAATGATGTATTTTGATGAAGAAATGAATAGTTAAACATCAAAAATATTATTTAAAGACAACATAAAATCTCATTGGGCATAGTAGTAATTTTACATGGTATGATGTAAGCAAATGGACCCCAATTTCTACTAGGAGAGGTAAGTGTAATTTAAAATCAGAGGGGTCGATGTAATAATGAACCTCAAGGAGGTTTGAAATATTCCTTGTTTTATCCCTGTTACTATTTTGGTTTCTTTTGAATGCAGTTCTAGCTCTTTTAATTATGTTTAAAAACTTCTTGTTATAAAATTGACTCTAAAAAAATGACAACGAATGAAAAAAAAAAGGGACATTATTGTATCATCATGCACAAGGAGAAAGAAAAAATAACACAAATCTTATGAAAAAAATCTCATTATTGATTAGATTATACTAGTCTTATACGTAGATTGATCATAGGATATATATTTAATAATAGAATGGAACAAAGGGCTGTTGAGGTAGGATTGGAACAACTGGTATTAAATGTTGATTATTGATATTGAACTATAAACTGGCCAAATAGGTTTAAGTAGCAAATGGCTTTTTACATGATTTGAATTAGTTCTAAACCATCGGTTCCAGTTCCAATTCGAAATTTTAATGAATTTGAATCTCAACTTTTAGTGATGGTTATGATTCTGTTTTTGGTTCAACAAGTCGGCCAGCTCGGAACCAATTCTGATTTAACCTTGAACTGTGAACACTTCTGATCCAACAGTCTCGACCTCCCTCTCACCCTGGTATGTAACTATCCATCAATTTAAGCGCTTATTTTCACAAAAAAATGCTCATGTGGAATGTCCTATGGAATCAGAGAACCATAATAGAGCCGATCCTATATGCAAGACATGTGTATCATTAAAACAAAAGGAAACAGAATAAAAAAAAAAATATTACATACCCTAGTCACAATTGTGCCGATTTTTCTCTCTAATTTTTTTTAAATCACTAATAAGAGCCTTTAATTCTATTGACATAATTGTGTTTAGGGGCTTGTGATTTTTTCTTTTCCTATTCTGCTCCTTTTTGTTTGGTCCGATTTCATTAAGCTTCTCTAATTTCCTATTATACTCCTACATTGGTTTTATTTTGTAGAAATGAGGGCTTAAATTGGTATGAGGTGATACATAAGAGACAAATCCAGACACAACCCTGAAAATAAGGAACTAAAATAGTCATTTTCAAAATATGATAAGGATTTTCTAATTTTCTGATAGATGTCACACACTGTTTTTATTTGGTAAATATGATGGACTAAATTGGTAAGCGATAACGCATGATAGACAAATTAGCCGACACCCCAAAAATATAGCATCAAAATGGTCGTTCTTCTTTAAATATATAAATGTATATATTTCTTTTATTAACAAAAACTAGTAGAATGCCTGAATTTCTTTTACTTCATTTCTTACATGAAGTTTTGAGTACCCAAGATAAAACTAACATGAATATTTACAAACCCAAAAGAGGAAAAACAAAAAAACAAAACAAAAGCTGCTGGTTTCCATTATTTAAGGTGTGGTGGGCTGGATTAAGAAGAGCATTGCGTTAAACGGACAAAGTTGAACCGTCGGCCCACCACGCCGTTCCGTCCGGAGATGGAAATCCCCACACGACCCACGCGGCCTCGCTCATTGGCCGAGAAAACAACGGCACCTTTACGCCTGCTGGCTGCTGCCGACTGCTCCTCAAAACAACAACTGCATCAATTAATTATTAAAGTAGTTAAAATTGCTGAAATGATCCCTTATACTTTCTGAGAATCATTTCGAATCCCTTTAATTTGACATAATTTTTTGTCATCCCCACAAATTCAAATTGTACTATCTCGATCTTAAGCCCCATTTACCATCTTTTCCCTTGCTTGTGTAATGCATAGATCACATTAACATGATTTTTTTGGGATGTACCGGTGCTTGATTATGTATTGTGAGGTCTAACTTTAAGATGTAAAGACTTATTTTATCTTACTCATTAATTACTTATATTCTTCAGTTAAATTTTGCTATTTACTAGAAAATAACAATAATTGATTATCAAAACACAGTTTTTGTATTGAATTTTGATGTGCATATTAGTTTGGCATGTCATTTTTGTTGAACCGTGACTTAATACAAATACAGAATTTGGATCTAATTGGTTTTCATTAAATTTGTAAGCAAGGAAAGTATTTTGTTTTGCATAGATATAATAATGACAAATTCAACTATAAAACTTTTTACCTACATTCTTCTTCTTCTTTTCCTTTTTGGATTCATATAACAGGGGTAGGTGACACAAAATTTAGGTACATTTAATTTTTCAATTACTATTTTATTAACTCAATACATATAATTATGCACATATCTAACAATATATAAAGCAACAGGCCTCATTTTGGAGTAAACAAATTTTGTCACTTAATTTCACACAAAAATGCTCTTTATAATTAGTGTTCAAGCTTGCCAACTGCTCTCTTTTCCCTCCAACTTGATCTAAAATATAAATTTTTTTAAAATAAAAGCACTAAATTTAAGCACACTCGTAATGTATCATACATACACATAACACTTATTTATTACATGATTGATGTTGTAGAAGAAAAGGAGATAAATTATCCTTGCACATTCAGAACTAGAAAGCACATATTGGCTCTTCTTTTTTTGATAAACCATTTTTAATCCATTCAATCCATCTATCGATATATGCTATGCTCGCAGTCTTGCATAAGAAAATGTTCTTCAAAAGTATTGTGGAACAAAGAAAGATCCTACATAGTCACGAAGGACTATATAGCAATTTGCCTAAGATACCAGAGCCCGTGACTTACAAGAAAGAGAAGAATAAGAGGTTAGCCCGGAACAACAGCGACAACAACCACAGCGGACGTAACCTAATCAAAGGAAAAAATGGAAACTAAAAATTAGAAAAAACCGTCCAACTATGAACTATCCGATCACCATCCGAAATCCTAATCCCTATCCCCCACCTCACCCACTCGCGCGTTCGTCGTCGTCACGCGCCCGTCCCGGCGACTTCACCGATTATTCTTCCTTCGCCCCCCCTTTCCCTTTTTCCCTTCTTACCCTCCATGCCTTCCCTCTTTCACCCGTCTCTCTCGTCGCCAACCGGCATTGGCATTCCCCACCTTTCCCATCCTACCCTTCTTCCTTCCTTCTTCTCCTCTTTACGTTCATATATACATATAATTATATATATATCCTTCCAGTTTTCCTCCGTCAGATCGGCCGTGATTTTTTTGTCTGATCAGTTAAGAGATGGGGGAGTTTAGTGATTTATCTCCGGCGCCGTTGCTACAGACGCCGCCGACCAGGAATCTGCCCTTCCGGGAAGATTGTTGGAGCGAGGAGGCGACTTCGACTCTGGTTGATGCTTGGGGGCGGCGGTATTTGGAGCTCAACCGGGGGAATCTCCGGCAGAAGGACTGGCAAGAAGTTGCTGATGCCGTTAATGCTCGGCATGGCCATACTAAGAAGACTCGCCGGACCGATGTTCAGTGCAAGAATCGGATTGATACGTTGAAGAAGAAGTATAAGATTGAGAAAGCGAAGATTTCTGAGTCCAACGGAACCCTAACTTCGTCGTGGCCGTTCTTTCCAGGCTTGACACTTTGATTGGGAATAATTTGAAAAATCAGCAGCAAAAAGCTTCTCCGATGGTGAATTCTTTGTCTTCTCACTCGCCGTTGTCGTTACCTTCGCCGCCGATGGGGATTCCGTTGTATAATAAGAAGCCGTCGCAGCTGTTACCGCCGGCTACGAGTGCAGTTATGGAGCCGGTGGTGTTGCCGCAGAAGCGGCAGTTTTCGGCCATGGATGATTCCTATTTTAGGAAGAATTATTCGGCTGTGGCTGCTGCTGCGGCAGCGGCGGCAGAGGAGGTGGAGGACGATGAGGAGGAAGATGGGGGAACCGAAGATGATGAGGATGAAGACGTGGAGAGGGAAGAGGGGACGGTGGCGGGTGAGGAGGGAGTGAGGAGGCTGGCTAAGGCAATTGAGAGGTTTGGGGAGATTTATGAGAGGGTTGAGAATATGAAGCAGAGGCAAATGGTAGAGTTAGAGAAGCAGAGGATGCAGTTTGCAAAGGATTTGGAAGTGCAGAGGATGCAGTTGTTTATGGACACACAAGTCCAGCTTGAGAAGATTAAGCAGTCTAAACGATCTGGATCAGATGGTATAAGAGTTTAGCTCAATCTTGTGGCTTTCCCGTTATTGTTATAAAGTTGTTTAATTTGTTGGGCATTCTTCTATTGTTGCTGTTATTTAGATGATAGTTTTTTTCGTTTTTAACATGGAGTTGCATTTGATGTTAGAATAGTGTAAATTGGTAGATTTTGTATTTTAAATTAGACTTAAAATTTGCTGTGTGTGTGTCCTGCAGCATTCCCTTATTGTTTTGCAATGGATAGAAGGATTTTGGATAATTTGAAGTTTGATGGAAGTTTCATTGATATTTGTTTGGTGCTGAAGTTTAGCGTTGTTGGTTGGGAATTGTGGAAACATGTGATGGTGGTGGTGGCTTGTAGTATTTTGCATGGTTTTGGTTATCCTTTGGAATTCACTTTTGAATGGAAATCTAGAGTATAATCAGTATTTTCTTGCTTTAGGTGCATCAGTTTTTGTGTTTATGGATGAACTCATCAAGTACGGATGTGTAGAACCATATCTCCTTCTTCATGGTGATATTTTTTGAAGAATTATTTTCCCACATTGTTTGTGCAAAGACTCAAGTTCCTATATTCTACTTGGTCACTTAATTTTATCAGTTTTTTACTAGTGAATTTGAAGAGCACCAGTTAAGTACTATCTGGTATATCAAATTGTCAGTTTGCATAATATGTGGAAGTAGAAGATATGAAGGGCTAGAGCTGGTATTCTACTCCTATGTTATGAGGATGCTATAGTGAGCAAAACTATGTCGAATGTCATTGCTGCATGGCAGATCAGTCACTGAAGCAACTCTTTGCTACTGTAGCTAGTTTTTGTGTCTGAATTTAGAGAAGTCCTATTGACTTTTAGGTTTGAGTTACTGTTTTGAAGTGGATTGAGGAGCTAAAACTTTTGGGCTATGAATGATGACATCTGGGCTATGTTTCACTTGTCAATATGATATTTCTTCTTGGCTTTGTTGGGGCCTCTATAGACTGTCTTTTGACATGAAATGCATTTTGACTTGAAAGTCCAGTAATTTTTCTAACCCCTTTTTGATGGTGTTTGTGATCTCCAAACTTGGATTTCCTATAGCATGGAATGATATTGTATTGCATCCATATGTACACATGATATGCGGCAATACATTGGATAACACATACTTCGAACTTGGACTGCTGTCATGTGTTTTTTTATATCACAAACATATGAAGTACACTTAATGCGAGATTAATAAGTTCTTCATGGCGTTATAGCATACCAATCTCCTCTTCCTATTTTGCCAAGACTCATTTGTGCCATTATCAACCTCAAAATGAAAAGGGAAGCAGAAAGCCATGCTCCATAGTATTCTATGATTTATTGAGCTGATATATTTTTTATCTGTTTTTTGGCTGTCTTCCACTGGCAGGCACAAGGGGTGTATGCATCTTAATGTGTTTCTTTCATCAGCTTTAACTTCCCCACTGCACGATTTTGTGTTTAAATGGAGTTTCACTTGGATAATTACTTAAGGTCTGGGTGAACTACAAAATAAAAATGAAATATTTTAAATTTGGACCTCTGTTTTGTGGTTGGATCGGGAGTCAACCATTCAAAATTGAGTACAAGGCTTTGCTTGGATGAGTTCTGGGTTAAATGCGCTTTAATGTGTACTGAATCATCGTTTTGTGCGTTTATGGTTGGTTTTTGTGTGTTAATTACATCTTTGTAGGACCAGTGTGAGGGATCTTTAATAGAACCTCCTGCTTTCTGCTGGATGTCATTGTCTTGTTAGTAGATCTTGGCAGAAAGGAGTTAAAAAAATGAGATTCCCTTGCTTGTTATAAGGCTGCTTTTGTTGTGGGAACTTGTAACTTGATTTCTTTGGTCTGGACTTTGTCAAGGATTTGGGTTAATCAGTCTTTGACTGGAATTTCATATTTCTTCTTTTTTCTTTTTGATATATTTCTTAGGAAGAGACTAAGATCGTATTTACATGATTTTATTTGGCACTCAACTGTGGGGGCATTTAGTTCTGCTGTGCATTGCAGAACTGACCTTAGTAAATTGAGTATTAACATCTATGCGAGCATCATTTGTCAGCAAGTATGGAATTGCCTTTTTGTCTCCTGGAATTTTGAACCTCTGCATTGAGATCTGAAGCTTTCCGTTATGGATGATTTAAACAAATATTTAACTCTGAGTATTCACGTAATATGCAGTTAAAAACTTCATGCAGCTTTACAAATTCCAACTTCTAAGAAAGAGCTAAAATTGTGCACTTGTTTAGTACGTTGAATTATGAATTCAATCCTTACACTTCTCTTTGTTTTTCTGCAGATTTATATAGCTAGCTACTTGGAAGAGGAAGTAATGGTCATCTCACGTGGAACTCTCTGTAGCTTACTCCAGAGTGCAGATGGTACTGTTATTTCTGAAAGAAGTATGAATTAGCCAGTGATACTATCATGAGTATCAGTAAATTATCAGCAGAAGCAGCCATTCCACGACTTAGTTAAACTGCAGTCACTGCTATTGTCTTATCCACTTATTTTTCTCTTCCCACTATGGATTGGAATGAGAGGATCTAGTTTTTGCTCTTTAGGTTGTGGCCAAATTGAAGCTAATGCTTGGGCCAGTTGACATTTCGCTTAACCGCTCAATCTTTTCATCAGTGGAAATAGTTGCCCTCTCTGTAGTTATTATCTCTGTAGAAGTAACTATGTTGACATCGCAAGTTTCGTGAATCTTGTTGAGAAGACTTGGATAGACAGTAAGGTGGCAAGTTGTAATTGATAGACTTTGTTCTCTTTTGCTGAACGAATTTAATTTAGCTTTACTAAATGCTAAGCCATCTTTTGCATTTGTTTGGTGCAAACTTCTCCTCTTGGTCTAAATCCAATCTTGGAAGCAGTCTCTTTGCGTACTCTACTCCATGTGTTGTGTTGTGTTCTGTTGTAGCCGGGCATCTACCAGAGTTGAGCTATGTCTGAGGTAATTCAATGGGCTGATCTGTTGCAAATCAGTTTCAGCACCATCTGGGCTGGCTAGAGGTTTTGTGTGTGGTATAAACAAGTCTTGGGAAGAGTTGGACGTTTTATGGATCTGACTGGTGTTGGGACTCGCTGTTCGGTCAGTAGATGTACAGAGCAGTATGGACAACATTGGTGGATTTTCTTATTAACGGCCATTGAGTTTGTAAGGTTTGTCCATTGGGATTGGGCATGGATGGACAAGCCCGTCAAAATAAGAAAGAATACTATTTTGACGGAAAATTTCATTTTTTTTTGTTTTTGAAGATAGGAGGGGGATTTTTTTTTTGGGGTGGGGGGGGGGGGGGGGGGGGTTGGGAGAGGGCTTCAATCAAGATGCTTGGGGATTTGTTATTGCATTCTTGAATCAATTGGAGTGGTGTAAAACATCTATATCTTCACTTAGTTGACAATAAATCGAAATTCTCCATGGATGATTTTTTTTTTAGTGTGCGTAACTATGTGCATTTGCATGCTATTTATTGTTTATACTAAGATCTGAACTCAACAAGGTGATAAGTATCAACAGGTGATTTGGTTGCTGTGGTTCATATCATAATCTTTCAGCCTATTGCACAATTTTCTTTTTTGGCTAGGAATCAATCATGAAGAGCTTTGGGATGAGCAAATTTGTAGGTAATGTGAAGAATGATTTGTTGGAGAGACGTGTATTAGATTGTTACTTCCATCTTTATACTTGAGTAGACATGGCTGAATTTCTTTGAACCGAGTAATTTGCTTCTAAAATTTTTGGCAAAAACTAATTTGCTACTGAAACCTCTAACAGTGTTGAGAAGCTTTAGCTTTCGCCACTCGAACCTTTTTGTGCTTACTAGGAGATTGGGATATGGCTTCATCTCAAGAATTAGTTCCCGACAGAGTTAATATTCTAAGCCTGAGTAATTAGTTGCTAAACAAGTACAAATACACGAATGGACAAAATACGAACACAAATATATTCACGTGCGGCGCGCACACACACACACACACACACATCAATGCAGACATGTAAAGATATATTATTCCCTTCATGTCATCAGAGCTAGAAGAAAAGTTTTGGGATTTTCTGTCTTTGAGTTTCCATATGAAGTGATGATTCACGTTAAAAAGAAGGGATAGTACTAGAAACCTCCCTTGAGGTTTTTTTCTAATGTCACTTGGCACTCTTGAAGTTTTACAAATATCACTTACCTACCCTAGTAATTGCAAAAGACTAGAATATTCCTCACTTGATACATAATTCACATATCAAATAAATGGAGCTCAAAATTAAAAAAAAGTCAAATCACTTTGTTCTTTTTTCCTTTTCTCCAACATCCTCTCTTACTCATTTTTTGGATGACTATCTAATTTTTAATTTATAAATTATAACAAGTTGCATTTTGTCTATCTTTTACTTTTTGTGATTGTAATAAAGCTAGGTATGATTTTTTCTGTTTATTTTGAGTTAATTTTTATAGTGGTCAATTCAATTTAAAGGCTTGCACACGAGTTGAGAAGAAGTTGGAAAAAAAAAATACAAAGTTCATAAGAAATCGATTTTGAACATGTAGAGTTAAATTTGTGCAAATGTAAGATTTAAATTAGTGCAAATGTATTTCTTTGCAAAATATATTTTTATTTTTTAAATTAGTGCAAACGTATTTCTTTATAAATATTTTTTTATTTTTTCACGTTTATATTTTTATGGATTATAGTATTATGATGTGGTAGTACTATTAGAGATTGTTTTGGATGATGGTTTTCTTGAAGTGATCAAAGTGGTTTAGGGGTATTTTTTTTTAGCAAGAAAAAGGGTAGATTAGAGTTTTTCAAAATTTTGCTATACAAATAATAAAAATAAGGAGGTAAGTGATATTTTTAAAATATTAAGAGTGCTAGGTGATATTAAAGTAAACCTCAAGGGAGGTTTTTGATATTATCCCTAAAAAGAATAAGGCGAAGCATCTTTCTGGTATTGTAAGGAAGTCAACTAAAGTTCACAAACTGAAATTTTTAAGTGCAGAATACATTTTTTTTTCCGTCGTGTTCGCTCGAAATCCATTATTCTTTAACAACAATAATTACATAGTTTAGATTATTCTGGTTCGAAGACAAGTTTGAATGTTGGAGTCGATAATTTTTTAAATTATTGCCCATAAAAAAAAACTACAGAAAAAGGGTTGTGTAGAAGAACTTCCAAGTATTTGGCGATTTCAAATGTGTCAATATCAATATTTGCTCAATAATTGGATAATTATTATTGGTTAACTTCGCAAGTACTCAAAAAAGGAAAGAAAGTCTCCTGCACTTATACCAGCCGATAGTTAAGAAAACTCCCACATGAATTCCTGCACAAATGATCAGACCCTAAGACAATGGGTAACATATGGGGAAAAAGAAAACAAGAAGGGGAAGATTCCTATGTCATGTGTTATCTAGTTAAGCAACAAAATCAGCTTTAAGAAAAGTATGTGACTGGACAAGAGTAGGTAGTTCCTCCATGATACAAGCTTTCACAATATTCAAGTTAGTCTTTAGAAAATCCAAGGAAATTATCAAATTTTGAGAAAAAGCATGCAGGAAAAGATTCAGAAATGCCTCGTAAATGTCTCAGAAAATAAGGGTCAAAAACACAAAACTTCACAGAGAAAGCCGCTAGGGGTGATAGAAACCAGTAAAATGGAAGGGAACTAGTTGAGATTGATGAACCGATTAATGCATGCATCATTGCATGAAAATCAAAGGAAAGTACTAAAAACTAATAGTCCTTGACATCAATTTGTTCAAATTTAGAGAATAAACTAAGAAATAACACTAGCAGTTAGTGTTGCAAAAAAGACAGACTTATTATAAAGTCTTGTATTAAAGGACTAAAAAAGATCTTAAATTCTTCATTCATAAGCTCTCTATATGTAGGGCATACAAGGGCATTTTAACATAATCTTTTGTAATTCAAATTACTTGGATTAGTCAAAAGATACCAAACATGGAACTACTACTAACAACTAACTAACAATTTAATTCATTAACTAAATTGACCTATTCTAAAGCTAGAAGGTTGCAGCAGAAGTTGCATTATTCCAACAAAAACTATGACACCAAATCCGTGGGTCCAAATCAAAGCACATATCCTAACTCTAAGGCACATTATCATTCTCATGAATCATGAATAATATTCTTGATTTACCAAAGGTAAATCTTACTTAAACATGAAATATCAGTTCTAGCCCCCCCCCCCCAAAAAAAAAAGGGAGAGACCACAAGTAAAATAAAATTAAACAATGAGTGATGTCTCCAACATCAGAATGCCTGAGTTTTAGAAAACCCTTGTGAGCGAACATAAGTAAAACATGCAATGCATCTTTAAAATGGGCTCCCCCCCAAACCCAACAAAAAAAAGTGCAATTTTTACGCCTAAGAGCAATAACTGAGAAGTCTAATAAATATCTTAAATGTAATTAACAACGAGAATTTGGAATATGCATGATTGGTCATTTGCAGCAATTAAAGTACAAACCTCCATTCAATATACAGTGCAGGAAGAGAAAAGTTATTCTCCTTCACTCGAAGACAAATTTCATGCTTCTGATATAGTCCAACTAACATATACTATTACTCGAACTATAGATTATAGCATGTATACATTTACTAGGACTAGGCTCTAGTTTATAGCTAGCTTGTTGACAGGAATCAAATTTCAAGCAGTAAAATCCATTGATGTTTCCTGGCTCAGATGGGAAGGCTGCTGCTAACTCCTGCAAACTATTTGATCACACGCAACCATAAAACATTTCCAATCATCAGGAGTAAGTTCAAATCATTTACCATGTTGTCACAGAATATGTAACAATATAAATAATTGAAAAGCTGACAAATTGAAGCAAGTTGTATGTACTGAAGAAAACATCAGTTATCATGACTAATATTGTCCGAAATTTTCACTTTTCTCCCTCAAATTCTGTTTCAGACATATATTGGCCCCCAATCGAAACAATAATTTGTTATAGAGTTTAGTATATTCTAGGCTTGAGATGCCCACAAGAAAAACAAAAAAATATAGGCTTGAGATAATCAAGCTGTCACGGACATGATGAATGCGTGTTGTCTAATATGGCTTGATATTTTTAGGTGCATTTGCTTACTTCAACTACCTTAACTCACATAAGAGCCAAATTCAAATGTTTGCTAAGTTTTTAATTGTAGATTAGTGTTTGCATTGAAGCTATGTGTCAAATTTTGCATATCATTCTAGTAGGAGAACCTATTGATTTTCCACCGAAAATACTACATATACTTGTGTTGAAACATATAGGAGTCAAATGAAGAATTCAAAAGTTGAAAAACCAAATGGAATCCTCAGAAAAAGTTAGTTTGTGATGGAGCAGTTAACCCTATTGAATACTATTGTAGTGAAAATGAAGTCAAGCTTCAAAAATGATGTGCATAAAGGCCAGAAATTCAACAGAGCCTAATTAGAAGGTGAGAACAAGAATGTCTTAATATTGTACCAAACAATGTAAGAACAAAGATACAAGGAATTTTACGTTTGATAGTTTACATGAACCCTCAACTTGATAAATAAGTAGCAATACATTTTTATTGTGTTTGTATCTTCCGTGAATAAAGGATGAATATAAATTAAGAAGCATAAAAATTTAAAAATAGGTCATTTGTTATGTGTTCTAGGGCATTTCTTTTCATATTTTGGAGGAGGTTTTTGGGGGGGGGGTATATATTTGAACCTTAAAATCTTATTCAAGGTCACAGAGAAAAGATATCGAGCTTGTTAATTTCAATTCAGAGTTTGTGAGTCATAAAATACAAATTATTAAAACCATATCTGCTACTTTATTGCACCAAATTTAGGGTTTGTGTGTCACAAAAATAATCCAGTTTTAGTAAAAGACCACAATAGAAAAATATCAACTATCCACAAAGCACCAAACAAATATTATTGATTTCCAATTTTTCAGCAAAACTAATTAAAATATATTTATATACTACAAAAGAGAATAAAATTGAATGGTTACATGATAATGAACTTTTACCAAGGTAGCTATATCTGATATAAGGGGAAAATCTTCATTTCTTGAGTAAACACATCAGAATATTCTAATTTTATTTATAGTATCAGAATTCATCATGGAAAATTTGAAAGCTTGCAAGGTTTCATCTAGTGAATTGGACATAATTAAAATGTGTCTTTTCTATTCTTTAGTTGCTACAAAAATATAAGTAGAGTGATTGACTCTTCAAGTTCTTACTCTTCCAATTTTGTGCACTCATATGTCCTTCTTTTGAATTGTTATTAGATTTCAAATATTGTTAACTTTGAAAAAAATATTGTTAATTTTGAACTTCTTATAGAAGGCTATCGTAATGACAAGTATAATAGTGCTTAGGATAAAAAAGATTGATTTCGAGACTACATTACATCATTTTGAACTCAATATTATACTCAAATATCTGTTGTTAGGAAACAATATGAGATTTACTTCACCCATCAATTTCTCCTGTACATAGGCTTACCCAAACATGGAGTTAAGTTCAACCTGATTTCCTTTGTGTCATTTCCCAGTCTATGTGATTTATGACATATGTGCTTCACAAGGCAAATAATGGATTTGGTACTTCAATCTTTAAAGCTGGCCAGATTGAATTTGACATTTTAAGAGATCAATTAAATACATCTCACAGTTTAGGGGTTCAAATTACACTTAATCTAAAAACTTTCTTTCTACGATTAAGCTAACATCTTATTTGTTCATTGCAAGACATAAACGGTATTAAACAACATTCTTGTTGCTTTTGCAGTAAGCGAGCTATAGTAGATTGAACAAAAAAATTTTAATAGTGTTTCTTAACTGCAAGAAAATTACAGCAAATTATTATGTCGATCCTAGATTTCAAATCATGAACTAACAAATAACACAAATTCATGAGAATATGATAAGGATAGCATAGAATTTACTATTTGACGTTTCAGAAAAAACTTACCCCAGATCTCAAATACTAAATTGCTCAGTAAAAGAGACAAAAAAATGTCCTTCAAGTGATAGGTCATGATAAAACTACAATACTTTGGGCCTATTCTTAATTGATTCTAATTTTACAAAACTTGATTTTGTAAAATTGACTCTTAAAAATTAGATTTTTGGGAATAACTCATGTGTTTTTGTTTACTGTTAAAATTTTATTTAATAAATGCATGAGTGTTTTTGGAAAAAGTTAAAAGTTGATTTTGACAAAAACATTGCCATATTATCCTTATTTGCTACAGAAATGAATTTTTGTACTAATTGAACAATCTTTGATTTAATTAGTAACTTTGCTTATGAGGATTAAATGATGGATGAGAAAAACAAGGGACATATAGTTGAATCTAGAAGTGAAATGAGAAAAGAAAGAAAATAGAAAGGTCACAAAAATTTATGTAAACTTTAGGTAATTTAGCAATTATGTTAAAATTTGAAGGATAATTTTGTTGACATGAAAAAGTATGTTAGAATCAGAATCCAAAAGTACCTCAAAATCTCCTTCTGGTTCTTAGCTTTTTTGGGTTAAAGAAAATCTAAAATCAATTTTTCAAAATCAGTTGAAAACACAACAAAATAACTTTTTAAAAATCAAAAGTTAAATCAAGCTTTGAAAATCAATTGAGAACAAACTCTTTGTCCTCAATAAGATAGGATACTTACCACCTAATTGTTGTTTTCATTGAGAAATTAAAATCTTAGGAAAATCCTTTTGTATTAGCTACAAAAATGATGAGATATGAATGGGTGAATACGATATCATTTAGTTTGCATCGTTAAGTGTTTTGGTGTAAATCTATTGCATCGATATCTTACTCCGTAAGCTAATTTTATCTATTCACTGCTAAGTCCTAATTTTAGACATTTTGTACTTCATAAACTCAAGATTTGTCAGTATCATGCAAAACAAACTGACAACTATAATGCATCCTCTACAACACAATATTCATCACTTAAACTGTTATCCCAGCAACATTTATGTAAGCCTATATTTATAAGAAAACTTTTAAATCAAAATTTTCAATATCAGTCAAAAAAGCAAGCCAATTATTGTATTTCACATAGACTAGTCCAATATAATTTCCAAATAGATTTAGTCATGAAGCACTTTGCGGTTCCTTTTTTCCCCAGGTGGAAATGCATACACTACAACATTTCATATGTTAGACTAACAAACATTTACCAATTTATTTCTCAATCAAAGAAAAGGGGTTAAATACCCTAAGCCAGCCTGACGTCTTGTGGGATTTATACTTTCCAGCTTCACATTATTTTTATTGCATTTTTTCCCTTCCATTAAGTCACTTCAGTTTTGACAGTTAACAAAAATTAAAAGCTTCAAATTTGGCCTTAGTTTCATTTTTTTCTTTATTCTTTTCTCACTGCAAAGACTGCTTCCCTCGCCTATTTATGATGCTGGAATTTTTTTTTTTGGAGAAATCCATAATTAAGTTACCAAATATATATTACTTCTCTTGTATAAAAATGTCACAATATCAGGAAATTCGACTCTAGCAATTGGTTCAAGGTGTTCTTTCTTAAATCATGAATATCAATAAGAGGTAAGAGACATGTCAAAACACATCATACCACTTTGTGGACATTTAAAATCTCAAGAGAAAAGTATTATTCTCTGATTACTAGTTTGTGATTTTTTTTTCATACTAAATGGTTTTATTTTATATTCTATGATAGATTCCAAGGGCATGTGGTTTTTTCAATTCGTTGGATCCTGTTTTTAAGGGCAGTTTCCTGTAAAAAAGTATTAATTTTGTTTTCATAGGTATTATTTCTATTAATCGATAACTTGAGAGTATTAAAGCCATTAATTAATTGTTAGCACTAACTACTTTAGTCGGGAGAAATTGCAATCAAAGTAACATTATAGGGGAAAGTACAAATCATACCAAACATTAGGGGGTCTAATCTAGTTTACCCTAGAAAAAGTTATCATTGGTATTCTTAGGATTCCTTTTGCACAGAGTTATTGCGAGATGTTCAACATGTCAACTTAAAAAACCTCAAGGAAATAGGTGGAGCCTAAGAAGATATAATCACTCCTTGGATACTTTTTATTAACAAATATAGGGACAGCATCAATTATTTTATCTCAATAATTTCTGTCACATGCAGCCCAGCTTCATACCAAAACCAGCTATAGCTTTCATGCATTGCATCAGCATTATATCTTTGGTGAAAAGTACAAAAATCTAGAATGAAAAATATAGGGTTAAAACGAGAAGAAATAACTCCAAGAAAACTAGAGAGGCAGGAAACTCTACAATTTGAGTTGGATCCTTTATTTTATTTTATTTTATTTTTTGGGTGAACTGTTTAATAAAAACAGATTTGGATATAACTAGTCTCCATTAATTCGTCCTACAGTACAAAGAGATATTTGGATAGGTTGGTAATGTGGTCAAGGAATCCATGGTAGATGTTTGAACTTCGTAAAACCTAAGGAGTATTTCTTCAAAAAGGCTGAGATTCATAGGGAAGTAAACTTTTGAATAATTGTAAAGCAAACGAAACACGATCAAAATAAGAAAGGCTGCTCGCTCACTGAGTGGAGAAAGAAGACATAAGATTCAGTGTAGCTTGGAGATAACTCTTTTGCTAACAAAAGAAGGCTATTTCTAAAGTGTAAAGAGATATAGGGCGATGAAGGAGGTTGGGAGCTGCAATGATAGAGATTTCAGTACTACATTCAGGTATATTGCCTGGAAGAATAACGTTGGAGACAAGGTTTTCAAATGCTAAAAGCCATGGAGACACGGTTTCTCATTGTGAAAGTAAATGACCAGAGAAGTAAGAAGAATGCTGTGATCAATGATGCAAGAATTTTAAATATATGAACTAGACAAGATTTCAATAGTGGTAGTTTGCCAGTGTGATATCATGGACTATTGTAAATACGATTTTCATGATGCTTGCTCAAGCCTTCCACCAGCTAAAAGAAAGGAGTCAATATTCACGCTTTCACTTTTGTAGTGAAATGACAAGTTTTAGCAATTTCCAAGGTTTAACAAGGATTTAGTAAAAACTTTTTCATATCAGACAAAAAAAAAAAAAAAAAAAAGATCTATGTCAGACATCATAGTCCATCAATCAATGGCAGAGAAGAACATAAAATCCTAACTTTCGCTGGCCTGTGTGGGTTTCGGAGCTATATGATATGCCTAGTCTCAAGCAACTAAGCAAAGTACTAGGTCACTATACAATAATTAATCTTTCTTTATTTTACTATCCTAATCCATTCACTAATTCTAAAATTCAAGAATAAGCCCCCAGAAGAAAACAAAAGAGGATCAATGATCATACTTGCCATCAAATTCTTTGTCTTAGAAAACGAGGTGATAAATTAAAAACCTACAGCAATATACAGCTTAATAATTCTGGTGACATGGTATCAAAAACGTACTGGTCATATGTATCATTTTTCTTTCTGGGGATTCAGGAGAAGTACGTCCTTGCGTGGCGTGGTCATTGAGGGCTAAAGGGAGGACAATCAAGTTGCGACATTTTTGGAAAGACAAAAGAGGGAAAAAAGGACTAGTGTCAGTTATATCGATTCTCCAAAACTTTGCTCTATGGGACATGCTACCTGCTAAAAGCTTAGCAACTAATACTACGTACGAACATGAATAAAGAATAAGCCACTAGAATTATAAAAAAAAAAACTATTTGTTTTATAGACTTCTAGATCGATGTGGCATATCACCAAAATGTGGATTATGGTAGTTGGGAAGGAGATTCAAATATTTGGAGTGACAACTGACAACACAGATTTGGCTTGTAAGACAACATGGGAAGAATTTGTCTGCGTCAATTTCCACATCCAATTGTGTAGAAAGTCACATGCAGATCGAGTGTAAGTGTCATGTGGAAATTCCTGGGGGGCACAAAATCATGCCGGATCCCCAAAGAGCCAAAAACAATTGAAAAGATCACAATTTAAGTAAAGATATTCAATTAGGAAATTATATTAGTTAACAGTGTTTTTTTGCACTACGATATGAGAGAGAAAATTATATTAACTCAGTCGGTCCATCAACACACCTCCTTAGCTATGCTTAGTCTAAGACTACTATCGGAGGCTTTCCTTTTGGATAAGTCTGAGCCTAAATCGAGATGGTTCATTGGCATAGACTTGATGCCTTTTAGGGTTTTTCACTAGGCGGGTTTAGGGTTTTTTTTGTGTTGAAATGAAGTCTTGGATGATCACAGGAGAGTTATGAACTCAAGAGCTAATATATATGGCCTGGTCAAGTGGTCCTGAGTTCTGAGCCTCCTGACTTCTGAGTTCTGACCTCAAATAGTTTCCTTTTTAACCAAGTGTGTAACTTCCTATATTCTTCTATATCCTCCATCACATCTTTCAGCAAACTTATGCAATTGGTATTATGTTTTCATCACCTGTGATTTCTTGCCTAAATTTGCATCCCAGTTTCATTTCTTGAAAGAAAATATATCATTAGTACTATGCAGGTGTGCACTATGCAAGAAAGTCTGAAGAAATTTACCATTTTTCTTCGTTTTGTTTAAGCAGCTCAAGTGGACTGCTTGAAATGCTTGAGTTGATGATGATCCTCATGCAGCTTGATTGGATTCTTCTTCTTCTTTTTCTTCTTGTAAGGAATCCCTCTTGCTTTAGCCTGACACTCCTTAACCTCGCGTAAATAAACCCGAATAGCTCCATTACCAAAAGGATTCGTCTCGGGGGATCCTCCATTTTCTTCATATGCAGCTCTAAGCCTCCCAATCAGGGCATCCAAGCTTCCCCAGGCTTGCCTGAGAGGACAAGTACAAGGAGCAGGAGGGTCAGGCTGTCCAAAAAATACACAACCATGTAAATGAACCTTAGTTTTTCCGAACTGATCGAGGTATCGAAGAAAATCAAGAACATGGTTGCAGTTGCACTGAGATAAAGAAACTGGAGGCCTCTGATTTTTTAGGTACTGGCCGAAAGTGTTCCAGTCTCTACGTTTTTGAGATTCATATCGACTCAAGGTGGTCGTAGTCTGGGGCTGCTGCTGGTGGTTTTCACCGGTGGATCGTGAGGATCCTTCTATAGGATCTCTAGGCCTTTCAGCTGACATAATTGTTGTTGAAGAACTCATGGAAATTTTGGCTAGAAATGGTAGGGAAAGAAAGGGGGAGAAAGCTGAAGAAAATGGTATAGAGACTCTTAGTGCAGTGGAGAAAGATGAAGATCACATCTTGAGTCTACTGAGGAGACGTGTTATGGGCCCTTAAGGGGTGCTTTAGTTCCTCTCTTTTTCCACCTTCCCTTTCTTCTTCCTTCCTTTCTTCTCTCTCTCTCTCTCTCTCATTTTCAACTTCTGCTTAAATTATATTATATGTTTGCATCTATAATTAGCTAGGGATCAATGCATCATCATCTCTAAGATTATTGTGATTTTCGTGTGTATCAAATTTCACATTTTACGATCCCCCGTGACTCGAGCACAGTCGGTGGAACAAGCATGATGGTACAACAATATGTCTTGTTCTTTAATGTGTTTATCATTTATTATAACACAAGGGGCATCAACTATTTTTTGACCGGAAAATTTTTGGTAAAAAAAAAAAAAAGAATCCAGTGATTTTTTGAGGCATATAATGCAATACTTATTGATTACTTTGCAATTTCATTTTATGGTTCAGTTTTAACCAAGCAACACCGTACTCCTATTTATGCACCATTAGTAATTCTTGAGAACTTTAATTGCTTATTTCCCAACACTAGTCAAAAAACCCCCTAGGGTACTGTGACAGTCCAATAAGAAGTACATAGGTTCTTCAAAGTATGATAATTTAAAGAGCAGAAGAGAGAGTAGAAATCTCATTATTGCACTGGAATTTTTTCATTTTATTATTGCACCGGATTTGAGACTATTTTTTTCTTTTTTTTCTTTTTTTTTTTTTTTGATAGTGATGCCATACATCTTGGGCAAAGGGGTGCCCCTAATGAGGAACGGTCAGATCATGTCATGTTTTGGTATAAGGCGGCTTCCGAATTGGTTAGTCAAGTAACTTTGATTAGGTGAGGTGGTTTTGGCTTTGTAGTTAAGTTAAAAACTCAAGAGTTAGAGATTTTGGATATAAATTCTCTTCTTTTTCTCTCATTTTTTAAACCCCACAGTTTCCTTACTAGATTTTTTTTTTTTTAAAAAGAGTAACTTTAACCACTCTTAAATAGACTTGGTCCTTTTAATTGTACCATCTGTGAGCCAGAGGAGATGAGGAAGAATATAGAAAAAGCAATATTATCAGAGAAATTAATGTGCAAATAATTAGGTGTTTGAGTAGAGTTAATTAATTCCAACATGACTCCAATATTATCTAGTTTCCTTCCAAATTTGCAACATTTTAACAATAATGCAATGTGAGAAGGGAAAGATGATAGGCCCCAACTTTAAATTGCTCAATGTAATGGGGTCCAAAATCCACTGTTATCATGCCACATACTTGTTGCTGGGAAACAACTAATATGGAATTAAGTAGATACTTTAATTAAATGTATTATAGTACTTAAGTCAACCAAGCAATTATTGGGCTGTTGTGTTGTGAAATTATCCTAAAAGAATTCTTTTCACCTTCTTACTGTTTAACCTCTTCCAAATGCTACCGCTGCCATCACCACTACTCATCATAATTTGGCAGTCTACAGGCACTACTATATGTATATAAAATGATTTCCTCTGCTATTGGGTATGTTCAGTGATGGATGTCTTTGTCTTACTAGCTTTTCAGAAATTTCTGCATTGGGCTAAAAGTTGGAAAAAAAATCATATGATACATCCTTTTGCAAGAATGAAGCTCAGGGAAGGGTTCTATGAGTTCGTTCACATTCATCAACAATACAAAATATATGCACGGTCATTTAATTAGCTCTACATATTGACTATACAAGGCCACAAACTGTTCATTGCGAACGATTATACATGATTCTACAACCCCTACAGCACAATGCCACAATGCAATTACTATTGTTGACATTTCATAGCTACTCCCTCTAATCCTTTTCTCTTTACTCTTTTCTGTCTTTTGTATTGTCATGTACTCTCTCCGTTCCAAATGTTTATCACATTTCAAGATTTCAACTCTTTAAAAATGGTGGTTTAATTGTAACATTAAAAATAGGTAAAGATGGGGATAACGTTGGAACAAAAGTTAAAAGTAACTTTAATTCTGTTAATATGACAAATTCCTTGTGATATTTCAAAATAGAAAGCATGACACCTTCAATCAAATGCAAGGAGTGTACTTTAGTCAATTCAATTTGGCAATAACAAATGATTTTCATTGATCTATGCAAATTCAAGTTAGTTAGCAATTTTAATTCATAGACGTTGAGTGGCTATTTTAGATTGGAACATAGAGATACATTAAAGACCACGTACATTGTGGGAAGCCTTGAAGGAAACTTAGCTTAAAAAAAAGTTACAAATACATAGACAGACATATGAAAAATTGCCGAAAATAAAGAACTTCCTTCATTCGATAACGAGCACAATCATAGTTAAAATGTACAAAATTCTCTAGTTCAATAGGAAACGTTGATGAATAATATGATTGACTTAATGCTCTTGTATATTGAGATCACTGCTATAAAATTGTTTGCAAACTTGGACCATCAAAATGCAGACATGCAGACATCGAACACGCAATCCTAGTTAACCATGATCAACTGAAGGTCCCTCAGGCACTGTTGAAATCTTTTGTGGAAGATTGAAAGAATGGTGTTTACCAAATCTGTGACAATCATAAATGGAAGGACTGTTCCTACTTTTGCTGGATTTAATTGGACAGTGTTGTGGAGGACCCCAGATATTATTAGCTTCCTGATTAAGCATAGATTTATTTGGCTAAACGCGTTTAGCAATTGGGTTCCTGTGGCTTCTTTTGGTCTTCATCTCATTTTGATAATTAAAATATACATATTTAGCATCAATAATGTGATCAAAGTTTTAGGCAAGTATGGGATCATACAAGCTGATAATCCCCCGTGATGCACCAAAACCAATATTACCAACGTGGACAAAGTATAACCTCATGATTTGTTTGATCAAAGAAGTGTAACAGTATAAATTATGATATCTCCGTAGTAGTACCAATGAAAGGGATTCATGATGAAAAATTGGCGAAAAACAAAAGATTGAAATGATGGAGTGGTGAAAAGTGATCATACCAGAACCGTGAAGACAAGATTGTAGCAAAATGTTCCTTGTTGATGGGTCCAACAATTGGCATATGTCCTTTTGATGCATCATTATGCTGTTTAGCGGTGGCCAGGCAGAATCTTTTTATATTTGTACAAAAGAACAGAAAAAGAAATGAGTCCCTTGGATTGTACTTTCCAAGAAATAATTTATCTTAACACTTTATATATATATATAATGTGATATATGTATAAAATAGATTAAAAAATGTATTTAAGAAGATTCAATAAAACTCCAAATAATGTCCTAATAATCTTTATTTAAACAAACCCAAGGTAAGTACATTTCCGACAATCTTCTAATTTCCTTCGTCTTCTCCTGTCCTCTTTTCAGGCAAAACTAGAGAGCTTCTTATATGATGGCCAACTGATTTTACAATGTTCACTTGCGAGATGGTTTCCTATATGAGTGCAATCAATCACAATTCTTATGCTTAATTATCATGTAAGTATCTATCCACAAAGGCAAAATTTACGATATAGTACCTATGAATTTTCAAAAAACATATTACCTTGATGAATTAGGATAATAAACTGTTGTCAATGTAATTTGTCGCATCTAAACCTTTCAACAAAGACGATTAGTACAAATCCAAAGCTATTTTCTTCTAAACGAAGCTTAATAATGAAGGTCCCATATCCAATTGCCCTCGTGACAAAGTAAGATCACAGGCTAAGATTTGTAAAGCACTTAATTAGTAAGAAAAAAAGGCCCCTAATAAACCCTATTCACAAGCAATATCAGAGGGGAATGTCCATGACCATCTGGTGCACTAAAACTGAATTGCTATACAAAAAAATGCATAAATTTAACAACACCATAATTTCCATGGAACCTTTTCATATCACTGTTCATCCACTGTAGTAATGTCACTATATTTAATTATTTTGCCGGAAACAGTTTACTGGAAAAGTTGACAAATCTGAAATCACTAAGGAAATGTGTAAAAACCAAGTGGATGATAAATAGTCAGGAACGACTTTGATTTGTTTATCGACTAATAGAGTTGCTGCACGAAAGAAATTAGGATACATCGATTGCACTTTGATATTATTTACCACCTCTACTATTCTTCTATCCAACTCTTCTGTCTGCCTATAATTCAGGCCTGACACCTCCCCCACCTGGCCACCTCCTCCCAAAAGACATGTATATCAAATCTCCCAAGAATTGAAGGTTTAAGGATATTTTCGTATGATTAGAAGGACCTGCTGCAACTAATTAGTGCCATAATCTGGTCATGAGATATTGTCTCCTGGCTTTACATATGCTTCACCTAGAGGTAGACCAAGCTAGCCAGTTGGCCAATATGTCATTGAGCATATAAAAGTGCTTCAAAATATATTACTATAAGATGAAATAAAATTATTATCCATGACAACAAAAAAAATTAAAACCGAAGAATGAACTCAGCATTATGACGTTGCAGTCCTGGGCTCCTAGCTATATCAACAATTTTTTTTTTTTTTGGGTAAGTACTAGATCAACACTTTGATTGTATCTTGCATTTACTTCTCATCAAATAAGAGTACCATAGAACAACGAACTATGTCCAAGAAAAGGTCAGATTCCTCAACAGTAACTAGCACAAAAAAGGGACAAATTCCCAGACAAAGCACAGCTATATGTGATAATAAGATCCTTGTTGTCTGATTAATCTCTTCATCGTTTTTTTTTTTCACCTTTCATCCCATTGCCATTAATCAGTGTCTAAAACTTACTTAGCTGCTTTGAGTCGACAATTTGAGATTCAAGCTCGACAAAACGCAAAAAGAGAATCAAGATTGACAGCAACAAGGAAGAGTATCATTTATTGGCAAAATGATAATGACTCAAAAGTTCGATACCATGTCATAAATGGTTGTGAGCTCCTTGTTTGAGCTTGATTTGAAAAGTTGAAAACCTTAAACATAATCATATTGACACAACCTTTTTCATTTCTTGCATGCAATATTTTTTAGGTTAAAAAGGAGATGTATAGTAGGCAATGCACAGACTAACGTGACAAAACCAAAAAATGTGTGTATATATAATTATTGCCCAACCTGAAATTGGGACAAGTTGTCAAATTTGTGTATCTCTACGTTTTTTAGATTAGCATGATATTTATGATCTATGCTACGCCGCATCAAAGCCGTAGATGTTAAAGGAATCCCATGCTCGTAATGATAAGATGTTTCCTTGTGTCTCCAGCGAAGGATGTTCTTTCATTCTCAGATGTGTAACTTATACAACTCAATGAAAACCGAAAAGAAAAGTTTGAAACTCAAAATAGAAGCAAAATTTGTTATAGATAAATGATATGTTCATGTACTTGATGGAGAAGATGAAGACTAACTATGTCTGTTAAGCAGAGGAAAGTTGATTAGTTAAGCTCTTCAAGAATCTATATACTAAATTCTCTTCATCTTTTTCCATTTTCTTTTAATGTATACTCATGAATTAATTACTACATTTTACAATCAGAATTCTATTAATAGGAAAATGTTCGGGTTTTAGCAGAAACTGGGATTTACGTCTGCTTTTTCTTTTTTTTTTTTTCTTTTTTTTTTTTTTGTGGTTATATACCTACAGGTACAAGGTTTCACTGCCATGCATTAAGGTCTGGAATGAAGGACAAAATCTGCAATGTGCATTCCATTAAGCACAATTGCGTGTCTGCTGTATGATCATATCATCGCATCAAATTCACAAACATAAATATTTTTGAGATCCATAGTGGGGCAATGTTCTTAAAGCTGGGTGATGTATCAAATCACCACATGTGGGTTGTGGGGTCAAATGTTATTACTTTTATTTTTTTGAAAAAATTGCACCTCTAATTCTAAGTCTCTTCACTCCAAGATTTGACTGGAATCTCTTGATTAGCACTGTTCGGATTTACTATTTTCCCGCGAACTGTCTTTATTTATGGGATCTATATTGACAAAGTCCAAAGATAACTTCAAAAATAAAAATTTTAAATACATTAAAATAAAATAAAATAAACCCTAAGTTTATTTCTTCTTGCACACACCACCACCCACCACTATCCATCATGGTCGGGTGCCATCCTCCCTTTTCCTCCCCTCCCTCCCTCTCTCTCGCCCCTCCTTCTTCTCTCCTCTCTTCTCCTCTCACTATCCTCTTCCTTCCCCTTTTCCTACCATTCTTTATTCCCTATCTCCCTCACCTAAATATGGTCATGGTTCCAAACTGATTTCGATTTAAAAACCGATTGTTCCGATTCGTATAAAAGGTGGACTCTGAACTGACACTTATAAGGATAGTTACGGTTACGATTTCTGAATCTCCGACTCCATTAGACTTTTGATTTTCTTTTGGTCTCAGTTCTTCTAGTTATGTTAAAATACTTGTTATTACAAAATTGATTTTAAGTAAATAGGACAATAAATATAGAAAAAATATAAATTTTATTGTATTATTATTTGGCAAGAAAATACATGTATTCTTGATTTTGAAAAATTGCTATTTTCTGATTTAGCAATGGCTATTTTCTTGATCATTTAAAAAAATGACTTTTTGTGAATTTGTCATAATGGTTAGTCAAATTCTAAGTATCATCAATTGCTAGTTTCATGATTTGATTAATTTGATTTAACACTTTGACTAGATTAGATTTAGACCTAAATCAATTATTGTTATATTTAATAATGAATTGGGATAATAGGTTGGTGGACTAAAATTGAAACTATTGATGTTGAGTGCTAGTTCAAAAAAAAAAAAAAGCTGTTGATTCGAGTGCTGACTATTAAAATTAAATTGCAAATTGAACTAAGGAGGCCTAACCACTCAGGATATAAGTATATTTTTACACAGTTTGAACAAGTTTTGAACCGTTAGTTCTGATTCCAATTTAATTTTTTTGTGAATCTCAATCTGAACCTTTAATTATGATTATGGTTCCAATTTAGGTTTCTCAAATCTGATTCCAATTCCTATTCAATAAACTCTCAGTCTAATTCTGATTCAAATCTGAATCGTATCCACCTCTACCCTCACACCATCCAACACCCCTCCTCGTCACTCTTCCCTAGTGACCTCTAGTTGAATGACTAGAAGTCATTGGAGAAGGGAAAATAGGGAGGAGGGTTGGATGGGCTAAAGAAAGGAGGGGAAAGAGGTGGCAAAAGGAGAGGATGAGAGGTTGTCGGAGAAGGGGTATGGGAAGAGGGTTTGGACGGAATGAGGGGAAGGCAGAGGGGAAGAGAAGAAGAGGAGAGGAGATGAGCGGAAAACAAGAGGAAGAGGATAAGGAGGGAAAAGAGAGAGGGGAAAAAAATGGAGGGGAGGATAACTGTCAGTGGTGGTAGCTGATGGTAGGTGATAGGAAATTTTTAAAATTTTATAAAAATACTTAAATTTTCTAAATGCTAATAATGCCCTAATATACAATTTCAAAAATACCAAATTCAAATGAATCATTTACAGTAAAATTTTTTTATATACACCACTATAGTAAAGCTTTTGAAAAATACCTCAAACACCTAATCCATACAGATATGTTCAGCCAAAACGAAAAAGAATTTACCTTCTTTTTTTCTTCTTTTTGGTTTAATTTGCATCTTGAGCTTCCACTCAGTTTTAGTTACGGCAATGTAATTAAAAATTGGAGCTGCCACTGGAGAACATATATTCTAAGACATCTTATTCAGTGAACTTAATATTTTACAAATTTCCTGAGTTTTTAATGTTAAGCGGTTTTTTTTTTTTTTTGAATATGTTTCCAAGAACAGAAAAAACAAGAAAGAGCAAAACTTTTTTTTTTTTTGAAAATTTGTTATCCTTTCAAAATTTAAGCATGCCTCCGTACAAATTACCTTGTGTTTAGAAAGAATGAAATAACTAATTAGGAAATTAATATTGCTGATAAAGCCTTAATCTATTGGTCAAAATTGCAACTATGAAGATTCGAGCACATAGCTTCGAATTTCATTTTTTTTCCCCCAACTTTTTAAACCTCACCCCTCCTTTATTTAAATAATAATAAGTGATACTACAGAATACCAATCAGTGCCAAAATGTCTAGTATAAAATAAGGATGGATGGAAAATTAAAAAGAAATGCAAATTAAGACAACAAAAATATGAAAGAAAATTTAGAATAAGGTTTATGTTTCAAACACGCAAAACCCCCCCAGAATAGGGGTAGTAACGGTTACCAAACTGGCAATTGCTCACTATAGATTACGATTTGGAAATGTATAGTTCAAATAATAGCACATAACCAGACATTATGATGTGTACTTTTAATTACAAACAATACTGGTTTCTTGCATTGTAATTACAAAATTGTACAAATTATTTGTGGTAAATTATAGCAGATTTCAAAATTTGTAGAAATTTAATGACAGTTTCACTTAGCAACTGTTCTTGCTTCAAAATCCTTGGTCCTGCGCGTCCACACCATTGGCAACAGGAAGCCTAAGGTCAAGGGGGTCCGAACTCAACGTAAAAGAAACAAAAGAAAGAAAATGCATAAAAGAGAGTACAAACAAGAAAAGGATGGAACAAAGAACATCCCCTGGGAGCAAAAGCTTTTCTTAGCTTTTTGGAAATATAGAACATCAACATGAGCCGTGAGAACATTGGCAAAAGGAAGAGATGAGCCCTTCAAATTTCAACATAGGACTAACTGACTGAGACGGAAACTAATTGGTGCATGTATGTGGAACATAGTACTAGTAGTCTCTTTCAACATTTTTCCACAGACTTCGTAGTCCCTTCTTGAATTACAGCTCCAATTTACCAAAAGAGTTTGGCAATTTGCTCGTGTTCTGGCCCCTTCTTTGTCTTGGTATAATTTTTTCTTGGCATGAAACATGAAAGTGGCTTAAAAGAAGCTGACCCACCAAATTATTCTTGCCTAAATAGACAAAAGTGTACGGTCACCGCCTGATTGGTTGATTGTGTCCTTAAAGTATCAGACAAGCCAATTGGCTCCCTTACAAAGGTTAATGCATAGAATATTTCTTATTTCTCATTTCGATCTCACTCTCTCTTCTTAATGCTTATACTTGGCAACATATATAGTGATTAAGGTTTTGGTACACCCCACTATTCTTTGAGACTAGGGATCAAAGGTTTATAATTTGTTCCATTACAAATCAATCTATGCTAGAAAACTTCAAATCTCTCATTTGCTGATGTTAACATGTAGGTTGTTGTATTACTTGTGTAACATGAATAACATGCTTGCGTAATTAATTTGTATTACGACTTGTAAGACTCAATCTTTTTGATAGCCTAAATAATGCAGATTTTGAAAGGGTAAAAAAAAATTTCACCAGCCATTAAACTATTTCTTGCATCAAAATTTTGATTATCAATTCAACTATTCAACTAATTAATCAATACACTCTCGATCATTTTGTTTGAGTTTTCTTTTAATCTACAAAATAAACCAAACATGCACAACTCATGTGTCAAAATCTAATGGTAAATATGTCTACCAAATTTTTTGAACCGAAAGCAAAAAACCTCAACACCCACTAAACTATTTTGCTCATACACTTTTGATAACTCAAATATTTTCTGTTTCAATATAATCACTAAACTGTTAAACCAATATGCTAGTGGTCATTCCATCAAATGTTGTTATTAATACTAATGGAATGAGTTTCATGTACATTTCGTGTGCCAAAAGACAAGAACAATTTCGTAAAGTCAATTTATTAGGTTTTTTTCCCGTCTAGAGTGTTAGATTTCCTTAATTAACAAGAAATAAAACTTGGAATATATGAGAGTCACTATAATATATTCTAATTTATAAGTTTTGACAAAAAATATTAATTATATGCTCAAGTTCTCATAAATTATTTTCAAGAACCTTGAAATTAAATGAAAGTAGCAGATCTAATTACATAATTTGAATGAAAGATTGTTAAAAGTATATTGTTTGTATAGTTCAATGGTTCTTTAAAATTTTTATCTGATCTAAATGGATGAATTTACCCATGATCTTTGGCGTATGCACTGTATATGCAACTCATTCCATTGGGGTTAACATCAAATTTGGACGAAATGGCCATACAAATCTGTGAGTTGAGTGGCCATTTTAAGTCAAAAAAAATAATTGAGTGATTAAAAGTATACCAACAAAATAGTTTAGTGGCTGTTGGAGTTTTTTACCTTTAGATTTTGACACATGAGTTGCAAGTGTTTGATTTATTTTGTAGATTAAGAGAAAAATCTAATAAAATGGTTGTGAGTGTACTGATTGTTAATTGAATAATCGAATTGAGATGAAAAACAGTTTGACAATCCAAAAAAGATGCAGAAAAAGTTTAATGGCCGGTGAGATCTTTTTTTAACCATTTTGAAATGACTTATAAATGGATTCGGATATCTATTTGACTGTTGAGAGAAACATTACTGGAATAAGATAGTGATAAGTGCCACTGTTGCTTAAACATACATCCATAAATGACAACTACTTTATTACAATGCTTTACTTCTAAACTGAAAGGCTTGTCATTCCACGTGAATGGCCCTACTTTCTTCTCCAATTGTCTCAATGCACAATTTTGGTGAAGGCCCGCAAGATTGGCAGTGAATCATGGTGATTGCTTTTAATAATTCAGACCAATTTGTTTTCCTTCTTTGTATTTTAATTAATTAGTATTATTAAGTAATGGTCACACTCATTTACACCACGCGATGGCTTGAGCTACAATGAGTATTGTCTAGTGTCTACATACATATCGTCCAGCTAGTCCTCATGGATTCTTGAAAAGTCTGGTTTTCATATGATTAGTGTTATGAGCCAAAGTTTTCTGGATCAATAGCTTGAATTGATCAAGTTTTCTGCTGCTTGCATTATAGTGCTGCTTAGACTTTTGCATCACGGTGCCTAACATTGTAAGATCTTGTAGAAGAAATTAGCAATTAAGTGCACACAAATTCCAACTTATACCAACACTGTTTAAGTTATTTGCAGGCGCAAAAATAAAATATGGTGTCCACTGGGATGATGCCATTCAAGAAGAAAACAGTTAGAACTAATAATTGCAGAAACTCAGTTACTAACTACATAATTGTGTATAAAAACATCAGGTCAAAAAAAAATGCTTCTGGTGACGTGCGTAAAAATACAAGTATCTGTATATTCAAGGCAAAATGTGCTACTTGTTAGTGGGTTTTGAATATGAAGAGAAAAATCAATTCTTTCCTAATAAACGTGTACATAGGCATACATTAGCAAAATCCACAATCAATTGTCTTCAGCAATCATCATTAATAATTACTCGAGCTCAATTTTTTCCCATATTGGCAAATTGTCAAGAATATGTAACATGGTTCCCAGTTTAAAGAAAATGTGAATAAAGCGCTAATTGTACACATTAAATGCCGAAACTGATCCAACTAAACATTCCTATTCTTTAATCAACCGGAACCCATCCACCAAGTCAATGGAAATACATGATTGCACTTTCTTTCACAAAATTTATATGCAGAAAATCCCACCACTCAATATCAACAATTTCATATTTTTGATAATCTTAACTTTCACTGGATACCTATTTTATGGATACAAGAGACTCACAAGCTTAGATCTTATGTCAGATTATTTGTTAACGATGTTACATTGAAGATAGAACTACATCTACCTGGAGATCCTGATATAGCCAACATGAGAGGAATTTGAGACCTTGACCAAAGTACCCAATTCAGGCACCAACAAGTATTTAGAAGACTCCACTCGGTAAAAGAAGCCCGCACACTTGCAATCTTTCGAGCACTTGTCCTTACACCGGGACAACTTCACGGGTCCAATTCCTTCATTGTAAGCACTTGTAACGTGTTCGACCCCATCAAACTTGTAGTAATCCACATTGGACCCTCCCTTGCATGGGGGTTGAATTGGTGGTGCACAACTCTTGCTCCAGCCCAATAGCCCCTAAGGCCTAGGGCACGTGACACATTGGTTGTCTTCACAAGTGCCTAATGATCCACACCTCCTCGGTAGCTTGCATTCGCTTGCCCTACCTTCATCTCTCCATCAAAGAGCATGAACCTGACCTCCCATGCATTATATTCAACATGTTCATCGTAAGTATATATTATTACGGTAGTATATATTATTACGTTACCATCAATATCAACTCAAAGCATGGTGTAGGTAGTGTTGTATGAGGGTCTAGACAAAATATCTCTCTCACAGTCTAGATAACTACTCATGTTAAACTTCAACTCAAGCTCGAAAGCATAAAGCATGATTCTCGTCATCCGGTTCAACGTAGAAGTCAAGATTAGCCAAAATGCCTTTACCAAACTCATTTGATTTGGAGTAAAATGAATTTTCGCTGATAATACACAGCCGAATATCATCTTCCAATCACAAAGCTGTAAGGCCCGTCGATTGGTTCAGTCTTGGACAATCTGCTGACCATCCTAGACTGGCCTGTGGCCCTTATTGTTTGACCCACCAAAGGTGTATGATCAAAACTTTGCCAAATGAATTTGCCCTTGTTGCCATGCAACACCAAGTTACCATTAGGAAGTAGGCTTAGTCCTACCACGCCCTTGTTGGCTGTGCCAGTTTGCCAAGCCACCTTGCCATCAAACATCAGCTAAGACCAAGTTTCCATCACTGATTCACTGCCGAAGGTAAAGTGATGCATTTTTGCGGACTGGATTTCCGCGGTTAGCATCCCAAACCCATCATCGTTGGTGGCCCATACGAAGCCCAAGAATGAATGCATTGGGAATGTTGTAAAAGCAAAGGCAAAAGGAAAGGTGGCAATATTTAGCAGTCGATAATTAGCTTCATACTCCACATCATACTAAACCAAATGAACCTTGGTTTGTGTACTTGAATGTTTTGGAGGGAGGAACAACGGATTGGGATGTGATGAGTAGAGCGAAAATTGCAACAGAAAGTGCGATAGCTTTGATTGAGCAAGACATGGCTACTAGCTATATGAAATGACAACACTATAATTTGGAACGTATTTTATTAAGCCAGTGGCTAGTGACAATAGAAAGCTGCAATATGTAATGGACCAGAAAGAGGTGCCTTGTATGGGATGGGGGATGGCTCCTTCCGTTTCTGTGGCTTCTGCAAGCTACTGGTATTGGAACAGTAAGAGTTGACTCTTAATGATGCTGTTGATTTTGAATGAATCATCATATTCTTGACATTCAGTTCTGAGACTTGTATTTCGTCTCAGTTAATATTCTCAAAATTGCTAGCCTAATAATCTATTTGGTAGTAATAACTAATAAGTTGAATTAACAGTATGTGAACTAAAGTTAATACAAGTGATAAAACAGTATTGCTTTTTATCAACATACAAACATGTGGGGCTTGCACCTTTTTTGGTCTTCAGAAGCTAGTAGCATCGCAGATATAGTAATTTTGCTAAAAGGAAAAGGTAATAAACTCTTCCAATTGTTGGTTTTCATCAAATAAGATTTTAAAGATTCATGTAAGTGTTTAAGGGGTAAAAATACCTAAAATTTAGGGATAATGAGATTAAAATAATGATAGGCTTGGGAGGATTAATTGTTAAGATAGTATGTAATTTTCAGAGTCACAATGTCTGTAACTTCCCTATCTTCCTCAGTCGCAGGCTCATAGCACTGAAAACTTTCTCATTTTTCCTTTTTACGAGACAATTTATCTAGATCCCATCTATACAGAATTTTGCATATTTTTAAAGCCAAGATTGATATATTTGGTTATTAATTTGCCACTTGAGTTGCCACACATCGTGTGAATGTTTAGTACATATTAAGAGTAAATTTGTTGAATAGTTAATCTAAGAATTCTTTAAAAAAAGAAAAAGAAAAATTCTCTGTGATGACTGCATAAATGTGCCACTTTTAATGGAGTAGCACTCTCATTCATCCCCTCTAAGCTGGAAACTATGGTTTCTCTGTCAGTTCCACCCCAGAATAAGGAATACGATAAGCTCAGTTTAAGACCAAGGTAATGCCAAAGGTTTGAATTGCTTAGTCAGAAACAAAAGATGGCCAACAATACAATGAATAATAACTTCCCCAAGATGGATTCTCATTAACTCACATCACATTGTTATATGAGGAAGCTGGAAATGAGCCCCTTATTAAAAATTAACCACTACCATCTTTAGGGCTCAAATTGCCTGCATCAATAAGAATGAAATGATCAAAGATGCTTGCCCTTCAATAACCTAACAAGTCTAATAACATTATTATTTATCTTGTAGTTGTACTTGTAGAGATGTTTACGGACAACAACTAATGTCATCACATGATAAGAAGAATGATTCAACCAAGATTGCTTGCAGTTTTGAAGGAGATGCTGCGGCGAGTTTTCTTCTTCTACTAGTGGGGGATGGCCGATCGTGTACCATGCCGCCATTGTCCAGTGACGTTGACGAAAACCTTTTTCATACAAACAACGTACTCTCAAACTGAATTTTACACAAAATACACCTTTAATACACACACTTAAACATCGCCTCTCAATTGTTTCATAATTTTCTTTTTCACACACACACTTTCCTTTATCTCTAATATACAAATAAAGACCATTTAGTTTAAAGATAAAAAATATCATATTTATACGATAATTCAATTCAATGACTAAATCCAGTTAGTTATGAAATAGATATAACTTCATCAATTCAATGGTTTCATATTTTCAACTTTCAAACTTGAGAATTCAAATTTTACACTTTAATTTTGTCAAACGAGACCTTAAACTAAGAATCAACCAGCGCACAATATGCCAATATCCAAAAGTACAAATTTGGGAAACTGCTTTTATTCTATTAGATGTGCAAGAGGACTCTGAACCGAAGAAACGAAATTGGAAAATGTACAAATTGGGTGAAATTTCACAAATTTGGACTAGTATCTCCAAAAACACTTTATGGTGTGATGATGATGAGTAGTTCAAAATTCTCTGTAGAATATCATTATTCATCAAGTTTTTAGATTTTCAAGCCACCTAATTCGGAAAAAAATGTGTACAAATTTTGTAAGTTCTCAAAAATATCCTAGAGCTCACAAAAGCAAGTTGTGTGGTGGCAAATGAATCAATGGACAGAAGGGCAGCTCCAGGTCCAATGGTGAAACAAATGAACCCTTGAAATGCATCCCCGCGGAGTGCCCTGCCAGCGGACGAAGGTCGAATTGAACGGACTAGTATACTTGTACAGGTCCAAGCGAGAACCACTGTTGCCTCCCATGGTTGTTGAAGCAAAGATGCCAAAGAGGGCTCCCACAGGGGGTGGATTTTGTATGATAACCCAATTCAATACTTAAATTTAATAAATTCAAAACTTAATATGTTCAGACCATTTGATAACTAAAATTAAAGCATTTGAATTTATTAAGTGGCACTGAATTTTCTACACAAAACTTGCTTCCAATATTAAGTGATAAGCTATTCACTTATCATTTAGGGTGCGTTTTATAAAACTGAAATTTGAAAATTGAAGTCTAAAATCTGAATTCATTAAGTGATTGAATTGTTAAGTACTAAATCTAATACATTTAAATGTAAATCACATTCAGTGATAAGTGAATAGCTTATCACTTATTTTTGGGAACAAATTTTGCCTAAAAAATTCAGTGTCACTTAATTATTCAGATGTTCTATTTTTGATTATCAAACGGTCTGAATGTATTAAGATTTGAATCCATTAAATTTAAGTACTGAATTAAATTATTAAACGGGGCCTTAATGTAGTATATATTCAGATATATTAAATTTAGTACTTAACAATTTAATCACTTAATAGATTCAAATTTCAGATTTCAGTTTTTAGACTTCACCTTTATCAAACGCACCCTCAGCATAATTGGAGTTTGTGCGATTTTGTTCGGTTATGTTACATGTTTAAATTTTTGATATACAAATAGATCACGATATTATATCGAATATGTGTCAGATATTTTATTTATAGACACCACTTTTACTCGTAATAAAATAATATAATATAATTGTACAGCGAATAATGTAAAATATACAACAGATCAAATTGTACCAAAATCCAATTATACTGAGAATCCTCTTCAGTAGGTAGATGTGTAGACACTTTCTTTGTCAGTCTAGTTCGTCCGTATCAGATGGGAACAGTGGTTTAGTGGCCACTGTTGCTGCTGGATTGTTGTCGTCTGTGTGCAATGTTCTTTTTCTTTTTTGGTCGTTGGCTGGTGGTCTTTATTATTTATTCTCTATTTAAAATAAAAAAGAATAAAAATGACTTGGCTCTTTTTAATTCCTATCATGTTGAATCCTCCATGCTTTCAAAAATCTTTCGATGACCCAAAAGTGGAGAATTAAGAAATGAAAGCAAGCGCTGGAACATTCGTAATAAAGTACAAGAAATAGTAGTAGCTACTAATTTGAGTATTCATCATTAGTACTACTTTAGTGGCTACCGGAAATAATTTAGAGTTCTCTCCATATTTAAATTTTGAGCCTAATAATTAGGGATAAGAAGGGTGCGAAAAGGGACGGAAGGTATAAAAAAAAAAAATCATCAATACTATTTTATTAGTGGAAAACACAGTTAGTAAAACACGGAATGAGTATAATATAAAATATTATATATATGCATATTATATGAATATTTTCTTCAAAAGTATGATTAAAAGTTTCAAGCAAAAACATACACTTGATAAAATTACATATATAAATTCATATATGAGTAATACGAATATAGTTTAAAGTTATTGAACTAAAAAGTACAATTAAAATTACTATTTCTCTTAAAGATTATGCTACTTTTGTACTAATTTCAACTTGTACCCTTGAGTATTAGACGTTAAATTTATTAAAATTTTATCAACTTATTACTTTTATATGGATAAATCTATAATGTTATATTATATTATATGTCACTATTATTTTGTATATAACCAAGAAAATAAATCATTGACCTTATTCAAAATTTTTAAAATTATTTCATAATTTGCCAAAATTCTATCACATATTTTATGCAGTTAACTTAAAAATACAAATATGTTTAGAGTATTTCCTGAAATATATAAAATATCAAAAAATTTTTGGAATAATACATGCGAAAATACCAATATTTACCAACTGTGGTGGGAAAACTAGCCAGCATTGAAGTTTTCCCCAACCACCAGCCAACTAATTCAGTGACGGAGACCCTACATTACATATTCCAGTGGTCTCACGGCTGCTCTCATTCACTCAGTCACTAGACACAGGCATCATTCACTCATTCATCGGACAGCAATGGAGATTTATCAGTCATCAATTCTTTCATCAACCACTCTGCTTTCTGTTCAAGTTTGTCGGAGTGCAGTATTTGTGCTAGAATTGTCCTCATAATTCTGTACTATAAATTAACTAACAACACAAGCACCTCGCATGAAGTTGCAGCTCCACCTATCATCTATTTGCCCAGAAAGCATCTCCACCATCATTTCCTTGGTTTATAGGACCGATAATGCTTCTCGGACGTCTCAATTCCAGAGCTGTTTGTGCTGTTATAATGCTGACGGCCGTGCTGGTGGGTGAGCTTGTGGCCCCTGCAGAGGCCGTGATCACTAGTTGCGGTCAAGTTATTAGTTTCCTGACACCTTGCATTGGTTACCTCAAGCATGGTGGCTCTGTGCCGGGTCGTTGCTGCAATGGCGTTCGGGGCCTCGTGGCAGCGGCCAGGACCCGCGCCGACCGTCAGCTTGTTTGCAACTGCCTTAAGGGTGCTTATAGAGGCTATCGTGGTATTAAACTACCCAACGCTCAGTCTCTCCCTGCCAGGTGCGGAGCCAACGTTCGTTACACGATCAGCCCCACCACCGACTGCTCCAGGCAAGTAATCCCACTATTATCCACACACCACTACCAAGTTTTTTTTTTATTTTTAAAAGAAGATTAATAGTGATTTTCCGCTCATTCTCTCTAATAATTCAAATCCGTGACTTATCGGCTATAGGTAAAGCACAAACAGCTAAAGCTTTGTTGTCACACTACCAAGTTATTTCTCTGTAACTTGTGTGGGTACTGCACTAGTCGTCATCAATTATCATGGAAGTTCCACTAATTCACTTGGCTTCGACTCCCATGCTACACAGATCAAATAGTTTCCTTTCTTCTCTTCATTTCTTGTCCAGATCCCAAGAATTGGCAAGAACAAAGTACTTATATTGGTTGGAAGATTTTCTAAACATGAAAAGCAATTTGATCTTCTCCCGCAGGCACAAATTAGTCTCTAAATATGAGCCAAAATGACTCTACAATTAAGATGTACCCCTCTTAAAAAAAGAAAAACAGATGAAATTGATCGAAGATGAATAGGAGATTAGAGTGGACACAACTCTTTGAACATTTTTGCTAGAGTTTATGTATGTTGAAGGGATTTTAATTGTTATTTTATATCATTTGTATCGCTTGAGATTTGAAAATTTTCTTGAAAGTGTCTAAAATAAGGGATAAAAATACCTAAAACAATAAAGGATAAGGAGATGAAATAATGATAAATTTGCAAAAACTAGTGACCACGAGTACTTTGTAGTTTTAATATAAGAATAAAGAAGAGTGAGAATAACCAAAAACTTGTGGCTAACATATCGTCTGTAACCTTTCACAAAGTGACGTGACGATGTCGGTGACATTCCAATCCCTAAATTCCTTGTCAAAAGAGACTTTGTCCCCCTAGTGGTCACAGAAGAATTTTCAAGGTTCTTAGAGTTTTTTTTATTGTTAGATTCACGGTTCGAATTCTGAATCAGATAAATTCTAATGGAGAAAAGAAGAAATGCAATGTATGTCGTAGTCAAGTCGACTTCAATATTTGTGGAAGCTTAGTATAATTAAAGCCGGCCTCATGTTTATCAATATAACGTGAATTCAATCTTCACTTATCTCAGCTGCCATATTTACTGTACTATACTGTTGCACTGTGTCATTAGTAGTACCGGTAGTGTTACTAAGATGTGCCGGTAACCATATACTCATACTTTGGTCTGAATTTACTTGTTTAATTATCTTGTAGGGTGAATTGAATTTAAATCTAGTACACAACGACACTGGATTACCAGTTACTACGTACGACGAAGACGGTCACCAGCTTCAGCCTGAGTATCCACTTGTGAATGATTTAGAGTTATGAATAAGAAGGTATCTCACTGGATCGGATCCGGCGTGTCTCTTTGCTCCAAAAAAAAAAAAAAAAAATCTCTGTGTATCCTAGTCAATGCATGGTGTTGCGTGGTCATCTCCCTCCAAAATATTTATGGGAAGTACCAGTGTTGCTAATATGTAGATGGATAAATAAATGGCCCTACTTTCTTCTCCAATTGTCTGATCATTGCACAATTTTATTGAAGGCCCCCGAGCTTGGTAGTGAATCCTGGTGATTGTTTTCAATAATTTAGACCGCATTTGTTCTCCCCCTTTTTTGTTCCAATTAAGCTATTAAGTAATGGTCATAATCGTACACTACGAGGTTGTTTGAGCTTCTATGAGTATTGTCTACATAAGTCTCATCCACTAGTCCTCATTGATTCTTGAAAAGTCTGGTATGTTAGTTCTGTTAGGTTGAAATCTTGAAATAGAAAATGAGGGGAAGGTCAGAGGGGGGATACTGAAATTAACATCTTCTTAATTAATATTTACCACATTTGGCAATGAAAGTGCTAACAGTTTTTTGAGCCTAAGCTTTCTGGATCCGTAATATGAATTGATTAAGTTTTCTACTGCTAGCAATACAGACCTGATTATACTACGGGGTCCGACGTAGTAAGAACTTGCAACTCACAAAGAAGAATTGTCGAAGAGTTAGCACATAAATACACACAAATTACAAGTTTCTTTTTGCTGACCCAATGACTTCGACCGGGCAAGCTGATGCCATTCAAGAAGACAACAGTCATGTTTATCCCTTTTAAGTGACTTACAAAGATTCCCATCTCTTTTTTTTTCCCCTCCTCCATTCTCACAAGAAATGGATGGAATTTGAGAAGCAAGGAGGAGAAATGAGGATTAAAAGCTAGAATCTCTAAGGTTTTAGATATCAATTTTAATCATTAGACCAAAGTTTCGTCCGCAGACTCCAATCTTCTTCTTGAATTACTATTTTTTTTCAACTTTTTTCTTTAGAAGGGAAGGATTGAAATTTAAGAAGTGATAGAAAAAAGAGGGATTAAAACTCAGAGCTTCTATTTTTTTTAAAACCTCAACTGTAGCTATTAAACTGACACTTCCTCGACTTCCTTGAATCACTAACTACAAAACTAAAACATGCGTCACCAGTCACTTTTGGTAGTATAGCAACTCTACGCTAACATGCTAGCAATACATAATCTCGAATCCTATGGATATGGTTAAATCATGCTTAATGGAAGGTTTGATGGGTGTATCCCATAGTAAAGTTATTTAGCTTATTTCTCTAGAAACGTGGCCACGGCCTCCAAGCGATCCCAAGAAATAATAAAAATGTAGAGAAATTTCTAAAAATATTATGATTTTTAAATTTTTTCTGCAAATAGGGTGATTTGGGTGTAGGGTTCAGACCAGTGATGTTCGCATTTGCAAAATGCGACGAGTTCAGATAATCGCATTTTGCAAATGCTAGTTTGTGAAAAAAAAAAAAGAAAATGAAAAACAGAACTTCATGAATCGCGAGTTCTAATGAACGTTAGAATCGCGAGTTCTAATCGCTGATTCAGAGAATGCGAGTTCTATGATTCATTAAAAAAAAAAAAAGAAAATGTACTGCCACAAAATTTGTCAACACAAATAGGGCTTACTCGGAATAGTTTACAGAGGTGTATTTATATACAACCAAACAGACTAGACCTAAAAATAGGCCCAAAACCAAAACCCAGAATAAAACGGACACGGCAACTAACATATACCGTAAGCGAGACCCCCGAACAGCTCAGCGAGGGTTGAAGAAACATGATTCAAGGCACCTTGACATAGGATAAGAGCCAAGAAGGTTCGGCCCCAAAGCTTGATAATACTTTGAGAAAAAAAAAAAAAAAATGAAAATGTCTTATCTTTCTTTTCTTCATTTTCTTCTTTCTTCCTATTATCAGGGACTGAAATCTTTGATAATACTTTATATGACTTGCTCGATTTCACGAATTTATATTCATTACTTTTCTTTTCAAAGCCTTCTTGAACATATAATTTCCTTGCTCATAAATTGTTTAGAGTATCCTTATATATTCAAAAGACATTTGTTAAAATTTGGATATGTAAAGTAAGGTTCGTTGTGTAAAAAAATTAATGAGCTTACATTTATATCCTAGAACTCTCGACCGATTTTTTGATTGAATAAACTCACTATTTGGCTACTTAGTTGAGGTATGCTATCCATTGAACACCAATACAACATTTCTTTATAGGTTTATTCCTTGGACACTAACTTCCTAATGGCTAGATGGAGCTTGGCCAATGTTAATATTGTCTTGACAATTGTTCAAGTAAACTTAGCTAAAGTTTTGATCTAGTAAACTCCATAACGATTTGATAAACACTTGTTAATTTAGACGTAGTATAATAGTACCCGTTGGACATCTGTTAGGAAAAAAAAATTATTTGCTACATTATATCTATTTGACAATTGTTAGAAAACTTCTTTTCCACCCCTAATATACTTACATAAAAAGAATCTATATGATTTCCTTTATTTCTTCACAAGAAACCTTTGCTCTCTTATCTCCCATACTCTTCATTGAGAAATTTCTAAAAATATTATAATTTTAAATTTTTTCTGCAAATAGGATGATTTGGGTGTAGGGTTCAAATCATGAATTTAGCATTTGAAATAAAAAAAATATTTTTTGAAGTTGTATTCTAAGAAGGCGTGTTTACTTTCCAACTTCTCATTGCTGAATGCAACTTCACTTATAAGTAAAATTTATAAAAAAAAGTAAATTTTTTGAAATAGCATTAGAATAAGAGCACGCGGAACTAGAAATACTTTCTCTTTGTGGTTTTAGAAAATACTTGATTGTTTAACAAAATGAATTTTTTCCCCCTCTTTATTTTTTCTTCTTTACTACTAATGATTAATTTGTTATGTAGTGAACATTATGCGCAATCCCCAAACCCCAAACCCTACACCCTACTAAAACCGAAACCCTAAACCCTGTGGTTAGTAATCGTAATCCCAAACCATAAACCAAAAGCGACAACGCCAAGGCCCTAAACCATAAAACCTAAACCCTAAACCCTAAACCCTAAACCCTAAACCTTAAACCTTAAACCCTAAACCGTACCCTAAACCCTAAACCATCCTAAGCAATGTTAACTATACACATAATTGTACCACACGGTTCATAGTTTTCATTTTACTACGAAACAAGTTTAATTGTATGCTATGTACGATCAAATACAAGTGGAGTTACACTGAGATTCTCACAATTACTTGACATTGTTTTCGTCAATATAATCATCAAATGCGTAAATCATGACATTCACTTGTATAAGTCTAGCAATCGGTTGAGTTGTTCCTCTTTACATTTCGGTTCTTAATTTATTCTCAAAAAATATCACAAGTTGAATTTGAGACCTGATTAATAATCATTAATTGTAATTTTGTGACAAATAAAATCATTAGAAATTAGCTTTTGATGCCTTTTAAAACTTCATCTAAAAATGCAATTACAAATTCAAGATAAAATTTTTCTTTGAGATGAAGTTTTCTATTGGAAACGATGGAATAGATTACAAGGAAGAAATAAAATAAAATAAAAAAAGAAACAAAAGAGGGGAAAAACAAGAATGGAAAAAAGAGAAATGAAAAGTTAAAATAATAGAAGGGTAATTCAGTCCAATAGAGGATTAAATGATAAAAAAAAATTAAAGATTAGGGGTAAAGTAAGAAATGAGATATACTTTAAGAGAATTAATTGTAATTAACCCTTTGGGATATGGCATTTTCACAAATATGCACAACACTGGCACAATATGTGTGTCATCTTCAATTATCAAGTAGCCAACTAGCTAAGTACGTGGGAAGCTCGAATTTGCATTTATGTGGAGATCTTGAGACCGAGATGGCAAACCGTTTATTATTGTAGTGCCGGGCATGACATATGAGAACTACCACAAGCCTTTAATGTTGTTGGGCATCAAGAAAACCCTTGATCTACCCACCCTATTCATTCGGCCCCAAAGTTTGATAATACTTTGGGAAATAAAAAAAAATAAAGAAAATGTACTGTCTTATCTTTCTTTTCTTCATTTTTCTTCTTTCTTCCTATTATCCAGGGGACTAAAATCTTTGATAATACTTTATATGACTTGCTCGATTTCCTGGAATTTATATTCATTACTTTTTTTTTCAGGCAATGAGAAGTTGAAAAGTAAACACGCCTTCTTATACTTCAACCCTCACTGTTGGTAATTGGGGTCTCACTGAAGCTACGGTATATGTTAGTTGCGTGTCCGTTTTTATTCAGGTTTTGGTTTGGGAGCCTATTCTTGCTACTCGTGTTCTTCTTCTA
Source organism: Gardenia jasminoides (assembly GCA_013103745.1). Taxonomy (NCBI): domain Eukaryota; kingdom Viridiplantae; phylum Streptophyta; class Magnoliopsida; order Gentianales; family Rubiaceae; genus Gardenia; species Gardenia jasminoides. Next base: position 10,194,346 of record CM023095.1, on the reverse strand, counting down.
TTGTTGCGTGGTTATAACATCCTATTTATGTTGACAAATTTTGTGGCGTACATTTTCTTTTTTTTTTTTAATTTCCCAATGAACTCGCATTAGAATCAAGTTCAACAGATATGGAGTTGTCATACATGATACATAAATGTCGTAATACACGATAAAAAAAAAAGGAATTAGCGAAATGGAAATGGAAATATGCAATAGAAATGGGAAAACAAATTTGCATGAATTGAAAAAATCAACACAAACGAAAAAAAATAATTGCATCGAAATGGAAAAAAAAAGAAAAATCAGCACAAATGCGAAGTTTAGTGAAACTCGCATTAGTTCTGCCACTGATGAAAAATATAATCTTTTCATTTTTTTTTTTTTCGTCCGAAACCTAACTTCGCATTTGACAAATGCACGGTTTCATAACTCACATTTATCAAATGCGAAAATCACAATGTTAGAAAGTCTTTTGCAAACAACCCCTCTTGTAGAAACTTTTTTTTTTCCATCACATTTTTAGAATTTCCTCTAAAAATGTATATCCATCTAACACTAATCTAGAGTCTAGACATCAAAGTGGTATTTGATTCCCCACCTTTAAAGTTATCAAGCTTCTGGTGATTGTGTGTGAATAATATGATTGCCGATATATTTAAGCTTTAGATTTGCTATTTTTTCACCTGTTTTTGAAAAATTATTTTTCACACCCCAAGTGCTACAGTAGTACATCAATCAAAAATAACTCCAAAAACAACTACACATACACAAATATTTCAAAAACAACTAACACATATACAAATAAATTTTTTTCTTTTTATTTTTTATTTTTCTTTTATTTTTCTTTTTGTTTTTCCTTTTCCTTTTCCTTTTCTTTTTTCCTTTCCTTTTTCTTTCTTTCCTCTTCTTCTCCCCAACCCACTGCCCTTCCTCTTCCAGGGATAATGGCCCAGACCTGCACCTCTGCCGGCTGACCTGACATAATCAAAGCATCAAATAAACTTTCTTTTTTTTCCTTTCTTTCTTTCCTCCATCCTGCTTTCCTCCTTCCCCCTGCCTTCCTTCCTCCAGCGACTATCCTCCTTTTCTCTCTCTCTCTCTCTCTCTCTCTCTCTCTCTCTCCTCTTCCTCTCTTTCTCCCCTCCTCTTCCTCCCCCACCCTCTGTGACAGGATCTGATCTAGGGAAGGGAGGAGGGCGGAGTGAGGAGGGGGAGAGAGAGAGGAGAGAGAGAGAGAAGAGAGAGAGGTAGGGAGAGGAGGAGGTGGAGTAGGGGGGGTGGTAGTGGTTTACAGGGTGGCGGGGATGGGTTAATTTAAAAAAAATCCAAATAAATTATTCTAGAATTGCCCCAAATAAATTTTAATTATAAAAATATCTCAAATAAATTTTAAAAATACCCTTAGAAATATCTCAAATAAATTTTAATTTTAAAAATGTCCCAAAAATACCTTAAATTAATTTTTAATTTAAAAATGTCTCAAAAAATTATCCCAAATAAATTTTTAATTTTAAAAATACCCTAAAAATTGTCCCAAATAAATTTTTTACTTTTAAAAATACCACAAAAAATTATCCAGTTATCCCAAAATACCCTCAAAAAATTTTTGAAAGATAGTTAGAGTAGTTTTTGAAAGATAGGTACACTGGTTTTTTACATCCCAAATGCTACAGTAGTATTTTTGAAAAACAGCCCCAAAAACAACTAATCCAAACGGACCCTAAGTTCATGTTAAAATATGCTAGTTGTGTTAGGGATCAAAGAGATAAACGCAGCAAAAATTTAAAATTTTGTATTCCTTTCAGTAGATCGTCCTTTGATTAAATTCATTTAACATAGAATTAATTCAAGAAGATTATCTCAATCCACGAAGGTCTCATTGAACTTGGTGGAGATTTGATGCAGAGGATGGCAAATAGATCCACGTAACCGTACACGTGTCCGGCCTCTAACCGTGATCCACACGAACCTCTTTAGTTAGAACCTCCAAGGTCGAATTAGTTTAAACTAGATTAGTGCTAGCTATTGCCAAGACAACCACACACAAGTCTATTGAAATAACTCTAATTTTTCACCATGAAAAACTTGTCCCAAGATGAGAAATAAGAGATGCAATTTTTTTCTTATTTTCTTGGATGAATTATGGGTATATTTTCTCTCAAGATTTTTCTCAAAAATCTCACATGACAATTTGTGTGATGATACATCTTGCTAGCAAAAGATTAGTGAGTATTTATAGACAAATAAGTTGTCAATTTTTATGGAAATCTGAAATTAGTTTCTAATAAGAATTTAGCTTCCTTATTCTATACAACTCTTGTATTTGGAAGGCTAAAACTTATTTGCACTATAAATCTCAGATTAAACTTAATTTGTCTCACAAATTAAACTATAAGTTATAAAAATTTATCTATCAAGTCCCACTTTAAATTCATTTAATCTAGTTAAGGAAGTTCTTAATGTGTGTGACCCATTAGATTCTCATATACATTGGCATTAAGTATAAACTATAAATTCTTAATAAGTAAGAACTAGATAAATTAAAACTCCTTTTAATTTATTATTGATTCCACTAATCAATCAACTCATACTTATAGATCAAGATTGGCATCTAACAATGCATCATGACCACCCAAGTAATGAGAAAAGTCAAGTGGATGACTTCATCTTTCAATGAACGTTTACCATATAACTAATATTCTTTTGCCACACTTATCTCACATTAATCTTGGAATAAGTTGTGCCTATTCTATTATGCGATTAATGCTCTTTTCTATTGTATCAAAATATAACTCCAATGAAGAAATTCTTAGAAACACTTTCTAAGACTCTCCCACTTAGCACTCAAATTTCCAAGTTATACTTCTACAAGTGGCCAGACACGAGATAACTCTTCTTCCATAATAGGCAGTAAATTCTTATATATTATTCACCATCTTTCCATATTACAAGTATACATCCATTTGCTAATAATGTGAGCATTCCTTTTTACGGGAGCAATCATATAACAAAGAAAGTATAACTATCCATATTCAAGACACCATGATAATCTTAAGTCTAAGGATCACTTACATAAACGTCACTTAGAGATTAATTTTTCAACACTTAAAGATGTCTCTATGCGGATCAATCTAGTGAAACTTGATCATACCATCAAACACCCATATACTTGTTTAGATGTCTTACACACTATAGTAGATTAGGTCTACTACTTCTCATATAGAAGTGGCATAGTATATACTAGTCTAACGATATTAACAATGCCATTTCTTGTTAATACTATGACTAGAGATATTTAAGAATAAACCTTATTTATAATCGAATGAACATCACCATCATAACTCTTATGATTTCATCAATTAGGTTTATTCTAAGGGTTTTATCATACTTATAAATAAATAAGTAATCAATACGATAAAAATATCATTTATTATTACATAAAAAGTTAAAGTGTATATCAGACCTTAGAAGTTAATTAACTTTCGGGCACATACACTAACAATCTCCCACTTGCACTAAAGCCAATCACTCATAAGTTAAAGACCAAATGAGCCAATATGACTGCCATTTTTTTTAACATAAACTTTAGTGAATGGATCAACTATGTTGTAATCTGAGTACTCCTTTTAGTCTTCACTTTTATTTCCTACCAATGATTTCACCAAATCATATGGTACCACTTTAACAAGTCTTTGGATCTATGACGAGACCTTAGTTCCTTTGTTAGAACAAATTTCCATTGTAGTCACAACACAAATTAAAGGACTTCTAATGGAGGGAACCAGTCCAAACTCATATCTGAACTTTTAGATCCAAATGCTTCCCTTCACCACTTCTCAAGTAGCAATTGTCAAGGTTTAATTGTAGAAACTTTAGTTGTGTTTCGTTTGGAACTCTTTCAAAACATAACACCAATATTATGAATATATGCATAATTACATGCAAATCATCTTTGTAAAATTGTTTACAAGCATATTCTCAATCTTCCAACTTTAAACTCTTCATGGACCAAAAAAGACAATGAGTTTAGTACAATAAAAAGATTATTCTATGCATATAGATAAAACCCATTCTTAGATTGCTCCATGCTAAACATCTTTAGCATCTTATCTAAGTACTTGGATAACTCAAGCAATCATACCTATCAACATAGACCTTATTCTAAAGGAAGATTGCCCCTGCCTTTATATCACGAAAGAAATCTTGGATAGCTATACCTATAATTTTGGAGCATAGGTATACCCTTTCCATGTATCATATATCAACTATATATGATACATGAAACCAACAATAGCTCCAACTAAATTGTATATAAGTACAAGGCCATCCATACTTTTGATAAAATCAAACTCTTTGATTATTTCATCAAAATGGATGATACAACTTTTAGAGATTTGCTTTATTGGCACACTAGATGCGAAACCTTTAAATTGTGTCACATACACAATTACTTGTTATTTTCATTTAAGAAAAGTGGTTTTAACATCTATTTGCCATACCATAACTCATAGTTAAAACAAGCAAGTAAATCTAAATGAGTTTAAGTATATTGATTAGTAAGAAATTTTTTTAAAGATAATTACTTATATTTAATAGTGAACTCTCTACCAACCAAACTCTATAAGTAACACTTTACCTTTCATATTGGTCTTTACTCTAAATACTCTTTTGCACTTAATAGGTTTTTATACCTTTAGGTGGATTGACTAAGGTCATTACCTTTCGTCAAATGGAATTCATTTTAGATTTATGGCTCTCAACCATCTTTATAAGTTATAAAAGTATTCATAAATCATTAAAATATCCACGACCAAATATCATGATTTTTATAAGGAATCTATATTTTTAAGACTTATGAAACCTTGTTTTAAGAGCTTTTGCTATGCCTCATCATCACAAAATGCAAGCTCCAATTCCATGCATTTGTTCATCTTCATTTTGTGATACTTGATGCTCTTTCAAACTATGTGTTCTATCTTTCTCCCGCTACTTTATCTAGAATAAATCATATGTCTAGAAAATAGTAGTTTTAGAGTTAAAACACTTTTACTCTTGGAGATGATAGAATTATAAAATTCTTGGAGAAAATAAGAAAATTCTAACATATGTGAAGAAAAATTAAACCAAATGAAATAAGAAGAACCGATTTGCTCTTCTTCTTTTTGGTCCTCTTTTTCTTTTCCTTTACTTCTCAAGAATACTTTACAAAAGGTTTTAATCGGATTTTAACTCTATTTTATCCGATTATGGATGTGCACTTCATAAGTGGCACAATCCAAACTTTCACAAATGTTGGATTCCTTAACATTCCATATCTCATATGGTACACTTTGAACAAATACATTTATAGAACAAGATTTAGTGTACAGGAGACAATTTTATCTAGGACAAACTCCAAAACCATTTTGGTAAACTTGCATGTCATTTCATGAGATATAATTCTTTATCTAAATTACTCAACAATAATTGAGATGACTAGAAAATTTTATTTTGGTTGAGAATCTCATTCTCCTTTAGTGAATTTTGAAACCCTTAGATTAAGTATTCTTTATCTTAATCAAATCATGGTATTCCAATACTTCACCATGGCTCAAGTATTCTTCACCTTGATCATATTTAGATGTCCTAATACTTGACTAAATTATTTCTTTACTTTATACTTAAACCTCTTAACTTCTCAAAATCTTGGATTTGTACCTCAAAGATACATATATCCATTTTGAGTTGTTATCAATAAAAGTAATAAAGTATGAGAAATAAATTTCTAGCATGAATTGTTAATCTTCCACATACATCATAATGTACGAATCCTAACAATTCCTTAAACCTTTTCACAAAATCAAATTAGTCATTTTATTAGTGAATAAAATTCATATGTCTTAAATAATTCATAACCAATTGAGTCAAATCATCATGTGATTTGAAAATATGTTTCTCATTCAAAAGACTAATTCACAAATGCTAAAGATAGTCTCAAATCATCTAAAGTTATATTGAAAAATAGACCTTCTTTTATTTTAGAAAATAATAACACTTATTAAGTTCTAAAATAAGTCCACTAGTTAATCTCAATTATAATCTCAAAAATGAAATTTCATAAAATTGCATTTAAAACCATGCCTTGAAAGTTTGTACTATAAGGCTAGTTCTTTAAAATCTCTTAATTTATCAACTCTTGATAATTAATCCTTCTTATCAACTCATGATAAGTAATTCCTTTTAAACAATGCTTGACTAATAGTACATAACAAAATTTTGATTGATTTAAATTTCTTAATATAATCAATCACTCTCTAATACATTAATATTTAATTAGAAAAATTTTGTCATCTTGTAATTGAAATATTGCTCAAGCATTTCATATATCTTATACCTTGATTATTCATCATTCAACTCTTGAGATATATAATCATAGTAAAAGAAATTGAAACCTTTTGTAGCATAGGAGATTTACGAAGTAACTATGATACACTATTATCATCTCCTTTTGTTTACTGTAAGCAATTTTTGTTAATTCTATTACATGTTCCATAATTGGAAGTGCTAAGGATTTAAATGATATAGCCAAATTTTTATTGAGAACTTTTCTCAATTTAATTTGTCAATCCAAGAAATTGGAAATATCAATTATATCAAGAATAATATGCAATTACTCATAATTTCTACAATGGATAGTAAAGATAAAAGAGAATTGTTATTTATGCAAAACAGAACCAAGTAATTAAACTTATCTATTACATCAAGTTTAATTTGTCTCACAAATTAAACTAGAAGTTATAAAAACTTATCCATCAAGTCCCACTTGAAATTCATTTAATCTGGCTAAGGAATTCTTAATGTGTGTGACCTATTAGATTCTCATATATGTTGGCAATAAGTATGAACTATAACTTCTTAACAAATAAGAACTAGATAAATTAAAACTCTTTTAATTTATTATTGATTCCACTAATCAATCAACTCATACTTATAGATCAAGATTAGCATCTAGCAATGCATCATGACCACCAAAGTAATGAGAAAAGTCAAGTGGATGATTTCACCTTTCAATGAACGTTTACCATGTAACTAATATCCTTTTACCACACTTATTTCACATTAATCTTGGAATAAGTTGTGCCTATTCCATTATGTAATTAATGCTCTTTTCTCTTGTACCAAAATATAACTCCAATAAAGAAGTTCTTAGAAACATTTTCTAAGACTCTCCCACTTAGCGCTGAGATTTTCGAGTTATACTTCTACAAGTGGCCAGACACGAGATAACTCTTCTTCCATAAGAGGCCGTAAATCCTTATAGATTATTCACCATCTTTTCATATTTCAAGTATATACCCATTTACTAATGATGTGAGCATTCCCTTTTACGGGAGCAATCATATAACAAAGAAAGTATAACTATCCATATTCAAGATACCATGATAATCTTAAATCTAAAGATCACTTACATAAACGTCACTTAGAGATTAATTCTTTGGCACTTAAAGGATGTCTCTATGCGGATCAATCTAGTGAAACTTGATCATACCATCAAACACCCATATACTTGTTTAGATGTCTCACACACCATAGTAGATGAGATCTACTACTTCTCATATAGAAACGGTATAGTATATACTAGTCTAACCATATTAACAATGCACTTTCTTGTTAATACTATGACTAGAGATATTTAAGAATAAACCTTATTTATAATCGAATGAACCTCACCATCATAACTCTTATGATTTCATTGATTAGGTTTATTCAAAGAGTTTTATCATATTTATAAATATATAAGTAGTCAATATGATAAAAATGTCATTTATTATTACATAAATAGTTAAATTGTATATTAAACTCTAGAAGTTGATTGACTTTAGGGCACATACACTAACAAGTTGCTCACCGATTTTGAGTTTAAGCTGAAGAGAAAAATAAACTTTCATCCAACAAACATGTGTACATAGGTGATAGGACACGCATTAGGAAAATTCCCTATCAATTGTCTTTGACAGTCATCATGAAAAGTCATATAGACACCCCTTCAACAACCCCCACTCCCCCAGGTCAGGAAAATTTTTAAGAATTTGTAACATGGTTGCCAACTTGCAATATAACCAAAATGTGAACAAACCTTTGTTATATACATTCTAACTAATCTTTTAATTCACCGGATTAATGGAAATACATGATCACACATCCATTTGCACAAGAATTATATGGAGCAAAATCCCTTCACTTGAAATCCAAAGTTCCAAACTGTTGGATAATCTGAACCCCTTCAAGAGATTATTATTATTATTATTATTATTATGGATACAAAAGATTTAAAAGCTTAAATGTTGTAAATTGTTTTGTGAAAACATGATATTACATTGGAGATAGAATTAGATCTACTTGGAGATCTTGATGTACCCAACATGAGAGGAATTCGAGACCTTGACCAAAGTGCCCAATTCAGGCACTAACAAGCATGTAGAGGATTCGGCTCGGTAAAACAAGCCCACACACTTGCAATCTTTAGAGCACTTATACTTACACTCAGAGAGCTTCATCGGCCCATTTCCTTCATTGTATGCACTTGTGAAGTGCTCGACCCCATCAACTTTATAATAGTCCACATTGGACCCTCCCTTGCATGGGGATAAAATTGGTGGTGCACAACTCTTGCTCCAGCCCAATAGGCCTTGGGGCCTCGAACGCGACACACTGGTCGTCTTCACATACACCTAATGCTCCACACTTCCTTGGTAGCTTGCATTCGCTCTCCCTACCTTCATCTCTGTCAAAAAGCACAAAGGTGACCTCCCATGCGCCATAGTCAACATGTTCATCGTAGGTGTACATCCTTAGATTGCCATCAATATCAACTCGAAACATGGTGTAGGTGCTATTGTATTTGGGTCTCGACAAAATATACGTCCCAAAGCTCTGAGAATTGGTCATGTTAAACTTGAAACCAAGCTCAAAGGCATGATTCTCATCATTCTCCGGCTCACAATAGAATTCAAGATATGCCAAAGCGCCTCTACCATTACCAAACTCATCCGATTTGTAGTAAAGAAGGGGCTTTGGTGAATTCTTGCTCTGATAATACATAGCCCAATATCGTTTTTCCATCACAAAGCTATACGGCCCATTGACAGGTTCGGTCATGGACAATCGGCTGACAAGCCTAGACCGGCCTGTGGCCCTTATTGTTTGACCTACCAAAATTGTATCAGTTGGATGATCAAAACTCTGCCATATGAATTTGCCCTTGTCATCATACAACACCAAGTTACCATTAGGAAGGAGGCTTAGTCCTACCACGCCTTTGTTGGCTGTGCCAGTTTGCCAAGCCACCTTGCCATCAATATCAGCCAAAACCAAGTTTCCATCACTACCAAAGGTTAGGGTTGCATTTTCGCGGACTGGATTTCCACAGTTAGCATCCCAAACCCATCGCATGATGGACTCGGACCGTGGGTGGCCCATACGGAGCCCAAGGATAAATGTATTAGGGGTGGCATTGTAGAAACAAAGTTGGAAAGGAAAGGTGGCAATGCTTAGCACTCGATAATTAGCTTCGTACTCCACAATATAATCACCAAATGAGCCTTGGTTTGTGTACTTGAACGTTCTTGAGGGAGGAACAACGGATTGAGATGTGATAAGAAGAGTGAAAAGAGCAATAGAAAATGCAATAATTTTTGTTGAACAAGACATTTTTAGGCGGCTAGTAATATCATATCACAGCACTAAAAAGTGGGGTTTTTTTTCTTTTGGGGTTTTTGGGAGGACAGTGGCTATTGGATTTTGAGAGTGGAAAGCCAGCAGCAAGGAGTCTATTTATAGAAGGATGTCAACTTACATATCTGAAATCTACCCGAAAGAGGTGCCTTGTACGGGACCGTGGCTGTCTATTCCCGTGGCTTCTCATGGTATTTGAACGCCAAGAGTTGACTATCTTAATGATTCTGTTAATTTTGAATGAATCATCATATCTTTGACAATTCTTGGGAATCCAATAAACTAGAACGGTATATGGTAGTAATAACGAGTGTGTTTGGATAGTAGATTATTTGGGATAACTTTGTGAAAAAAATACTGTAACACTTTTTTGATGTGATGTATCTGAGATAAAAAGATAGTTGAAAATTGTGTCGATGATGCAAGTAGAAAATGACTTGATATTGTGTGAACTACACTTAGTATAAGTGAATAGTGATGAAACATTGTTGTTCTATTACCGACATAAAATCATGTGGGAGTGGTGTTTCTATGATAAGGCTGTCAATATAAATTCGATCTGTATTAAATATTAGAATTTTCAACGCTTAACCTAGCAATAAAATTTTCTTGTTATAAGTCCCGTGAGCTTCTACACATTGTCTGAATGTTGAAATACTAAAGAATGAATATTTCGAATAGTTAAAATTAAAAATTCTAAGAGAGCAGTGATTTTTCAATGACTGCATAAATGTGTCCCATTAATTCAAGTCTCTCTCTTTTTTCCTTTTTAATTTAATACCAACAATCTTCTCTCTCTCTCTCTCTCTCTCTCTCTCTCTCTCTCAACATCAATAATCTGCTCTATTCTTATATTGTATGGGGGGAGGAGGAGTCCAACTAGACTTGTATAAAATTGGATCCAAATAAAACAATTGTACTACTGTACTCTCTAAATTTTTTAGGAAAGAAAATACTATAGTTCCCTTCAATGTATCAAACAGGATTACAAGACAATGGTTTGCTCTTCCTGGCTATTAGTTACTATATAGAAAGACTAGAAAGTCTAAAACATAATCTTTTGGCATTTTGGCCTTGTTTGGCAGATGAGTTTTTTGTAAGGTTTGTATACTGCTAGTTTTTTACCTACTTTTGCTACAGGAATCTTAAAAAATTTCTAAAATTTTAATGCAAATATTTAGCAAATTTGTATAAAATTTGTTTGTTTCCTACATTATCTACAAGAATCCTTAAAAAATTTCCAAAGTTTTTAATGTAACAACCCTAAAACACATTAAAAACTTCACTTCCAAAAATTTTTTCTATAACTTCTACAGTAAGTTACAGTAGAATTTTATATAAACTCCCAAAAAACTTAGCTGCCAAATAAAAGAACAACAGCTTCGCCTGGCCGTAAGAGCAGATTCAATAGATGCCTAAGAGTAGCAATCCTGCATTTGAGAAAGAGAAGCGAAAGGCCAAGATGGCTTGGCAAGCAACAATCCATTATGTAGGTGCCAACTCCCACTTCTTTCACCTTTTTCTTTTGAGCAAATTATCTGGGCGGTATCTAAACTTTTTGAATAGTAGAATTTTAGCCACTCAACTTTTAAAAATATATATTTACCCTCTAAACTATTAAAAGTGTAAATTTTGAAACATTCTGTTTGTTTTTACCAATGAGTTGGTCAGATATGATTATGTCTTGTGACTTCTGCAGTTCTTGGATTTGACAGATTTAATGATACGATAGATGGATTGGTCCAAAATTTATACTTTAAGTAGTTTAATAGATAAATATATAGTCTTAAAGAAGTTTACCAGCCGTCCGAATAATTTGCTCCTTTCTCATTTAGATTTAGTTTAGTAACAATTCATCAAAAAAATTGTCCAAGATTGCTAGATTTTACATACAATGCGCATGGTCGTAGGTCGAAGAGCACGTTTTATTCTCTTCAATATTTCTACTACAAATTTTCCCCTTGCAGGCTTGCCTTTCCAGAGAATGCCTTCCCCCCCCCTCGCTCTCCCGGCGGAAATGTTTCGTCGATTCCACCATTAGAATCCGGAACATATGATAAGCGCAATAAATGTTAGAGGTCGACTGAATTGCTTAGTCAAAACTCAGAAGCACACGATAGTCAACAATATTACTATAAATAATTTCCTCGACAGATAAAAGATTCTCAATAAGTAACATTATTATTGTTATCCCGAAGCTGGAAATGAGCCCATAGATTAAAACCTACCATTCTATATCTTATCTTAAAATAGCGGGGAAGGCCTGATGAATAGTTAATTGTGGGTTTTATTAATTCTCCATTTGATTTTGGCCTTTTTGGTCTTTCAGTCTTCCATTGGCCATCTTGACTCCAAGAATTTTGCCATTTATTCCCATTGTGCCCTTGGGCTGGTTTATCTGTAATTAGGTGATATATTTTGTCTTTCTTGTTTTGTGCAGCACTCGATGCCCTTGATGCATGACCCTTTTGAGAGCATAGCTTTTCGTTGTCCCAAGCATTTTGTGACATAAAGTGATTAAAATTTTGTCTCTTAATTAGTGTTTGTAATTTTACCACCACCTGCCTTCATTGTCTGAAAAAAATACTAACGCTTTATGTAATTTAACATATAGAACGGTAAATGTTTGGGATTTTGAGATGTAACTATTGGAGTTACGAATTCTATAATTGGGAACTCCATAGTTTGTGACTCGGGATTAGATTTTTAGATATGCTGGTAAAAATTGAAGACGAAATTTTGCGAATGTATGGATTATATATGTTTGAGGTGAATAATTAAAATCTATGTGGAATATTTATCTTCGAGTTCCATGCTTCCTATTCATATATATGGTTTTTAAATATGCTAACAACGATTAGAGATGCCATTTTGTATGATTTTTTTTACCTATTTAGCACCATTACTTTTCAAAAAAAAATAGTATATATTAAGTTTTAGTTTTAAAAAAATTTATTAGTCTTAATTTCAAAAAAATAACCGAAATTGACATTTTATACATATAGACGATAAATGCTTGTGATTTTGAGATGTAACTATTGAATTCTATAATTGGCAACTCCATAGTTCATGGGGATTAGATTTTTTAGATATGGTAAAATTGAAGACAAAATAAGATGGATTATATATGTTTGAGGTGAATAATTAAAATCTATGTGGAATATTTATCTTCAAGTTCCATGCTTTATTCATATAGATGGTTTTAAATATGCTAACAACGATTAGAGATGCCATGTTGTATGATTTTTTTACCTTTTGAATTACTTTTCAAAAAAAATAGTATATATTGAGCATGAGTTTTAAAAAAAATTATTGAGTCTTAATTTCAAAAAAATAACACGAAATTGACATTTTAAAAAAATACAGAATATTAATTTCCAAAAAATAATACAGAATTGATTAGTATTTGTTATCTTAATTATTGTTTGTAATTTTTTATATACGAAAAATACCATTTCTCTATCTTCCAAATTTATAATATAAAGCGATAAGTGCTGGATTTTGAGTATGACTATTGGAAAAGAACTCTATAATTGATGACTTCATAGTTCATGGCTCAACATTGAATGTTTAAATATCTTTGGTAAATTGGAGATAGGACTTTATTTGGTTAGCGATTTTGCAATTATATGACTTATATAACTTTGAGATGGACAATTAAAATCTATGTGAATTATTTATCTTCGACTTGCAATTTTTTATTCATATGTATATAGGTTTTAGATATGCTAACAATGATTAAAGATACAATTTTCTATGAATTTTTATATGACCGTGTCATTATCCCATTCATATTGTATCCGGTAATTGTTGAGTGTTCATAGTTTCCAAATCTAAATTTGTTCATTTTATAATGATTGATTAATTTTAAGATATATTGATTGCAATGATCGATCGTGTTCTAATTACTGTGAGTTGCTATGGATCTTTGTGGTCTTTGCAATTCATTTGGATTTGAGTTTCATGGTATTGTTGAGTTTTCATGGTATTGGTAAATTCCAAATGTAAGCTGATACTTGAAATTTTATAGTCCACGCCGAGATTCATTAGTACTTGAGAATGATGTGATCAGATTGCAATTGAGTTCTATAATTTTCATTTTACTTATGTGTCCTTTGAATTAATTCTTCGATATACTTGAAAAATTAGTGATGCCATTTTGTATGATTCCTTTTGTTCATGTGTTATTAATTTTAAAATGATAATACAGTTTAGGCATATTAATGAATCCGATGTCAATAATTTAAAGAAGGGCCGCCAATTAAAAATCCATATTTTACAAAGTTGAGTTAGTCTAAAAAAAAAAAAAAAAGATTTTAATGATCTAATACAAGTATCAAAGTATGTGAACCTTGAAAACATGGTATTAATATAGTTTAGGGTTTTTTCTCTCCTTTTATACTTTTTTTGATTTTGGTTGTGGACAAATATTCTCTCATCCTTAGTGGTTGCTATGGTTTCTTTTATTTATGCCACACTTTTCCTCATGTGTGATTTTACATTTGCTTCTTGCTTTTATTCTTACTGGAAAATACTTTTGAACTCCATTAGTAAATAAGTCTTCCGTTATCATTAAGTCTAACATAATATGATCAACTATGGGCACCCGCTTCATAGTCTTCTCTTGCACCACTTGTACAAATTGTCTACATCAAGAAGAATGAAATGATCAAAGATGCTTGCACAGCATTGACAGAAGAAGTCTAATTAAGTACATTATTTATCCTTATCTTGTGGCAGTATTAGTTCTAGACTGGAGATGGTTTGCGGACAACCATTAATGTCATCACATGATAAGAAGAATGACTCAACCAATTTGAACGAGGTGACTCAGAAAACTCTCTTATTATATATTTCATTGGTACGGTTTGGCAAAATATTCAAGCCGTACAAATTAAGATGCCCTTTATGATTAATTTCTAGACATTACCATTAGATTTTAATTATATGACCGTGTCACTATCCCATTGATATTGCATCCGGATTGTCGGTCATTAATGATCTGATAATGTGCATGTCGTTTCAATTAACTGATATTCAATTATCTCAATACCAACCTTAACTTCAAATTTTCAGCATATTGTCTCCTTTTCTTTTTTCCTTTCTGGTTAGATTCCAGCATATTGAGAATTCAGTTGTTGAGGATTTGCATGCTTCGAAAACATCGAGGGTCTACTTGGATTGTGGTGTCTTTTAGTGTGTTTTCATTAAAAAAAAAAAAACATTATTATAGCTAATAATGCCTTATTGAAATGTTTTGGGAACTTTGGAATATGTTTTTTTAAGAGCCACCTTTTGATATTCTTTCAAGCAATAGAGGAAGGAGGAGGAGGAGGAAGGAAGAGAGGTAAGTTAGGAGGGCTAGGCAGGAAGCTGGGCTGGAGGAGCCAGTAGGATAGCAAGCATTGGCTAAGGAAGAAAATTTGGGGTGAATAAAGTAATGTTGAGATGAAATTCGCTCTATTAATAATTGGGATTGAAACAAGTTGAAGCTTGGGTTTTTTTTTTTTTTCCCTCTCTCAATCTCTCTCTCTCTGTCTCTCTCATGTAGATTGAAACTCAATTTTACAGGCTTTACTTGCAAGATTTGGGGGGATCCCATTGTTGATTTTTAAGTTTCATGGGAACTTGGCAGTCGATTTCGGATACAGGGTAGCAAGATGGCAAAGATGGTAGCAGATTTGGGAGGCTTGAATATAGTAATTGGGGAGTTTAATTTGGCTTCTCGGCTCGATTTTCTTATCAATTCGAAAGTTCGAAAAGAAAAAATGAAGCTCGGCTCGAGTCGAAATCGAAATCAGCTGATATATATATGGAATTTTCTTTGACGACGAGAGCCAATTTATTACGTCAAATTCTAGAACCAAAACTGGTAACCTTTGCTGTCGAGATATGATTTATTGGCCATTATGTTCGGGTAACTCAAAGAGTTATCGTCTCTAATTTCAACATTTTCCTAATACTAGAATGCGAGCTGCCAATAAAATTTTGGACTATGATAAATATCATATATGCTATAATTTTGAAAGTTATAAACACATCTAAATACTTGCTTAATATTGTAAAAATTCAGAGGTGAACATAGCTAAAAGCTTAGGAATAAGGCAATACTCTAGCAATGGGTTGATACAAGTAATGGTTGGAAGATAGTGTTTGCAATCTTCCTATTTTACCCCAAAAAAAAAAAAGAATCATCTAAAGAAGGAGGTTTTCTTACAGGAGAGCTTTTAATTACGTAAAAGAATCATAAAAATATTCAAAGTGCTTCCAAGGTAAAGGTTTGGAGAAATTGAGATCGCACATATGGGATTGACAAAACAAATAAAAGTTAAATGTTATAACTAAACTTCCGAGATGCTTAATTTAATATAATCAATTAGCACATTCTTTTTAATGTAAATGGGAGGTCTCGAATCTAAAACCTCTCACTTACACTCTTTGATCCCTCCTCTCGTGCCACCAATCCATTCTTTCTCCCCAAATATTTGATTAATCAAAGAACAACATCCTCTAAATAAAACAATTTTAAAGATTGACACTAGGAAACTGGCAAGATAAATAACTTGGATCTTTGGTGGTTTGGACAGCAAGCCCATTAAAGAAACAAGTTGCACCGCTCGGCTGAAATTGAGCCCAATAAGCACTAAAAGCATAGCTTGCATGCAGGACCAATGAATTGGGCTTGTAGCACTTTCCACCGGGCCGAATTGCCGCACAAGTACGGTTATCCTGCCCACAAGCAAAAGCCAACGCGCTCCCCAATTGATTCCAGCTTGCTCCTTGAGCTAATACACACCAAAGTTTCCCCTTGTAAGGCTTGTTGTTTGTTGGCTGCGGCAATGGACTGTACGGTTGAATCTGGCGTATGGCCCGACAGATCTATATCGTACACACTTGTTCCATTCGGGTACAATAACCCAAAATGTCGCTCGGTGCCTGGACCGGGCTTTTGATTTTCGTTGTATAAAGCAAAGATATTGACTGAAATGCTCACACCCGGTCTGGCCGGTGTTCCTGCAGAAGGCACGGCTGTGAATTTCTTCACCACACGCCGGTTGTATGTAGCTGCATTGTAAATGTTGGCTCCAATTTGATCAATATCACCACCATTGGGCCAGCCTGTTTCCGCAATGAACAAGGGAATACTTGGGTAACCCGAGTTTCTTCATGGCAAAGACCACCGAATCGAGCATCTGGTCCAACAAGTTATTATAGACCAAGCCCGAGGCCGGATCTTTGAACGTTATGTTTTGGGCTGCTAACAATGCGTAGTCAAGGCTAATGGTGTTGGGCTTTGACACCCACTCAAAGTACGTGTACAAGTCAACGAAGAAAAATGAATTGGTCTGCTTCAAGAACTGCAACAATGGTTTCACAACCTTGCCTGAAATGTCAGACCTAAACGTGCCATTGGAAGGCAAAAGCACAGAAGATTCTAACATGTCGATTGCTAGTGGGGTTCCAACTTTAACGTTGGAGAGACCAAAAGTTTTCACAGATTGATGGATTTTCTTCATGGCAGGGAACAAGATAGAACCATAATGGTTTAAAGTAGTAACTCAAGACCTCGTTACCTACCAGGATATAACGAATCATGGCCCGAGGATAGTAAGGGATGACATTATTTTGGACCCATTGGTTTGCTAGAGTTTGGTTGGATGAAATGTTGATGATGAGCTCATTTGGGACCATGACTGTGATATAGAGCTTGCTACCAATGAGGGCATTGAGAATCTTTGGATTTGCATCATAGAGCTTGACCTGTGTGGCATTGAGTTTCTGGAGGAGCTGAACAGATCTTGATGGAGTTGGGAGGTTGTTCCCCAGTTGGCCATAGCATACTCCAACTTCTTGCTTGATTTTTGCAGCATTAGATGGAGAAAAACCAAAGGCTAACAGAGAAAAGAGATATATAGCAAGTAAAGCCATATACTTGGAGAGTTAGCTAGAGAATATGAAATGGGATAAGATGCAAGACAAGAATTGTTGTCTATAGACAAGTGATCTTGCTTATGCTCTGCAATAGGATTAAAACCAAAACCTGAGGTGAAGAAACGAAACGAAGGGAAAAGACTAGAATCAAAAAGGAAGTCAGGGTTTGGCCTTGGTGAATTGATTCTAGCCCGGATAAAGGAGAGTTCTAAATCCTAGAACGGATCTGGTTTGTACTTATAACATGGGAAGATTAAAGAAAGTCAAACCCAACGGACAAGAATCATACCTTTTTATTTTTTTTTATTTTTACAAGAATCATACTTTCACATGGTGTAGATAGAAAATAATGGCATGTGAAATCGCAGTGCGATTGGTGTCTCTTCTTTGACTCACATCTTCTTTTTTATTTGATTTTCATTTTTCTTTTTTGGTTGTCGGTGCCATAAGAAGTCCATGTGACATGAACTAACATAAAGGATCAGAATATTTATGATAAATCTTCGATGCATTGTCAATTTGAGAAAATATATTTACACAATCAAGTTTAGCTACATGCATAACACCAGCAGTTCTCGAATTATATTAATTATTAGATTAATTTTTTTCTACACTAACAATGAAAGTTTTTTTGTACAATAGGTCCACTAGCATGTTAAGTGAATGAACAGAATTTGAAATCAAAACGGGACTATATGTCACACATTTTGACCTAGTCTAACAATTTTTTACAATGTCAATATAAGAAATACTAATATTTAGTTATTATAATACATGCAGCAAAATCTATACCTACTCGTGTAAAGATTTTTTGTCACTAATGTTATGTAGAAGATTAATCCATATTTTTATACATACATAGATATACATATATATATATATATATATATATATATGTTATTTGCAGTATCTGTTTTTTTTTCCTAACACAAAACTTGAAAAATGTCAAACTTAACGGACAAGAGGATTAATTAAACTACAATAGGCAATTGCTAGTGGCAAAAGGAATTGCATTGGTTATTGTATCTTCTTTTATTTTAATCTTTTTTTTTTTAAATGGGTAGTTGATTCCTTAGGGAGAAATCCATATGTGACATGAAGACTGACATAAACAATTGAAGGATCAATAATTTATTTTATGCCCTCAAAATTTAGCTCTTTCTTTAGAGATGCAAGCTGACTTCACTATGTACAAATAAATCTCGTGGAATCTAATTAGGGGATAGGAGATGTCATTATAGCCAAGCAAGTTTAGACAAAGTACTATCCAAAGAGCATGTTCATAATTAATGTAATAATTGTAATACGACAAACTTAACACAATTTAAACCAAGGCTCTAGTTTAAAAAAACAAATAAACAAATAAAACCCTCTTTAATACATCCGTCATAATCATTTTTACCCTTTGTTTTTCCTAAGTTTTTGTCCCATTAACAATTTTTTTCCCCAGAAGGAGTTGGTCAGGAGTCGAAACCAAAGTTCTAAAAGGAGACAGCGGAATCTGTTTCACATTCTAAAATAAGCTAAAGAGCCTTGAGTTACATTTGATTTTCGTTTGCAGATACATTTGCTTTTTTTACTCCACCTTCCCCGCCATAAAGCACTCCAGAAGTTGAATATTTAACAAAGGTCAGACAAGAAAAAGATTGAAAACGTTATAACTGCATGTGCAACCATAAGTTATTCATTTTGATGCTCAAGTGGAGATCAAAGCATCCACTTTGTACAATTTCAGCACTACAAAAACTTTCTATCATTGATGAATAAAGTAATACAATGTGATGTAAAATTTGTTGGTGCTAGTCATCCTATCAGTGTATAATTATTTCAAATACTACCCTTGTAAAAGGAAATTCTATAATTGACATTAACACCGATGTTTACTTTTTCTTGTTCTCCATGGAACATTCAAATTCTGTCTTAAAATAGATTTTCAGTTATATACATGAAACCCTTACATATATTTTTCATAGTAGGCACAGAGATATGTTAGATAATATCTTTTCTTTAAGTGTGCCTTAGGGTGTAATTTAACTAAGCTATTCAACTTGGAATCAAGGTTTTAACAACCGTTCATTGGTCAAAGATTTGTCTCGGAGATTTAGACACATGATTATAATTATAGAGATTATAACAAAATAAACTAAAAAAAGCCAAGATAAAAGCAAAATAAAAGAAAAACAAAGGAAAAGAATTATGATTATATCAATATGACAAGTTTGATACCAAAATAAAATCTTACTTTAGAAAATTAGTAATCATAGATTAGAAAATGAAACTTGTGCATATAGGTCAAACACAAATTTGAACTTTGTTGGAGGAATTTGAGAAATTAATGGGGAGATCATGAAGAGGGATGATTAAGAAAAAAAATGATAGAAATTAGGTAAAAAAACTATAAATAAAATAAAGAAAAAAGGTTGGAGTCTTTTAGTCTTAGAACTAACAGGTTGCAATTATTTAATTAGTTTCTTTGTTACATTTGAAATTTTGAAATTGAATGAATCCAACGTTGAGGTTTCAGTATTTTTAGTCCAGTTTTAGTCATAACAGGTTCAATTGGGTGGTCCATTGCCGGAAGTCAGTCAAAGATTTGACTCAAGTTTGGCATAATGATTATTTGAGTCATGCATCAAGTATAGCTAAGAAAAACCAACACTGGAGTATTTGTCGAGTTCATGTATGTATAGATGAATGCATATGTATGTATGTATGTATTTTTCAATTATTTATTACAAAATTATATTTATTGGTAAGAGAATTATGGAATTTATCAAAAACTATTCCCTTCATCATTATGGTTAATAGAAAAATCTAGAAATATAGACAAGTTATTTGATCAATTTTTTCTCCTAAGTTAAATTCAATCCACAAAGAAATTGTACAGGAAAGTGTGCATATGGATGTCCACATCTAAATGTTCCTTACCCAGCTCATTTCCTTCGAAGTTGCAACAATGACGGTCTACCACCATCTCGTGTTCCCGTTTAATTCTTCTAACATGCAAGACAAGAAATTACATGTCGAGCTTAAATGGACTTAGGAGGGCAAAGTTGAGCAAAATATATAAAGTACATGATAAATAAATAATAATTAATTGAGAATCGATTGCACATTTCACTTTTGTGTTACAAAGTTCACAATTTATTAAACACTTAGTTGGATGATTAAATTTGAATTATGACAATTAACACGATTTTTTTTTTGAGAAACTCTTATAAGAGAAAGGATTAACTTTTGCCTTGATAGATAATTTAAATTTGTATTATGTGACATAATCCAAATCTGTTAGTGTAAAAAAAATTATATACTAACAGTATATAAAAAAGCTGCTGAAAGAGAGAAAGGGAAATAATTGATCGAAGATTTACATGTACCAGCAATCATTTTAAAGATTAACACTAGGAAATTGGCAGGACTTATAACTTGGATCTTTGGTGGTTTGGACAGCAAGCCTGTTAACACAAAAGTTGCACCACTCGGCCTAAATTGAGCCCAATAAGAACACAATTCATAGCTTGCATGCAGGACCAACCAATTGGGCTTGTACCACTTCTCACCAGGCCGAATGGCTTCAGAGGTGTGATTATCCCTTCCACAAGCAACATCTAACGCATTCTCCAATTGAGTCCGGTTTGCTCCTTAAGCACCCACACACCAAAGTTTCCTCTTGATGGGCTCGGTGTTCGTTGGCTGTCGTAAAGGGGTGTAAGTTGATATTAGTGTCTGGCCCGACAAGTCTATGCTGTAAACGTTGTTCCATTTGGGTACAACAACCCAAAATGGAGCTCTGTACTTGGGCCGGGCTGTTGATTTTCAGTATACAAATCAAAGATACTGACTGAAATGTTCGCACCTGGTCTGGCCGGCGTCCCAACCGAACGCATGGCCGGTGAATTTTTTGACCACATTCCGGCTTATACATGGCAGCGTTACAAATGGTCGCTCCAAATTGATCAATATCACCAGCACTAGGCGAGCCTGTTTCAGCAATGAATAAATAAGGGAATACTTGGGTACCCGAGTTTCTGCATGGCAAAACTGACCGAATCAAGAGTTTGGTCCATCCAGTTTGTGTGGAGCAAGCCCGAGACCGGATCCTTGAAGGTAATATTTTGGGCTTTGGGCAAT
The DNA here is from genome assembly GCA_013103745.1 of Gardenia jasminoides. Lineage (NCBI taxonomy): Eukaryota > Viridiplantae > Streptophyta > Magnoliopsida > Gentianales > Rubiaceae > Gardenia > Gardenia jasminoides. Next base: position 10,172,587 of record CM023095.1, on the reverse strand, counting down.
GCATGAACGAGGTTAATCCTGTTGGGCTTTGATACCCAGTCGAAATAGGGGTACCAATCTATGAACGAATATGACTTGGTCTGAGTCGAAATTGGTATCATGACTTTGTCTGATATGTCAGAACTAAACGTGCCATTGGAGGGTAGCACAAGTGAAGACTGCATCACATCCATACCTAGTGCGGTTCCAACTTTAATGCTGTTGAGACCAAAAGCTTTCACTGATTGATTGATCTTCTTCATGGCGGGGACAAGATAGAACCATATTGGTTTCCATGAACTGCTTAAGACTTCATTTCCTACTAGGATGTAACGGATCATTGCCAGAGGGTAATAAGGGACCACGTTGTCTTGGACCCATTGATCAGCCAGAGTTTGATTGGATGAAATGTTGATAATGAGCTCATTTGGGACCATAACTAAGATTTGGAGCTTGCTACCTTTGAGGGCATTGAGAATCCTTGGGTCGGGATTGTAGAGTTTGATTTATGTGGCATTGAGTTTTGGAGAGTTTTATTGTTTCTGATGGAGTTGGGAGGTTGTCTCCCATAGTGCCATAGCATACTCCAATCTGAGGTGTGCCACTTGCATGAAATGACAGAGGAAAAACAAAGGCTAAGGCCTAAGAGAGAGAACAGAAACAGGGCAAGTAGAGCCATATCTGCTATATTCTTGGACTGGAGATGGAGAACTGGAAAAGGGATTTAAGCTGCAAGAACAGAACCGTTGTCTATAGATAAGTCTTTGCTCGTGTTCTACAATAGGCAAGAGAGATTGGATTGAGGATGGAGGATGGAGGAGAGGATAAAATCATATAACCAAATTTTGAGATGAAAATGTACAATGATTTATAAATCCTACTCCGAATTGCATATCAAATTTGAAGACACTCAAACCCAACGGACATCAAGTTTCAAAGTTAGATTGATGCTGGCACATGCAAATGCGATGGGATGATCTCTTTTTTCTGATCTTCCTCTATTTTTTATAGTATTTGGTAGCATTGGGAGTAAATCCAACTGGAATAAATTATTGGAGGATCGATATATTTTGCATCCAGTTGACATGAAATAACATAAATGATTGAAGGATGCTTTGAAGATTAATTTTTTTTTTTTAGGGTAAGCTTGCTTCTTTATTTGATAATCCCATGAACTTTAATTCACCAATAAAATGCACTGAAACTCACCAGTCAAGGGTACTGATATGATTAAATCTTTATGTACTTTCACTGTGAGTGTAATTTTAACATTAAGGCCCCGTTTGATAAAACTGAAATTTGAAGTTTGAAGTCTGAAATCTGAAGTCTAAAATCTGAAATCTGAAGTTTGAATTCATTAAGTCACTGAATTATTAAGTGGTGAATCTAATACAACTTTTGTCTGAATTTAAACATTGAACATATTATGCCTGTTTGATAATTATAGACGACTGAATACTAAATTTCTTATATTTTACAATTTTGTCCTTATATTGACTTGTTTATAAATGATCTATATTGGTATATTTTACTAGTAGTACATATGATTTAATTTTATTTAAAATAAGAATTATTTATTAGAAAAAGAATGAACTAAAAATGAATGAACTATTATCAAAAAAATAAGAATTATTTATTAGAAAAAGAATGAACTATTATAAAAAAAAGAAAAGAATGAGCTAAAAATGAAAATAAAATTATAATATAACAAATTTATTTGATAAAATATAAATGTTAGTCTATCAAATGTTATAAATACAATTAATCAAAAAAGCTAAAAATGTTGATTTTTAATTTGCTCATGTAAGTTGATCATAAAAGTTTGATTAGCTTGTCAAAATCCTCCTTCGTATTTTGTATTTTCTGGGTTATCTTCAGCATGTTGCTCATTTTGTACCACAATTTCTTCATTCTCAAAGATTATTTTTCTAGTCAGTTTCTATTGCCTACGCTTCTATTTCTACCATGAAAGATTATTTTTCCATTAACCGTATAAATCAAATACATAGATGAAGCATAGATTTTTATTGAATATGAGTATGAACAACAACTACACAGTAGAAATAAAGCATATGCAAAAAGTTAATACTTACCTTTATGCTAAAAAATTGAACGCTTCAATGGGTAAACTTCTTAAGAATGAAAGCTGACCAAAAAAAAAATTGAAAAAGAGGTTGATAAACTGAGAATGATGATGGAAAGAAAAGAATAAGAGAGAAGAAAGGCGGTAGAAGTAAGAGAAGAGGAAAAATAAAGTGATTGTGTTTTATTTGGCAAGAATTATTTATGTCCTAAAAACTGTATTTAAACCCTAACATCTGAGCGTACTTTTTATTAAGTAGGTGATAAGTGATAAACTTATCACTTATTTTTTGGGCTCCATTTTGCCTAGACAATTCAGACCCACTTAATCATTAAGATGCAATATTTTTTGTTATCAAACAGTCTTAACATTAAGGTCTGAAGTCATTAAGATTAAGACCTAAATTAGGTTATCAAACGGGGCCTAAGTGTTCTTTGGGATAAATCATAGGTATTCGCACCCGTTTTACGGTCTGCTACTAATTCTCTTTCAACTATTCTCGGACACCTTTTTGGGGAAACTCTCCCAACATTAATTGTTTTATGTACCGTCACTTGTAAGAACATTTTTAAAGAAGCAGATTTAAATGTTAAACATGTAATCCTTGTTGAATATTACAAGTTATTCTTGCACATATTGAGAAAAAATGTATAAACAATATGATATTTTTTCCCCTCTAATGACAATGTATAAAAAATTAATCATATTGTTTTCTTTTTCTTTTTGAAATACAAGCTCGCCTTATGACAATGTGGGGGGGGAAAAACTCTAATTAGGGTTTAGACCTGAAAATGTAGACAAAGAGTTATCAAGGATGTATTATTAAGGGACAACTCTTTTACTATTTAGACCAGCAAATGTAATCAAAAGTTTTCGAAACTCGAAAGATCATATTAATAAGGGATAACTCTTTCTAATCTTTAGAGGAAAGTCAAATTAATGTAATTCATCTAAAAAGAAAAAGTAAATAAAAATTATTTTCTGAACAAGTCCACCAATTCTTGAATTGTCAATTATGTCATACGGTATCTTGAACATGGTTCTACACGAATTACATATACTTTTTTGCCTGGACCAGTCACTAGAAAGTCTAGAAAGTTGGGGTGATCAGGTGAATATGACATTGCAGAGGCAATCACCCAACTTTATAGCGAGGATTGCAGCAAAATCTGCCCTCCTCGCTGCCCCAAACATCAAGCCATGTCTTAATCTTGGCCCAAACCATAATCTCCATGACCCCAATGCAATAAAAATTACATAATAATTGACTGCATCTCAGTATTTCGAATATTTATTGAACCTAAAAAAGTATTTAAAATATTTATAATTTTTTTTTGACAACGAGTTGAAATTGGCTTCTTCTTTTTTTTTTTTTTTTTTTTGGTCTCAAAGTAACTTAAGTGTGGATGTATTGGCTTGGCATTTGATATTCTCTAACAGTAGATTTTATGCTTGCAAGAGAATAGACATGGTTTACCTGTCATCATTCTAAGTTGCATATTTCAAAAACATAACAGGGTATTTCTATTTAATTTATTTTGTCACATTTTTTTTTTTTGAGGATGTATGTAAATGATGATGGAAAAATCTATTCCACGTCAATTCTTCATCATTTCAGTTGGTAATTTTTGGGATCCTATCTGACAATTTGCGTGTGTTTCCAAATTTTTTTTTTTGGATACTCTTTATTCCTTGAAAATAAATAAACTGAATTCTGGTCTCCGTAGAGATATTAGCAACATTTAAGTACCATCAGCCATTTTCTTATAAATTGAAAAATAAAAATGCCATCAAGCTATGACTCTTCCAATGAATCTTCATGCACCAAAATCCATATGCCACATATATAGCCACACACACACACACACACACAGAAAGAACGAAGAAGAAGAAATCGAAAAACACAGTTGACCTATTGAAAAGCACCTTAATTATCGCATTACCTATTCTTGTTTTCTCGGTCATCATGAAATAATGATCGGCAGTATTCTAATAGCAAAATCCTATAGTAGAAAGATTCATCTTTACATCCTAATTAGTACTAAAATTTATTTTTACACGTTGTTAAAAATATTGTTTGACATAGAAGGAGTTTACATCTTAAATCAAAATGTCTAAGAGCCCATCATGTCATGGACTAATTCTCATCAAGAACTGAATTTGTCTAGACTCTATATGAATAATTGTAGATAAATTGAAAACGTGGTCAGAAGGAATCTGCAATCAAATTTTGGTATACCATAAAATAAAAATTTGAGGGATTCCATAGCCAACCCTACAAGTCAAGTCACAGTCTTCTTAGTAGGACAGGATGATATTCTGAAATTTGTCACCATCCCTCTTCAATCTTCATATCCAGTTCAATTCTGGATTCAGAGCCAGGTGTATAATTTGGCAACTTTTCTGAAGCTAAAATCTAAGGGATAAATGATACTCAGTGGTCCTTTATTTGTGTCCCTGCAAATCAATGATCACTTTTGGCTTAGAAAGCAACGTTTTCTGCCAGCCAATTGAATTAGGTTAGGTAGGTATCAAATGCAAAGACCCTTACTGTCATTTATTTTGTTCAATTAGTTCTACTAATGTGTGGTTAATCAATCTGATAAAGTTTCCAACGTATTTTTGTGGTTGCAAGAAAAGAAAAAATAGATTGTATTGCTTTTTTCTTTTAGAGGATCATGATTATGTCTTTGACTCTATTCATTGAAAGCGAAACCCGACATTTAGGATTTAGGAATCACATGTTCTCCGAAAAAGGTGCAATAATTCGGCATTTGAGAATACTACCCTGAAACCTGTGGAAAAGACCATTAAGGTTTTATTATTTTATAAAACAAGAAATGGACACCAAAATTCCGGAAAAGTGAGCACTAACAACAGGTGTACCATAGAGTGCAGGACAAACTCCACCTTCCATCTCTAAATTTATCACTTTTTCACTTTACATCCTAAGTTTCAATTTTAAATACTAGACTTTTAATTTTGGACAACTTTGCATCCTACTCTCAAGTTTATCTTATTTAAGTTTAATCAATAATAATTTTTAATAAAATTAATTACATAAAAGGCCCAACAAATCAATAATGATGTGCCGTAAGTAGTTAAAGGTACCATGGTATGGTAATAAAAACAGAACAATACATTATCATTAATTTGCACCATCTTTTATCTTGTTAATTTTGCTAATGATATTAGTAATGGAGACCTTATAATCAATGACAATATACTAAAAGTTGGTTAAAAAAAGTTAAGAGATTTCAACTGGAGCAATTAATTTTCACCACTCTTTATTTCATTAATTTTGCAAACATAATGATTAATTGGACTTAAATTAAACAAACTTGGGAGTTTATGGTGCAAAGTGTCCAAAATTTAAATGTTTAGGGTGCAAAGTGTTCAAAAAGGAAGTTTAGGATTCAAAGTGAAAAGGTGATACAAGTTCAGAAGAGCAAAGTGAAATAAATCCTAAAGTATAATTAATAGCTTTTCAAAATTTGAACTGGAATCAGCCTACTTATAAAGAAGATAGATTTTACCTTGTTTTGGTGTTTTTATAATAGAAGGTGTAAAAATTGGAATTGCTTGGGTGAGTGTTTTTTATTTTTATTTTTTTTTAATGTAATAAAAAAAGTTTAGGTTGTTTCATCTCTAGTCTTCACTATGGATCAAGACACATGTCTCAATGACCAAAAATTACTTATATAAGGGAACTTACATGTTACTCAATAACATACTATTCACATCGCTACAATTGAGTCCTAACATTGTCAATGAGATTTGGACATACGATTTTGTAAGTGACATGTCCTTGCTATTTGAACCAACATTTGTTGGCTAAGTGAGTGTGTTCTAAATGTAGTCCCCCAACCAAAAAAAAAAAAAAATCCCAAAAAGCAAGAACCTATGTGCTTGTTTTAGTTATTGATACTTGTTTCCAGTGACACAACTGCAAAGAAAAATTAAAGCACAAAAAAGTATGACAAAAATTAAAAAAAAAAAGCAAATAAATCAATTGTAATCGCTGAACAAGCACGCAGGGCCAAAAGCAAAAACAATTTTTTTCCTAGAAAAAATCAGAACGCATATATACCTTCTTTTTTTTTTTTTCCTTTTTATTCCTTCTTGAATCAACACTATATGTGTTCACATACACTTAGAATCCCTCTTGAGCCAGTCTTTCTTGATGTCATTTGTTTCTCATGATGAGATGCTTTTCCAGATCAACAATTCAGAGAAGGTACATTATGGTAGAGGTAACATGTTCATACACTAAAAAATGTATGCTAGGGATGAACTAGGTTCCTTTTGATAACACAAGGATAAGTGCTTCAAGTTTAGGTAATTAATTATGTGTACTATGTGCAGTATGAGGATTTATTTTAGTATGTTGGTCCAATAACAACAAAAAAGGTCCAAATGTAAATGGAGTTGGTTGAAGTAATAAAACTCGTTCCTCTTAAATGAAACTCAAGTCTTGCTACCAGTGGTCTCTCGTTAGTAAATTATGTGTAAGAATCATTAAAAGTTACTGAAAAGTACATGGGTGCTTTGGTTTAACCTTAAAGTACGATATTTTTCCCTCTCTTCCTAAATTCTACCTACCAACAAAAAAAAGGAAACAAAAATACAATGCAGTGCTTATTCACCTACCCTAGTAGTTTCATGAAGTTATGGCTTCTTGAAGATGGCATATTAAATCACAACAGTACTCAAACCGATTTTATTGATTCGCTTTATGCATCTGTCATAAATGAACGAGGGTTCTTCAATGTGAATTCATGCTGGAGCTTTGGCAAACAAATAATAAAGGTTTTTTTTAGGTTCATGAGTAATGAACTGTGTCGTATGTTGATCTGAGAGATGGAGAAAGAGGTTTTAGTACTCAAATGAGGGGTCGAGACCTAACAGTTTAAGCATTTAGATCAATGTTGAGTTTCTGACTTATATATTGGACCTTTTTGCGAGTTACCTCGAGTGTTTCTCCCTAACAGTTATAGACATCTTACTAATTGATAAAACTAGTTTATTCCCCGTGCATTAGCACATAATCATTTTAATATTCAATACTTTTAATTGAAAACTTAAGTACTTGTTTAAATAAATAGAATACGGAATCTAATTACCAACAAAAGTTATTTAAAATAATGAAAGGATATACCATATTTAGAATATGAATTCGGAATAAAGTTTAGGCAGGAATGCTGAATTAGAAATATAAAATTTTGAATTAAAAATCATGATCATTTTATTTAAGGTGACAATGATAACGAACAATTAAATTAAAATGGAATTTAGATTTCTCCATCTATCGCTCCGTTTAAAACGTAGGGAGAAAAATCATCCTGTCCTCATGTCCGCCCGGCCCCACCCCCCACCGCATGACTCCCCTCACAGGGTGAGTGCCCGCGGTCACCCGCCCCTATTATCATCCCTAAATATGGATGGATAGATGAGATTTGATGATAAAAATTATTTTTCAAATTCTATATTTCAAAAATTAAAAAATTATGAAAAGTTAGGAGAAAAAGAAAAGTAGCAATAGTAAGAGTTGAAAAATAGAGAAAGAAAGAAATTTACATGGGAAAAAATGAAGACAGAGAAAGAAGAATTGTTGAGTGAAATTTGGGGAAATTAATGGAAAGATTACCAAAAACATTGTCACAAGGAAAAAAAAAAAGAATAAAGACAAAGAGTGAAAGGAGTAGTTGAGTAAAACTTGGAGAGATTAGTAGAAAGACTATAAAAAAATTATCATAATAAAAAAAGAAATAAAGACAAAGGTAATAGGAGAGAGAAAATTAGAAAATTCTAAAGTTCGTAGATGATAGAAGAGCGAGTATAAGAAACTCGTTATGTTAAGCAGTTACATAGGAAAGATAGGAGGGTGAAGAAATAAATATGAGAGTGCAACTATATATATATATAGTGTGTTCTACTACAAGTCCCTTTCTAGTGCCTCTTGACAATTATAATGGTTATTATTACCAAAATGAGGTATTAAGCCTTTGTAAACAACCTAGCAGGGGATGAGACCGTGATGGATCATCACAATGCACCAAAACTTGATAATTTTTTTCCCAAGAAAGCTTTCCAAGGCAGATTTGATCTGGTGAGTAAATACTAATGGTGCGTTTGATAAAACTGAAGTCTGAAAATTAAAATTTAAAATCTGAAATTTAAATCTATTAATTGATTGAATTATTTAGTACTAAATCTAATATATTTAAATGTATATCCTATTAAGTGATAAGTGAATAGCTTAGCTTATCAATTAGTTTTGAGAGCAAGTTTTACTTAGAAAATTCAGTGCTATTTAATCAATTCAGATGTTTTATTTTCGATTATCAAATGGTCTGAACGTGTTAAGATCTAAATCTATTAAATTTAAGTGCTAAATTAGGTTATCAAATGGGACCTAACTTCTTATTGCTATGGAATTTTTTTAAATAATGAATATCAACATATATAAGTTATAACAAAATGTTCACTTTTCCAAACCAAGAAATGGGGTATAAGAGGAAATACAAACTTCCAGCATGTACTACATGATGGTATGTACCTAAATCTGTAACCCGGATTAAGATTTACTGAAAAAGGTCAACTTTCTTTGAGTTAATACTCAAAACATACTAACTTGTTAAGGGAAAGATTGGGAACCCAATGGCTGAGGCCTAAGAAAATAGTTCCCCTTAGGTAATACTTTACTCAAGTCTCTCTATTAATTTCTTGAATTCTTCCGATAATTGGAGATTACGCGTGCAAGATTATCTAAATTCTTGATATCAAATTTGCATGAGAGAAACTTTAATCACAGTGGATGAACAACTTGCTCCAAATAACCATATACTTTTTGACTTAATTTTGAAGGTTAAGCATCTAATTAATGTTGTGTACTACAGATCTTTTTTTTTTTTTTGGGTACTTGCACATGGCCATGTGGTCTTGTCAATTGTCTTTCCAGGAAAACATTGAATGAAGAAATCTATGTTTAGTCAAATATTAACAAGTAAACAATGAAATTGTAGAAAATCTTAGCACATAGACAGTGATAGCGTTTCCTGATTTTATATATCAGTAAATCAAAGCACTGAGATGTACCTTAAGAAAAGGACACTAAACATAAATTAATGGATCTTTTGCCTCATATGGAGTCACAAAGGAGGACGTCTATTAAATTGCCTAGTCCTTCATCTTTGAATGCATGGTTCTACCAGAAAATGAACATGTCAGTTTTGAAGATCTTAAACTTTTGTAAAAAAAAAAAATAGAATAGATCTTAGCCATTGATCAGCGTTTTGCATGAGAAAATCTTTTCCTAGATTTGCACACAATAATCTTTATATTTTGTTGGAAAAAGTGTAAACTAGTAAGTAGTTTCATAAAATTTATAATAGAGAATACCTCAGTTTATTTGGTAAATTTTCAGAAAATAACATCTTCAACCATTTTTGGCTTTACAAGTACATATATGCCATCCAAACGAACTATGCATAAAAATCATCTTTGCACGTATTAGTTATTACACTCCTTCGGATACATTTTCTCAAGAATTTCCATATTTGTATTTATCGTTTAATAATATCGTGATTTACTTCTAGATGGACTCAAAATATTTAGATAAATAAGAAAAATATTTAAATATAAATGCGACTGTCAATATGAGTGTGCATATTAACATTACATTAATAATTGTCCAATAAACATCTGTCATAAAAATCAAAAAGTAAAAAAAAAAAAGAAGAAGAAGAAGAAGAACAGAAAGCAAACAAACCCAAAAAATGGAAAAGAAAAAAAAAAGTGAGAGAGTGAGTTCACCAATCTCTTTCTATCTGCTGATAAGTTACACCAATGGTTGCTACGCAGTTGGGTTCTGTGACTTCTGTCCTAACTAATGCACTGACTAAAGTTTCTTCAGTGGTAAGAATTATTTAAGTAACGTAAATATTGGTCGAAGTGAAAAGCTACTGGGATTCCAAGGAAACAGATGAAGTCAAATCCGACCAAACGAGATTCAACTGGGGATAGATAAGTCAACTATGCTGATTTGCATGATGATGCTTTCTTGAATTTTTTTAATCAGCAGTTAGATCTTGCAAATCTTAGATTATGTGGGAAATGAAGTGGTAACTGCTTCCATTAAGGTTAACAAACCAACATTATGAGGCTTTTGACAGATGCATAAGTATAATTTAGAGGAGGCAGAAATGAGATTGTAATCAATCATTATCTTATAATCTTAGTTGTGATCTTGTCTATTACTGCAAGTTAACCTCGTAGTTAGAAAAGCCCTGCATGAGCCCTACTTTCTCCATCTGCATTCCGACCACTCCCATGTTCTTCGACCAGTTTCCTGTTTCCAAATAAAAGGGGGTTGAGAATAAGACAGAAAGAAACAACCATTTTCCTTTTGTTCTTGAATCGGACATATTGTCATGCAAAAGCCTTTTGCACAAGTAGCTTTTTGATTCATGTGACATGTACGATACAATTGTAGTACTAAAACTTTACTACAATGGTAAACCTCAATCTAGACCTTGACATGGAAGATTGAAATATGGGGAGATTCTGCAGATCCTTTTGGGTATCATAGTGAAATTCACAGTTGAATAATGAAAAAAGTATAATTGATTCTTAAATTAAATATTGTTAAATATTTAAAATTTAAATTATTATCTTTAGTGAAAGAAACAAGTTGAGGAATTGGTATTTAAAAGGGATCATAGAATTTTTCCTACAATAAGATGGGTTGCTATACACCTATGTTGTTCCTCCATCTTTTATGGCTTTGTTGTACGAAGGATAGTGCTCAGATGGAAAATTATAGTAATAATAACTTTTTTTATATATTGAATTAGTTTTTTAATACAAATTTAAATTTGAAATTTAAATCATGATATTGAGATCATTTTTTAATTAGTTTTTTTAATAGTAGAATTGAGATCATTTTGAAAAAATTGTAATTCCAAAAGCAAATTGGCCAAGTGAATCTGATATTTGAATATTCCTTGATGACTCTTACTCATAATGGTTTTATTTCTAAACTTTCTTTGGAAATTTCATGGTATGTTCACCCAAAAAAAAAAAAAAAAAGGTAGTCTTGAAAGGACTAAACTTGCAAAGTAGGTCAACTCATACGCCAAATGAAGAACAAATCATGTATAAATCATATTTATTTCTTTTGTTTAGAATTTATTGTGTTAATTGCTAATACAAGTTGGTACAATTGATAAGGATAAATCACTTTTTTCACAAAAGATCGTATATGTGAATCTCAGTGCTGATGTGAGAATTGTATTAACAAGTAATGTATAAGAGCATCTATGAGAGAGGGGCTTGATGATCGGATTCGGACCCAAGCAAACTTTTTTTTTGAAAAAAGAAAAAAAGAATTTATTGTTTTAATTTCTTACCGCTAAATAATGTTAATATATAGTATAAATTTGTAGACAGAATCACGTCCCATTAATCTATCCATTCATATAACTTTGTGTTCTATAAGAATCTATCCCCGAAATCATACACCAAACAATTTCCTCTGATAATGCTTCTTATCTTAGTTCTAGTGACAGTTGATTACTCATTTAAAATCTCAAGAACACTTTTAGTAATTCTAGTAGACTTTGAGGATGTCGATGTAATTTAAAACAGTCATTTGGCCCAGCGCCGTGACCGGCCCTACACGGCGGATTAATCAAATCGGAAAATCTCATCGGAACCACAAGCATCCACTACCTCCCTCCCCCTCCCAAATAAACAAACAGAAGTAGTACAAACAAAAGTAACAAAACCACTTCATGGAGGCTAAAATGGTCATATCGGCACCGACCATCCCCCCAATGCCCGGACAGAAAAGTCACGTCATTCAAAGACCAACACCATTTTCGTCCTTTTAATCCCCCATTGTCCTTTCTCCCGTAATCATTCAGCCAGCCCCCCCACATTCCACGCCTGAAATGACCAATTTACTAAACCGGTCCATCAACTTTTCTGACCACCATTTCGACCAAGTAAGAAAATATGACTAGGAAATAGAAGCTATTTTTCAACCCTTCTTAACGTACTAAATGGACAAAATTAGGAACAACTTAATGATAAATATGATCTTGCAAACCTGACCACGACAAATTATGAGGAACTCATAATTAGGCCTGGTTTGATAAAATTGATGTTTGAAGATCAAATGAGGTAAGTATTAAGTTGCTAAATTGATAAAGTTATATTTATTTGATAATTAACTGAATTCAAGTATTACAAAAATATGATAACTAACCTTTGAAAAGAATTACCTTTCTTTGTGTTTTGGGGAGAGAAATTATATTTATCTAAGAGAATATAATGAACTAAGTGGTATTTAAGAATATGTGTGCATGAAAATGTGCATATTAAAAGAAAGAGAAAAAAAATGTGTATATTATTTATTGGATTAACTTTTTATACACTGTCAGTGTAGTGTTTTTTTTTTATACTAACAATTTGGATGCATGCCACATGTGCATGATTTAAATTTCAAATTTAAATTTGTAATATGTGGTATAATCCAAACCTACTAGTGTATGAAAACTTATATACTGACCGTGTATAAAAAAGTTATCCTTATTTATTAGAGCATGTCTGAAAATATACTTTGTGTGTAACAGGGATAAAAAAAAAAGAGTAATTCAACAAATTCAATAAAAAATTTGACTAACAAATTAAGCAAACTTTTTAAATTTTCTCTACATAAAATTAAGCAGCACCTTTCAATGTATTAGGTGGAGAAACATTTCTACTATCAAACATGCTAAATTCAGAAAAAAAAAAACTCTTGATAGATTAATTTCAGCATTAAGTAGAGTTATCGAACATGCACTTAAATTTATGTTTATCAGGTTGTTAGAATCAAACTTTTTAAATTTTTTTCCTCTGTATACTTCCTTATGTGTGCTCCGAGAAATAATTGATGATATGCAACCTTTTTCAACAATACCAGCGTATCATAGGACTACATTAACCAAAACACAAAAATGGAGAGAGACCTAAAATTTAAACAAAAGTTAGACTATCAAAGTGGTATTAACTAGAAATTTAAAGGGCTAAATTTGCAATTTGCCAACTGAAATAGTAGTAGTGTTACAAAGCATGGCTTGCAGAGTTGGCAACACCACCCCTGAAATCCTCAGGAAAAGGGAAAACAAATCCATCACAAAACCGCTCTTCCCTCTCCTCCTCTTAGCAGTTAAGCTGCTCCAATCGTTTCACCTAATTTTTCCCCCCCCCACCCCCCCCCCCCTCCTCTCCTCCTCCTGCCTTCCTCTGTATCTCATTTACTGCTACTTCCTTCATTCAATTCTCATTTATTGATTCCCATTCATTTATTTCCTCATTTTCCTCGTCCCTCTAGAGAGAGAAATAGAGTACTCCTAGAGGAAAAATTAGTAATGCCACCACCCACTCCTCATGCTTATTTAACTGTGTGTGAGTGAGTGAGCTTTTTCTGCTTGCTGCTTTTCACGCAGTCGGTGGATGTTAGTGTGTGAGTGTTTTTTTTTTGAGAAGGTGCAACTGAAACGATGCCGTTGGTGAGAGTGGAGGTGAGGAACGAGTATGGGTTGGGAGCTCCGGAGCTTTATACGGAGGCCAACAAGGAGGATCCGAAGGCCGTTCTCGAAGGCGTCGCCGTCGCTGGCCTCGTCGGGATCTTGCGTCAGCTCGGTGATCTCTCTGAGTGAGTTTGCTTAGCATTTTTTTTTTTTTGGAAAATTTTGTCGTCAATTGTTTTGTCATTGGTCGATTTTGGTGTTATTTTTGTTTTTTTTTGGCTATTCTGAAGGTTAACGTTGGAAGATTTCTCTACTTGGAAAGATTTCGGCAGTTTGGATTCTGGCTCTTTTCTTATGCTGTTTAAATTCATTTTATTGAAGTATAGTACTTCTAGTATTCTAATTGAAGTTAACAGTAGAAGCAATCAAGGCATTGTCCTTGACCAAATATTGTTTTTTTCCTCTTTTTTTTTTCTTTGGTGCATGCATATTTTTCTGCATAGATGAACTTGTGTGTGTAAGTGAGAGAGAGAGAGAGAGAGGGGGGACTTTGAAATGTATGGTATCAATCTTAATCGTTGAAAGACTAGCAAAGAAGCTGAGAGAAATATCTGTTACAGTTATCTGCTAATCTCTATTTGAGCGATTTATACATCAAGTACTAACCTGTAATGAAAGTAAGATCCGATGATGGATATTGCTTGAATGGAATGAACTCCTAAAATAAAATAACGATTACTTTTAGAAATACAAGAAAAAATTTTCTTAAATTTTCTGTAAAATTTTTATTTTTATTTTTTTTCAGCTGATCAGGGAAATCCCTCTAATTGAGAGAACTCCTCATACACTTACTAATTAGAAAGATGAACTTCTTTACTTGGGCAGAATAAGTGATATAAAGTTCGATGTAACAACTAAATAGAAGGTACCGCATGGAGCATGGCAATCTGCTAAAAGCCATAGTCTGAGACAGCTTAGAAAACTATTTCGATGGATGCGCTTGAAGTGTCTTCGTTTTGGTTTCTTTAATTCTGACTTCCACTAGCTTTGCTATATTGGTTCCTGATATTCTGATGATTATTGCATAATTACTGTCAGTACCCTTGAAAGCTGACATGGTATTTCCAGACTTAAATATTTCACTGTCTGATTGAGTGAAGCTTTAAGTGTGCTCCAGGTCTTTTACATAAATAGTTCATAAATTTCTGGAATGGTCTGTGTTACAATGCGACTGCTATTATTATGCTTGAAATTATTGTTGGTCCTGAAGTTCCTCATATGGTAGTGCTTTTACAATTTGAGCCGTGTAATAACATAATACTGATATAGCTTCTTCTACTTATGGTAGGTTTGCAGCGGAGGTTTTCCATGGCTTACAGGAGCAAGTCATGATAACATCTTCGAGAAGCCATAAGCTGATGGGGCGTGTACAAAGAATTGAGGCTGCACTTCCTCGACTTGAGAAGTTAGTTTTGGCCCAAAGGAGTCACGTGCACTTTGCCTACACTTCAGGTGATGGCTATTGCTTTAATACTTATAATACCATACTTATCTTGTTAGGTTGAATACAGTTTTGCCAAAAATATATCTGACCTAATATTTTTATTTTTTAGTTTTCATGTATGTTACCTGTCCTAGATGATCTGCTTACTCTTACTGAGACATTCCTTTTAAAATTTTTTACTTAATTATCGAAGTGACTGACTTGCAGGTGCCAATTGGCACTCCCGTCTCCGATGCGAACAAAGTCATTTTGTATATAGTGACTTGCCAAGATTTATCATGGATTCTTATGAACATTGCCGAGGGCCTCCACATTTGAATTTGCTTGACAAGTATGGAATCTTCAAGATTCACCTATGATTACATCCGATTTTTTGTTGTAATTGTACTTGAAACTTCTTATTTTGTCATCTAGATTTGATCCTGGTGGTCCTGGATCTTGCCTGAAAAGATATTCAGATCCATCATTCTTTAAAAGAGCTTCATCTGGGTCTGATGGGGCATATATTGATAGAGTCTTAAAAGAGAAGAAGGGTCGAAAAATTAAGGTACACTTTGAAGATTGCTGGAACTTGATGCAACAGAAGCATCAGTGTTTTCTGCTAGTTGGAATTATTATTTTTTGCTGGAGTTGATCATTTTTGTTTGAGAAAAAAAGTGGTGGCGTCTAGCCTTATAATAGAGGATTTGCAGCTGATTGTCTGTCATATCACCATAATTGCTGACCCCATACAGTTGCAAGTTAGAAAATGTTGTGAGGATTTTAAAAATGAAAACTAAAACCTCGAGAAATGCGTCCCACTCTTCCCGTGAATGTATGTGCTTTTTGGGTTAAGATATCTGAGTTCATTACCCCACTAACAATGTCTCGTATGTAATCAATTAAAAAGCAGCAATTAAGTGTAAACATCGGTAAGTCAAATAGTTCAAAGAGTGACCAGTAAATGAAGGCTCTCCAGCAATAATACTTGTAGAAAACTGAACATAATTGGTCAACCTGATTCTAATTACGTGTTATTTAGAAGATTTGTTGGCATTTGAAATTTAATGAAAATAAAATTGCTGTAGAAACTGCTCTGTTTATCTAAGTTTGTATGCTTTGGGTAATTAAGTTGCAGAATACATCTTTCATATGCTATCCTATTCTTCATGTGAAGCACTGTTTAGAGGTTAATAAATGAAAATTTAGTAGCATACACAAAAAAGAAAAGTCAAGAAATCTATCAATCAGAAAGGAACTAGGTAAATTGGCATTGGATAATAGTTAAGTGTTTGGGAGAGCTTAGGAAGCGTATGCGGTGGGCACAAGTCTGACAAAAAAATTGTTGAACAAAAGTCTTGTCTGGGGTTCAGTTATCACCACAGCAGATGGGTAATCTGTTGCCTGCATGCTCTGTTTTGCCATTGAAACAGAAGTTTTAACTTTAATTTAGTTTATTTTTACATGTCCATTGAGATAAACTTCAAAGTTTAATTTTTGCAAGTTCCACCATTTTGGGTCTTGGGAACAACTTTGGTTCCAGGCTGGGCTTGGGCACTATATCGTGCATGCCATGATAAATGACCCAGATTCTGGAAGTTCTGCTTTCTATGGTTTTGGTGAATTCTATGCATATATATTTCTTGTTTTCAAAGTTGGCATATTTGTTCGTGTCTCATCATCAGTAGTAGTTTTCCTCATGCTCTAGTTGCATTCAACATGAAGATAATTATATAAATATTCATGTGTTCCTTCCTATGATGCTGTTCATGACATGCTAAATTTAAGCAGAAGAAAAGATCAATGCTCAAGACTGGAGAAGTGTCGCGTGGTACATCATTCTCCAATAACAGCAGCAGGTGCGTGCATTATCTGTTCAATAATTGGATTCATAAAGTGAGGGAGGAAGTTAATGGTGAATACACAGATATTTTGTCGACTTTACCTTTTGCTTATCTGGACAATGAATCATCTGATGTTTTGCATATGCAGAATGCAATTTGCTTCACAAAATACTGATGGCCAAATATCCCCCTTTCAAACAGTCTCCAATTATGGTGCGGCAAAATCAGAGAGGTCAATCTCTTTAGATTCAAGGTATTGGTCAGGTGACTTTGATGGTTTATCACGACCAAGTTACTCAATGCATGATGAGGAACCTGTGTATAATGGATCTCCATTGTCTCCTGCAACGATGCAACGTAATGACTCGAATTATGGTGTGTCAAAATCAGACCTTGGAGACCAGTCAATGTCTCTAGGTTCAAGGTATTGGTCAGGTGACTTAGAGGGTTTATCACGTTCAAGTTACTCGATGCATGATGAGGGACAAGCATACAATGAATCTTCATCATTTCCCACAAGGATGCACCATAGTGATTCCAATAATTTTGTTGCCGTGGATGGAAAGGCTGCAGTTGTGGATGACTCTCGGGGTAGCTTATCAGGGGAACTAGCTGGTCCCAGTTCATTTTCTGCCACTTGGGATGGAAAGACAGAAAAATTGGAGCCTGTGGGTACAGAATATGATCATGATGAGACTGTCAGGACATTATCTATGAATTTTGACCTTGTTACTGAGGAGAGGGGAGCCATTAATCCTGAAAATCCCAAGGAATATGATCATGATGAGAATCTGGAGGCTCTATCAACAAATGTTCATGGAGAAACTGGGAGAGGGGCTAGTGATTTCAAAACTGCTGAAGAATATGGTTATGATGACACTTTAGATGCACATCCTACAGACTTTAACATAAAAACTGAAGAGAGGAGAACTAGCCATCTCAGACCTGCCAATAGATATGATCAGGATGACAGTCTAGACACACTGTCAGGGAAATTTGATGGAGAAACTGAGGAAAGAGTAGTTGTTGATTTCGAAACTGCCAAGGATCATGATTATGCTGGCACCGTGGAGACGTATTCGATGAAATTTGATGTAGAAACTCAGGATAAGGAAAGTAGTCATCTTAGAGCTGCCAAGAATTATGATCACAATGCGAATCTGGAGGCATGTTCAATGAATGTTGGTATTCAGGAAAGAGGAGCTGTTCAATTCAAAGCTGCCAAAGAATATTGTTTTGCTGACACTTCAGAGACACATCCTACTGAATTTGGCCTAAAAACTGTGGATAGGGCAATAAGTGATCCCGAGCTGCCAAGGGGTATGATCATGATGAGACCTTAGAGACACATTCCATCACTTTTGACCTGGAAAGTGAGGACAGGGATGATATTCACTGGAAAACTGCTGGCCAGATGGATATTCATCCAGATAACAAAGAATTCTTCATTCCTGTATCTTGTAATATCCAGTTTGATGGCTCTAAAATAGAAGCTGTTGGTCAAATGAATGCCAAAGTTGGTAATGAAGATGTGCCAATTCAGGCCTTTAGTAATTTACAGCGTGATGACATTGAGAGTGAGACAGACAATTATGTTGATGCACTTAACTCAATTGAGTCAGAGTCTGAAACAGATGCAGATGGCGCAAATAAGCAAGAAATGGAGCAGTATTCCGATTCAGATAATAAAGCAGTAGATGATGGTCTGGATATGTTCACAAATGGGCATTCTGGTAGTCAATCCTCAGATTCTGAATCTGTTGGTACTACAAGATGTTTGCCAAGTAATGGTACCCTGGGAATCGACGTTTATGAAACAGATGCAGATGGCCTAAAAAAGCAAGAAGTGGAGCAGTATTCTGATTCAGATAATAAAGCAGCAGATGATGGTCTGGATATGTTCACAACAGGGCATTCTGGTAGTCAATCCTCAAATTCTGAATCTGTTGGTTACTACAAGCTGTTCCTCAAGTAATGGT
Source organism: Gardenia jasminoides (assembly GCA_013103745.1). Taxonomy (NCBI): domain Eukaryota; kingdom Viridiplantae; phylum Streptophyta; class Magnoliopsida; order Gentianales; family Rubiaceae; genus Gardenia; species Gardenia jasminoides. The sequence continues at coordinate 10,153,700 of CM023095.1, read as the reverse complement.
ACCCTGGGAATTGACGTTTACCCACAGTTATCTGAAAATTGTTCTGGAGATACAGTAATATCTGATGGTATAATCAACTCTGTACCCTTAGAATCTCGTTCCTTGGTGCAATCTTCTCCTATTGCTAGCAAGTCTGCGGATTCAGGCAGTCCACCAGATGCTGGTTCATCTGAAATTAGTGACATTCCTGGTAGTTCAAATATGACTTCTGTTGCAAGCAATATGTCCTCTGACTCCAAGAATCAAAGTTCAGGTTTTCGAGCATGTGATGAGGTTACAGGCAGTTTTTCTGAGCTTCCAAAACTTTGCCCTGAACCTTCTAGTGTTCCTCCAGCTACATTCTGGACAAATGGTGGTTTGCTAGGACTTCAGCCATCAAAGCCTCCGGATTTCAGCGTGCCTACCCTCTCTAGCAAAGTTGAGAAGAGTCAAGATGACAGAATTGGTGCTTCAACCCTAAAGTCAGATGTTACGGAGGGGAGATCTGGAAGTGTTGATGAGGCAGCTGTCCCTGAATGTTCTGCACCTTGCCAAGATGAGAGAAGGGGTGGCATCTTAATTAAAAAGGCATCATGGTTGTTTTCATCAGCTGATTTAGGAGTCAATCTGCAAAAGTTGAGTGATCCATGCAATCAAAGCCATGTTGATACTTCCCAACACAACGGTAATCGTGAAACCTATGGAACTGTTGTGCCAGTCAGTCCACATACTGCATCTACTAGAGGCAGCCTGGAGAAGAGTAGTAATTCGTCTCGCATGTTTGAACTCGGCAATAAGCTGCTTGTGAATGGATTTCATCGAAAGCCATCTCTTAAGAAGGATGATAACTCCAATTCAATCAGCTCTCCAAGTGCCATTGTCTCTGAGCTGAAGAGTGGCAGTCAAAATGTTGATGTTAGACTTTTCTCTGGGAGAAGTAAAGACATGCTGAGCAGTATCTCCCCCCATGTGTCACCTCCTTCATCGCCACCACTTGGACATATGAAAATCTCCTTTCAGCCAATCAATGGATTTGAGGATCATAAACTGCAATTGAAATTTCCTGATGGCAATGTTAGTAATGGAAGTGGTGGAAATATGTTTCCTTCATTTCAGCTCGTCCCAGAGCCTAGTATTCCTTTGCATGATGCTGGTTCGGACTCTGAGGATGATACATTCTGTAGATCCTCGCCATATGGGTCGGATTGTCTTAGTCGTCGCTCTGATTCAAATTCTGAGCAGTGGGAATCTAGTGAATCTCCCAGTAGTAAGGAACCTGAGTTATATGATGCTCTGTGCAGAATTTCATTCAATGACTCAGGTCCAATATCTGGGAATACTGGATCAGCAGTCCAGGGAGAAGTGAATAACAACTTCAGACCCCAAATACCTTTAGCTAGAAGCAGTGTGGAACATTCTCAATCTGATCACTTATTCGATCTCCCAATACTGGATACCCATCATCCTTCATTCGTGGAAAGAAATAATTGTGATGTGAACAGCCTTACTGAACCACAGTGCTATAAGGAGCCTAATCCTTCACCTCCACCTCTTCCTCCACCACAGTGGCGTGCTATGAAACTGCAAGCAGAGATTGCAGATGACAGACAAGTTGTCTCATATGAGAATCTCAGTTATGCATTTGAAAACAAGTTTGGATCTACAATTAGTCAGCACCCAAAGCCAGCTCCCCTTAAGCAAGAACAAATTATTGAGGCTGCACATACAATGAAAAGCAAGGTAATCACCTGAAGGTTTTTATTTTTCTTTTGTTGTTTTATTGGTGTGTTCTTGACGGGAATTTGATGAAAAGATGATTTTGGTTTGAGTTTTTTAAGTGATGAAAACTAAATGGCTTGCTTGTGTCTGTACTTGCAGCAACCAGACTTGCAGAAAACAACTAGGCAAAAGGAGGTCAATCAAGCTGTGCTTGGGAAGGAATTTGAAGAAAATGACTTTTTGCATCAGATCAGGACAAAAGTAAGGAGACTTATCACGCTTTGATCTGACACTTTCCAGTTTTTCATTTAAATTTGGATATAAATTTACTCAATTTTTTTTTATAGCAAGGTAGGAGTACATTTGAAGCTCATAGTAAACTGTCTTAGGAATTCAATGGAAAATCTGTTTTTGTGACTCATTATGTGGCATCCTGGAATCTGTTGATGTTATTAAGTTTCCACGTATCAATTGTACTTGCAAGTGGATAACTAACTAAACAAGCATGCATAGGTAATTAGTCTAAACATTTTATTTAAAACATAAAATTTGGAGAGATTTGAGATAGCAAAGTCTTTGGACAATGATTCCCTATTAGTTATCCTGCAGGTGCTGATTTCTTGGGATACTTGAATTCTTCCAGTTTATGTTGTTCTTTTTTCGCCATTGTCTTGCCTTAAGGTTTACAACATTGGCATTTAGTCTGCTAGGAACAAGAAAAGCTTGCTCTTCAATTCTCATATTAGGTGTAAATTATGAAGTACTTAATGAGAACAATGAAACTTGTTCATTTTCTTGACATTAATGCTGATGTCTACTGCATTATGATATGATTCCAGTCATTTAATCTCAGACGAACTGTGACGGCTAAGCCAACAGCCGCATCAGTCCCCCCAACAAGTAGTATCCAGGTTACTGCACTTCTGAAGAAGGCAAATGAAATTCGCCAGGTTCTTCACATTTGTATTGGATTTTGAATGGTTCTCTACTTCACTTCGAGTCTTGAATATCTTCTGTAAAAGGAGGATTTGGGCCAGAATGCACACACTCTGAATTTCTCCTAGTTGCTTAGTCAATTTATGATCTCTTACCTCGTCAGTTCTTCTTATTCAGGCTGTCGGAAGTGATGGGGAAGATGATAATTGGAGCGACACTTGAGTCTTCCAAAAGCGCGACTTTGTGTGCCCTACAAGATCCATATGCTAGTTTAGAGTTCCGGAGTTCGGCGAGGCTGTAATATATTTCACCCGCATGTGAATAGACGACATGGTTTTTGTATCTATTTTTGTAGGTCATTGTATCTTAATTATTGCTACTGACAGAAATGATAGCTATAGTTTAGGTTGTAAAATTAGTTAATCTGCTACTTCTTGCAATTAGTTCTGATCCCCGGAGCCAGAGCAGTTATACATGAATGCCAGAAAGGATGGTGCAATTTCAGGACTCCATATTTAGCCAAATAAAAGAAAAAAGGTTTCAGGAGTCCATCAATTTAGAGTGTATGTTTTTTCTTCTATATCCTTAAGTACCACCCTTTGTTAATCAGTTTGATGAACAGCAGTTGGCGTTGGCCATGTGCTTGTGGTCTATTCTTACTGTTAATTGAATCCAGGCATGACAATAGTCTAGGAAGTACTTTGCCCTTTGGAGAAGCAAATAAATAACAAGTTTGACAAATGCTTGAAGGGTCTCTCTCTCTCTGTTTTTTTTTTTTTAATAAATGGGTGGGTCTAACTCTTGTTACTATCATGGGTTAGGACATGTCGTTGGGACTATAGGTCATCTACACAAGTTTTTATAAATCATCCATTAACATAGTTTTCAAATCAAGAGCGCGACCAAAAAAAAAAAGGGGGGGAAGAAGAAGAAGAAGAAGAAGCGGGACATGAAAACAAATGCTGGAAAAACGGGACACAAGAAACAGATGCTTGAAGTACTTAGATGAGGTTGAAGACTATTGGTGAAACTAATATCTACTTCGACTAGAACCCAAATATTTTCGTCTTCTTAATTTCGTACCGTACAATATAGTTGATCTAGCTGTACAAGTTAAGTAGTGTTTCCCCAAAAGCTACATGTCTATCTTGCCAGTTCTCGTAAGCAATAATCAAGGCAGCAAGACCATTAAAATAAATAAATAAATAAATAAAGGAACCAGAGGTTGACTTGAACTGTTGCTTTGCTGGTCTGCTCGTAGAAAGTCATTCAATTCTCTGAAGTCTAAACCAAGATTTCTAGGACAAAGAAAATATGCTAATTAGTGCATTTCCAACTTTCCGCCAGATTCTTACCCAATTGTTAGCAATAATAGGCAAAGCCCGCAACACTCAACTATATATTACAATGTGCAATTCAGTGAATTAAAGGATTATTAGTTGCTTCCGGCATAATCCCTAAACTAGTGACATCATTTGACTTTGAAGCAGCATAACCTTTTCGTCAGACAACCTTACTCCTTTTTTTTTAAATAATCGTTAGACAACCTTGCTTAAACAGGTCAGCTTAATATACTAGTTAAAAAGTTGTTCAATGAAGTTTGGATTTTGGTCCTCTTCGCTATTCAGCTATCAGAAGGCACAATTCCACCCTCAGAATGATTATAGACACATTTTATTTCAGTGATTTACATTATACAAGAGACTATAAGTTTCAGTCTTGACAAAGCAGGACGTAGGGTACAAACGGTTGTCAGATCAATCGTTCATGTTAGTTTTACCTAATTCAATAGGTACATCCATTTTTAATGTGTAACTCACTTTAAACACAAAATAAATATAAAACAAATTTTTGTGAGTTCCACACATAGTGTTACAAACGATGTACATAGAGTGATCTGAGCCTTACATTTTTTTTTTAAACCAACCATGACTGTGAACGATTCAGGAATAATCATTTTTGTGACTGTCTCTGCCCTATTTCCAAGGTCTTTGACAAGAAGAATGCTGAAACGACCAATTACCAAAAAAAAAAAAAAGTGACCTTAATCAATGAAAATTGCTAACTTGGATTAGAAAATTCTTGTTTTGTAACAGAATCTGACAAACTGAGCCCCCCCACCTTTTCTCGTGGGGCAAATTTTAGTTTATCAAATCTAGGGTGACTGATAAAAACCAATCTGCTCGTAAGTTAACCTAATTTTCCAGTTTATGCTTTCCAGCTATGTTAGATGATTAGGATGACCTTCATTGATCCTAATCAGTTCTCATCCTTAAGCAGAAACAGCCATATGATGATGCTGAGGATTCCTAATAAAAAGAGTGTGGGTTTGGATGAATTTTCCAGGTGATCCCTAAAGCAGTCGATTGGGTTAGGCTTTAACAGATTACAAATCTTGGTGTACCATTAAATATATTTTCATACCTAATACAGATAATCAGTGTGCCAAAAGTGCAAGATTATCCAATCTTGTCTTCTTATTATCTGACGAGAATAGAACAAAACAATACGAACAATTGTATGGTCGTCAGGGCGAACGAACCCACTTTGTCCTTGCCTTTGTAACCATATTATACGAAGATGATCCTCTTCTTTTTTTTTTTTTTCCTCCCATAAATTTTATAGAATAGCAAGGCAGTTCAGATGCATGGATCTGGAGCAGTGTTGTTTTGATTGCCATTTTTGTGTAAAATTTTTTTATATTTTCCGTGAACATATTTTCTAATTACCTTTGTACCTCACATACATCAAATCATTTTAGTACATTTTCTTTTTTTTTTATTATAAAAACTCTAAGAAATAGCAAACCAAACGGCTTGAATTGAATATAACATGTGCATCAAAATGTGTAAATTAAAAGCAGCAAATATATCAAATTAGGCAAATACACACTTTCTTTACGCTATAACTCACACCTATTGCATTCATTAGAGGTCAATTATGTTAGCTCTTACAATTTCTCAATTGCTTTTCATAGTGTACGTTCAAAAATGATATATACATCTACAAAATAAACAGAGGAAGTACTAATTTATTTCCTAAAGAAACCTATGCACACCCTAATTTCCTTGTTTATTTTCTAAAGAAATTGCTTCACATGTTTATTGCATTACGAAAACCATATTACACAAAATGTAAACATAATCGATGACTCAATTGTCCTAACTTTTTGAAAACACTAATATACACATAATCAAATAGCAAATCTTTTTTAAGAAGATGTTTATGTGATTGCCTCGTTTCCATCACAAATACTACTAAGCATCTAATTTTTTTTATAGTGTTGTGCTCTTTCACATTCCCTCCTATAGTTTAGAAATTTATGGAAAAATGGTTCAAAATATCTTTAACATTTTACCAAATGAATTTTTTATTCCTCACTTTTAAAATGTTAACTTTACATATTTTACAAAATCAATCAATGAAATTTAGTCCCATCCTAAGTTTCAACTACTTTTTAGGCAGAATCCACCATGTAACTCATATGGGATAATTTTTTGAGAGGTAAAAGGGTTCGATTCCATTTATAATTAAACAAATGACCGACTCATATTTCTTTTTGCTCCTCAAAAAAATAGAATCTAACTTTTTTTCCACCTAGAAAAATGATCATGCATGGATTAAGTGGTGAATTCGGGCTAAAAATTGATAGGGAACTTAGATTGGGATTAAACTTAGACAAAAGTTGCGAAATTAGTATTTTAAAAGTGAAGAATGAAAAAATTTATTTAACGAAATATGAAAAATGACCCTTGTACTTAAAGTTAAAGTGTCAAGATGACAGAAACCATTTGCTGTCATGATGTTAACTTACACATCCCTTCTACTTTATTGCATTTTATTTTTCATTTTTTTTATTAGTATGGCACATCTTGGATTTTGTAACTACATGATGTATGGACCTAGACATTGAGAGTAGTCCTATTTTATGGCATTTTGGGTCTAGTGTTCTAGGTTCGAACTTCCAAGGTTTTGGTTTCAACTGATTAAAATAACCATATTTTTTTCATCACTCTTCACACCCTTCTCACCTTCAACTACTAGAATTAATATTTGAATTTTAAACCTGATAGAGAATGAAGTATTTCAAGAGTCCTTCCTGACTACTGAACCAACTCCACTGGTCATTGAAACAACCATGTTTAAATAAAACAATTTCAAGAGTCCTTCCTGACTACTGAACCAACTCCACTGGTCATTGAAACAACCATGTTTAAATAAAACAACCACGTTTAAACACGTTAATTAACAAATAAAATAAAGAAGATGGGGAAGACTTTCTACTTTATCTTGATCAATTAAAAGCAACTTGATAATTATCCACGACAGAAGGGAACTTGCTTACCCAACCTTTCCAACACATCCATTATGTTTTGGGGTAATTTAATAATGTTCTTTGTTGGGACACAATATAATAGTGTTGTTCTTAAGAAGATATTTTGCAAAGCTATTAAAGCACCCAGTACAAGATCGTCATGGACTTTCAAGTAGAATTAGTATCTCCACAAGTGACTTAATCCCAACTTGTAAAGTGAAAGAATCGTCCATTAAACGAGAACCTTATTGGTCAATGTGTCACTACATGTTTTTGATTTCACCATTCATTCAATTGAAAACTCTAGAAGATGAAACTTTGGTCTAATAATATAATATATGAAATAATAAAAAATTTTGGCGCAAATTTTACTAATAAAGTAACCGTACTTGATCTATTCAGACGCTTTAAGTACGTTGAGAAGATATTGATAGCACAGGAAAAATACTGAAGAATTGACTGTGTCTTTTCATTTCCTTTCCTCTTTCTTTCTTTCCAAAGTTGGAATAAACGAAATTGAGAAGAATTGAAAAGGAATAGTATGTATTATTTCATGGAAAGGCATTTTTATTTGCTACCCCAAATGTATCGTTATTATTATTTTTTTATTTTTAATACTTAAGATTCTACTATTCTGCATCGTAAAGGTATAGGAAGGCCAATATCTAGTTGTCTATAAAAGTTTCTATAATCAACGTAATTTGTCAGGTGAATGATTAAAAAAAAAATCTAATATAACACTTTCTTTTAATCATGAAACACGATTTGGCTATGGTTCTAAATTGTTGTTTCGATCCATCATTACCTTAAACTCAAAAGTCTTGTGGGCAGCAAAATTAATGAATTCGACATTTATACAATGACCATTTCAAAATTCAGTAAGTTTGATTTTTCTACTTCATCATAAGCTACATAAACAGTACGTTTTACACTAGGCAATAAATGTGAAAGAAAATATAGTTTCTCTGGGAATCTTTAGTTATTATATAGAAGTATCCAAACATTTAATGCGGAACACAGCCCTTATTAGGGTTTCATTCTTATTACCAGGATGTAGTTCTATAAATATACAACAAATCAGGTAGCTTGGGTGGGTCTTCCCACACCCAAGGGCAAAGGAACCAGTCTAAATACATCCGTATCAGGTTTAAGTCCACTTTTCTCAGTTGCTTTTATACACTTAAATATCTTATTATGAAGACTGACTATAAAGTAACCTAAAGATAAAAGCATATGTCTTTCCAACTAAAGAACTAAAATGCTTATTATTTGACATGATTATCTAGTGGCAAAAGACATCCTAAATGAGGCTGCTTTATTGTTAAATCAAATAAAAAGTTACACTTTATTAAAGTAAATCCCATATCAAACTCTCTATCCCTCTCTACTTTGATTGCAATATTGCGACTGAAAGCTACCCGGACCACAACATAGAATTTTAAGTGGTGAAAAGGTACCAACAAAGTCATCATCAAATCCATAGATGCCCCAAAGGAGAAGACTTGAAGCCAAAAGGAATAGCATTACCATAACAAGAATCCAACTATTGGGATCAATTCTCCATTCTCCCTTTCTTTGTCAATATCAAAATGTCGTGTATCACATATGTATAGCTGCACTTTATTCCATTCATAAGTCATCATACATATACATACACTTTCTGTTGAGGACCAAAGCAAGCTAGCCAGCTCTGAAATATGAATGCAATCTCACCCTACAGAATTAGCTTCTTTAGTTTTTTTTTTTTTCCACCAATTGCGAAAGAAAATGGGAAGTAATTGAAGTGCATGCACGATCGTTTGGATTGTATTTTCTAGAGAATTTTTGGAAAAAAATTATTATAGCACTTTTTAAAGATATGATTTATGTGAGGTAAAAAGTCGATTAAAAATTATGTAAAAGGAATATTCACGAAAAACGTAAAAATTTTTCTCCAAAAAATTATAATAATCCAAATAAGGCCTGTTTTCCACCATATAAAAATTTCTTTCCTATGCATTTCGATTTACCAAATCTTGGATTCAAACTAGAGTTTATTAACTTTGGAAAAAATATTGCATATGAAAAATAAAGTAGAATGATTGGTACTCAACCAGCAATGAGAATTCAATATAATAAGATAACCACTAAATGTAGAGATATGGTCTACCTCAAGCGGACTTTTGATTTCTCACCAAGTAAGCTGTAAATAAATAAAGCATTAAAATTTTCTTCTTCTTTTTCTTTTTAAACTCTCATGCAAAGGAAAAACGATCTTGCTGAAAAATTCACTCTACCTAAACTTTTTGTGAAATAAAGATAAAAGTACGTTAATAAAGCATTCGTTCTTTTCCCTTTTGGTTGGTAAAATGACACTTTCCCGTCAAACAGTAACATTCACCTTTTCCGTTTTCCTATGTGATTGCAAATTCAAGAAGACAAAAGTACAAGATTTTAGGAATTGTTGAACTTTACTTTTGAACTCAAAATTACAACATAGTAAAATTACACTTTCCCACCCTGAAAACTATTGAAAACTAAAGAGCCACCCCTATGGAGGACTCTAACAAGTTCACCCCCATAAACTTTCCAAAAAAAAAAAAGAAAAAGCGACCCCTATAAAGCAACCCCTATTAAAGAACTCTTACAAGTTCATGCCCATAAACTTTCAAAGTCCTGAAAAAAAAAAAAGAAAAAAGAAAACTTTCAAAGCCCTTTTTTGCCACATTTAAGCACTATCCTATTTCTTGGATATACACCCAAATCCCCAGTAGACACAAGCAATCAGGGCGGAAGCAGGAAGTAGGGAAGGAGGATGAAATTAGTTGGGATCAGTCTTTTCCAGTTTGGCTAAGTAGATTAGCCTAACTTGAATAGGAGCAGTTACTCCGGATATGTAATGTTCATCAGTGCAATGGAATATTATTGTTTGAAAAAAAAAAAAGCAGGAAAGGAGGAGAGATGGGGAGAGAGAGATAGAGCTCAAATCAATCTCCATAAATTCATGCCAAGAACCGGGAAAGGGTACCTAAAAAATAGAGGAAGAAAAAGAAAAATAAAGAAGATATCAAATTCCAAAAACTATGTGAAAATTCTTGCAGTTTGATTGTTACCACATGCTTATCTAAAAAGCTAACAAAAAGTGCAAAATGGGAAAAGAAGAAGCGCAAGTCAATCTGTATCAATCAAGCCAAGACAGAAATCATTGTTGGTTTTCCTCAATATGTTCTATATATAATAATACAAAATAACACAAGAAAAAATTCTATGGTCCATTTTTAGTATCATTCGCTCAACTTGTAGTTCTCACTAAACATAAATACTTTAAATTTTAAATATTTAACAGTATTTAATTTAAAGACTAATAACACTTCTTTCACCATCCAACGGTGAATTTCACCTGTGGGTATGATGTCCAAAACGACTGTACAATCTCCACAAGCAAGTGCTGCTCCATCCATTTAATATGAACAAAGTAAAATCAATTGCTACCATGTAATATTAATCATGAAAGATTTGAACCCAATTAGTTTCGAAAGAAAAAAGAATCCAAATTTATGCACCACGCACATGTAAATTAATATTTCATATTCCAAGTCTTCTTCATGTTCTTGGAGCTTCACGGTTAAGTTTAAAAGCTCATGATGGTGATGTGTCGACACAATCTTAATCTTGATCATCTATACAAATCAAATTGTACTTCTCATATAGACAAATGCATGTTTAGCAGATTTGTGGCGTATAAATAAGTGGATAATCAATTAATTAATCAAATCGAATGAACTTTTAGCTTTATCTCTTTTATCTTTATGCTCCCACTTTCAGATACTTTAGGGCACAACCTACCTGGGTGCAGGGCCCACATGGAGAGACTTTCAACAAAACAAGATGATGACGTGGACAAAAAGCTCAGCATCAACTTTTTTCCGCCACCCTTTCTCTCCCTTGCCCTTTCCAGTTCCCAGTTCCCACTTCCCACCTGGCAGGGGCCAACCTGTCTTCTGATTCTCTTGGCGGCTCTCATAATCTTTTAGATGAATTTTTACATCTCCTTTGGTCTATTTATGAACTTTTTGATCCACAACATGTTAAAATGAAATACTGTCTTGGCCAGAGATCAAGTTTTCTCAAAATCCCGTCTAACAAGTCTTGATCTAGTGGTTAAAGTTGAAATCCAAAAAATTAGGAATTTTGAATTCAAATCGCTCCATATCTTCTTTGCTTTTTAAATCTCATTCCTCTCTTATTGAAAAATTTAAAAGAAAAAGGAATTTATCAAGTCGGGCTAGCTTACCCTAAGACTATAGGACAATAAGTAGATTGGACTATGCAATTTAAGATAATTTTAGAGCCTAATAATAATAGATTTGTACTTTTGTAGTTGGTGTGATTATCGTTAAACTTTATAGCACTGAATGAGAAAAAAGTCATGAAAAATCATAAACTTTAGTTTTTTTTTTAAACCAACCTAGTTTTACACATGATACTAGGCGTTATCGATATATCAAAGTTTGGCTGATACAAAAGATCTTGTTAGAAAATTAATGAAGTACATAAACTACTAGCTCAAACGATAATTGGATATTTAATTATTCAATATCACCACCTTTTTAGGTTTGAGTATATGGCTCACTAGCCCTCCACTCCCTATTCCCATCGACCTAAAAATTTATTCTCATCCAGACAAGTGGACAAACAAAACCCCATCCCACTAAACCTCACACCCACCCCCCCCTCCAAAAAAAAAAAATCTCGTAACTATATACCTATTTGTCCATGGACATACAATACAGATATATGCACATCATTTTGCATAAAATTAATATATATATATATATATATATATATATATATATATGTATCTGTCCCTCTACGTATGTATACTATAATATATTTTCAAGTATACCTAGAGTTTTATAGTCTTATGTATATTACCCTTTTGATCTGTCTCTTCATATTTGAATTCCATGACATCCTTCACTTTTTGCTTCTTTGAGGCATATCTTTTTATAGATTACATAAACCATCTATATATGCAGTCTCAAACTCCCTCACGCCTCAAACCTAAGTGATTGTTCCTTTGTCCTAGACAAAGAACATAGGACATACCATCTAACTCTCTCCCTCTCCCTCTCCCTCTAACTCTAACTCTCTTATCTCTCCCTTCTCCCTCTTAGATCTCTCTCTCTCTCACACTCATACACACACAGACTGTCTTCTCTCTCAAAGAACACACCTAGAAATACAAAGACAAAACATACATATGGCTGAGAGTGGTGGTGGGATCAAGCTATTTGGAGCAACAATTGCAGTGCAAGTTAGAAAAGCCAAAGATGGAGAAAACAAAGGAGAAGAACAACAAACAGTAGAGAAAAGGCCAGACAAGATCATACCATGTCCTAGGTGCAAAAGCATGGAAACCAAGTTTTGTTATTTCAACAATTACAATGTTAACCAGCCAAGACACTTTTGCAAGAATTGCCAAAGGTATTGGACGGCCGGGGGGGCCCTTCGGAACGTGCCCGTTGGTGCCGGTCGCCGGAAGTCTAAGCCTCCGGGCCGTGGATTCGTGGCTGGTTTATCAGATGGTTGCAGCTTCTTCGATGATGCTTCTGGGGTGCACCAGTTTGAGTTTGATCATCATCACGGGGTGGTGGAGGAGTGGCACGTGGCGGCAGAGCACGGTGACTTCCAGCACATTTTTCCGGCTAAGCGGAGGAGGAGTACTACATCATCAAATAGTCAACCTTGTTCATCTTCTACTTTGTCTTGTAGTTGAATTATTCTCGAAGGAAAAAAAAAAAAAAGATAGAAACACAAAAAAAGAAAAAAATATTTGCTAGTTGCTTAGCTTCTTGTCGATACAAGCTGTCTTTACTTATTAAATAATGCAACAATCGTAATTAGTTGAAATGTTCCACAACGCTGTCCAATATTCCAAATTATTTTTTAGGCCAATACTGCCAAAAATTGGAGTAATCAGTGATATAATCCTCCAAAAATAACTTGAAAACAAAACGTCGTTGTCATCTAATTACAGGGTTTTCATAGGAAAAACAGAAAAGGAAAACAACAGATAATACAAATATTGCCACACTTTTTCTCTCTGACAAAACTTGTATTAAATTACTGAAAATTGCTCATGGTTTCAACAGATTGGAAAATAACCTAAGGTACTCTGATTAATGAGTTGTAGCAAGTTGACAATCAACAGTATGGGGTAGATAATATGAATTTTCCTGACCTAAATGTTTGCTTTCTCGTTCTTTACTTGCCATGATCTGATTAGAAAATGTTGAAACTATGCAACTTGATTGGTATTAAATGTCTCACACATGATTATGTAATTTTTAGTTAATACAGTTTATAGTATGTTAAAAATTGTAATTAAGGGGATTCAAGATTACACATCTTGCTTTGTTCCTTTGCTCTTGAACTAGAACAGTGTAGGTAACAGGTTTTCTTTGTTCAGTTAGATTTTTCTATTGATAAGATAGAACTGTAGTGCTCATGCCAAACTTCTCACTTGGATTAAATAAAAAAAAAAGATATATACCCATAAAATACCAAAACAACAAAAGTATGTTAGATTGTAATCCATTTAGTCTTTCTTTATCCTCTGCCAAAGAGGGAATTTTTTTTTTTTCATCTAATGCGGGTCCAGATATGATGACTTACTGCTATTAGGTGTACTTTGACGTAACAAATGAACCTTTTTTGTAGCTAAATAGATGATTGTTCGAATTACCGTTGGAAAAAAGCTTTGACCTCGATAAATGGATTAAAGTTATCTTTTGAAAAATTAAAGTGACCTAATATGGTCGTACCAAAAGGTCATTATAAGTACTATTATTTACTCCAAAATTTAGTGTACATTAACTGTTGAATGAATTTTAATTATCTAATTCGTACGTTTTTATGACAACATAGAGGGAATATGTAGATGAGGCTAAAAGGTTAATTGCGGGGTGGCTTGTCAAATTAAATTAATGGTTATATGCCACTGTAAGACCTCAATTTGAATCTCTCCCATGCCTATGTACAAAAGCAAAGATTTAAAAAAAAAAGAGTAAAGTTTTCCTTTTCTAAAACATTTTACTTATCTTCAGTATGGGAAAAATGAATCTGTCTTTCCAATATATATGCTCTTCCTGTTAAAAATTCCATCTCATTTAATTTTATTTTATTATTTTCCAAATTAATCAACTAGAGAACCAGCAATTGTGAATGAATTGGGAAAAAAAAGGAACTGGTAATATGTTCTTTTTATACTTTATAGTCCCACCCAAAAAATTAATGAAAAAAGAAGAAAGAAAATAACGGTGTATGATCTTTTTAGTCATGAACAATACAAGTGTTAACCATTTGGTGCTGTGAGGGAGAGGAAGAAGAGGGACAAAGGACCAAACAAAAGTGCATGTCGAGTTTAAAAGGGTTAGAAGCCATTCTTTCCTCATTATTCAACGGATAGGACCACACCTTGAGATTATACGAAATGTAATCAAAGAATTTTCTTATAAAATAGGGTAAATTACATATCACCCTGTGGTTTCATCTGTTACCACATGACCCCTTTAATGTTTCAAAATATCCACTTTACCCTTTATGGTTTTATGTAAAGTGTAATATGACGGAAAATAGTCTATGTAATGTCGTTAGTTGAAATAACAATAATGTCCTTACTTAAATGCTAAATCAATCGATGGCTTAACCACCTTATATAAAAGCACAAGGGAATTAAGTGGATAATTGTAAAAATGACAGGGGAATAAAGTGGATATTTATACAAATCATAAGGGGATTGCATAGATATTAAGATTTTATTGCATGCACTTTTAGAGCGCACTTGTTTTAAATGCCGTAACTAATTATACATTCCGTCCATTTTTCACTTTACATAAAATCATAAAGGAATTAGGTGACTATTTTGAAACTTTAGGGGGGTCATATGACATTATGTAAAACCACAAGGGGGTTGTAAGTAATTTACCCTATAAAATATTGTAGTTTGTAGAGTGGTCTCCCAATCTTTATTTGGATGCAATTTAATATACAAACTGTTGTTTAAATGTACAACAATTTGAGTTGAAAGAAAGCATATTAATGGAATCTGATCCAAGAGCACACACTAAGAGAATTCTCACAAGGATTCTTGTGCTGAAACACATGCACTTTAGTACCAGATTTGCTGTAGAATATGTTTACACCACTACAGAAACTGGGGACTTAAGCAATGATCTGATAACTAATACAATAGGAAGCATCCTTTTTTTCTTTTTTTTGAAAAAATCTCTCTCAGGAAAGGGATAGAATTTAAAAAAAAAAAAAAGGGACAGATAATTTAAATTCAGAACCTCCAATTTTTGAGATTTCAACATTTTTTATTAAACCAAATGTCCTCAACAAGATATCTCTTTTCTAAGCCAACAAGGTGCTAGTGTATAACTTTATAATATGCCTTCTGCTTTCGTGAAAAGTATCCTTCTTCACACTTTTTAAAAATTGATTCTAGTGTCAACAAAATTGAGTTATGTCTTCTCCGAACCACTCAGCCATATCAATCTTTACACCCCTTTGGTCCACGTGTTATATAGGCAGATTATTCATTGCATATATTATAGACTATTGATCCAGGCACATATATGTGCATATATGTATATGTATATGTATGTATGTGTATACATACAGACACACATATAAAATGAAAAGGAAGAATTAATTGATCAGTTTAATATTTCTAAACACTGACCCTAATCATGCTTCAAAGTACGTAAAAATTATCTTATTATGTAAGTGGTTAATTAGATAGTAAGTTGATAAAGCTTAAAGAAGTTTCCTTCATTGCAGAATTTGTCAGTCATTATTTAGAGGCAAAAGTTTCAACAAAGTTCACCATGCTAAAGGGTGCGCTACATATCATAGGATTAGTGTTTGTAGATTTTTTTTTTTAAAGATATAAAAGCAGCTTTAGTATGTTTTTTTTTTTTTCTAAAACACACCAAATACTAATTTGCTTAAATAGTTGGTACATATGATATGAAAGTTGAATGCAGATCTTTTTCAGAAAAATGGAAAGATACCAGCCTCAATATTCTTAAAAAGAAATATTTGGCATGTTGAATGAGAAGACTCTATTGGTGCATGCTAATTTTTAATCAAGAAATTATTACTTTAATTCAGAGCTGAAAATTTTCACGGCGTTTGTGTAGATTAAAAACTTTACTTTTGTCACACATAGAAATGAACTAGATTACACTAAAAATGAATTGACCCTAGACTATTACAATCAGGTAATTAGAAAGTACTCCATTTCAAAGCAGAAAATAATAATTTATCCAACGATAGTCAAGTTAATTTCATACGTGCTACCTTACCCATTTTGCCCAAAAAAGAGGAAAAACATTTTACTACTCAGGCATGCTACAAAATCCTTGTCTATCTCTCTTACGACTACATTAATGTCAAGATCAAGAAAGGGAAAAATGGTTGGGAAAATCCTTTTTGTTGATTTTTTAGGATATAAACTAAGAAACAATATTTGGTTAGTGTTGGAAAAAAAGAAAAGGGCTTACAAAAGATATGTATTTTGGACTAAAAATAAGATTACGTTTGTCATTCATCAACTTGCTATTTATAGTATTTATATGAAATTAACTAATATAATTCTCAACGTAGAAACCATCAAAATCTTAATAAAACTACTTGCTAACAAATCAATATAATCTGAATCTTACCAGAAATTTGCTAACAATTCAACATGATTTTCTATTAACAAATATCCTGACAACTACATTTATTTAGCAATTAACTAACTTATTCTGGTATCAAACGGAATCTAGAAAAATCTGCAGAAAAGTTGCATATTCCACCACCTTTCTACTTCAAGATAGCTCTTCAGGAAGCATATTGAGTTCCTTGTATACCTTCTTGCATTCAGGAGATGGCTCCTTGGCCAAGAATCCGAGACAATTGGCACGGCGGACCGGATCAGATATGCCATTTTTCGCTGTGAGGCTAATTCTTGATCTGGCTTGTGCCAACCCCAGTTTAGGAATCTCACTGCAATCAGGATTGCTGCTTTTGACGAGCACAACTTCGCAGATTTCATCCTCATGATCTCCTTCTACTTGTAGGCTGTATACACCGGATGCTTCAGTTTGTCCTTCCACGCTGTATGTCAGGAGCCGTTCTTGAGGATCTCGGCATTCCAGGCGTACTGTGGCACCTGCGTGCATGGGGCAACAAGCTTAGAAGAGTTGTTGTACTACATCAACAAAAAGTAAAGGCTCCAGTGAGTTAAAAAACAGTTTGAATAAGATTAGACGAACATTTTTTTTTTTTGGTTTACAATAGAACTTTTTATGATATGATATATATATTTGTGAGACAAAAAGATAGTTCAAAAAATAAAAAAAAAATTGTGTTCAGAGAATTTAAAATTCTTTTTTTTTTGAATAATGTTTATTCGAACAAGTCTAATGTTCTTTATTGACCAATGTTTTGACAATTTAAGTAAAATGCTTGAACGTTGTACACTTTTATTCCACATTGTCAATTCTCTCAACAATCATATGATAGAACGATTTTAATCAGATAAAAGAAGATGTCCACTTTTCAACAATTTCAACAACAATTTTTTTTATATTTTAAGGAGAGAAGAAAAATAGTAGTATGTCTTTACTCTCGGAAAAAAGAAAATTATCTACGTATGTAATTAAAATAACTCTAATTCCCTTCCCACACAAGGGCAAAATTCTAATAGACATGCATCCTGCAACACAAAAAAATTAGGCATCGTATTTTGTTTCCACAACTACTTTAATCATGTGATGATCAATCTCCAAAATTGAAAAGCAAAAATGGTTCACCATGGCATGCAAATGGGGCAAGAGGTTCAAGACATATGAAGTTTGTACCTGCCATTGGTTCACTTAGTCTAACGGCATTTGTCACAATAAACCTCTCCTTCAACTTTAAACTGAGGATTGCCTGCCTGAGCTATGGAAATGAAGAACATGGCAATGCACAACGGCAGAAGAGTTCTGATAGGATTTGCCATAGATTCTGCAGGACTAAAAATCAAACTAGGACGACAAAATTCTTTTCTAGGATCTGCAACATATTCAGCGTCTGGCTTCGGCTATATAAGAGAGAAGTTCTGTAGAAATCTTGTTAATGTTGTTCTATTAATTTTCTTTTTTTTGTTCTGGCAGTTAATTTTGTGAGATTCTTATGCCCAACCGTGCCAACTTTGCGGTTAAAAAAAAATAACTTAGCTCTCTTTTAGCTTTTTGAAAATATGTAAAACCATACGTAATTTTCCCTCCTACTCTTACTCCCTTTCTTGCATGTGTGTATTAGTGTGCTTTCACCACAATTTTAAAGAAAATGCCTTTTTCTTAAGCGTTATTAATACAAGCTATCGAGACACACTCAATGTGTGTGTAACTCGTTGTCCAAAAATATTATTAATTGTTTGCATTAGATGAATAGTACAAATGAATATAACTATTATAACTATTTCACGTAACATGTAATCAAGAGTTAATCAAGAGTGTATCGGTGACTAATCATTCTTAGATAGTGTGCACTTTCAGCTTCCATCACAACGTGCTAAAGTTAAACAATGGTCTGGAGCAGATGAAAAATAAGGTATTGGTACCAATTAAGTTTTGCTTCAGTGAATTTTTGGCGTTGTTTACATTTATTTCCACATCCTTTCATTGTAAATGAAAATTTCTTGTTGATAGATATCATTTGAAGGTGCTTGGAGAACCTATAAGCTAAGAAACGCATAATTGTGTCAAATTAATCCATCTCAAGATTACAACTTTGCAATTGGCAACGACATGAAAACCCAGAAAAAAGATTTCATTAGAAAAAAGATTAGAAACATTTATCTGATGGATTTCACATCATGCATATGGAAGCAACAATCACTTAGCACAAGAGCAACTGTCTGAAGCAGCATTAAAGTTATAGGTTGTAGAGAAAACTTAAAATTTGGAAGAAAGGTTGATTGAATGGAGAGGAATCTGTTAGGTGATTATTAGAAGATGATTTTGGAAGTTAAAAAAAATGGTAATTGCATGCAAAAGAATCTACCAAAAGACTATTAAGGGATGGTTCGGGAGTTAAACAACAGTCTTGTAATATATCATGTATCAACTAATGCAATAGCGAAATAGTAGTTGAGTGGGATAGAAATTGTGAGTGAGTTAGTTTTGATTGAGTTAGACTTCTGTGCGAATGGAGCATATATAGTGGAAAATAGTGATAAGAGTAGATTTAAAAATACATAAAGTGACAAGAAATGCTAACACCAAAATAAGTATTTACACAGGTTTTATTATAGTAGAGATTATTATTTTGGAAAGAGAATGAGTAAAATGAGACAATGAGGTTTATGAAAAAAGAAAAAAAGAAATCAAGTAGCTACAAGAACAATAAAGCAAAAAAAAAAAAAAAAGCTATGGACAATTATAGAATTTTAAATATTAGATTTTTTTTGGAGTAATAACAATGAGTAAAATAGAACTGCCTTTATAAATATTTCAAGAAATCAAATGGTAAGAAGACTAAGATAGTAACAAGAGGAAAGGCATTGTTGAATAAGAGTTCATCTATCATGACATGTTTAAATAATAAATACATAAGAATCTCTAAAATAAAGGAGACGGAGCATCATTTAATTTGTATCTATCTCATAAGTCGCTTAAATAAATTTTCCATTTGAATAAATTTACTTTTAGGGCATACTTATTTGTTCTACAATGTATCTGTTTCTCAAGTCAATCAATATCCTTGCAAATATCTTTTCCAATGACTCATAGAGCCTATTGACGTGATTTCATTTAGGCATGTTCATTAGATAAATTCTTTTAGGTTGGTCTCAATGCACATTGATAAGTTTAAAATTTTTCATATCCGTCCCAAACATATAACATACAAATCTTGTAAAATTTCTAATACAAAAATAGTTCTTACCTAACTGATGGATCTTTGGCCTATTGGTCATCACAAAAAGCCTTGAGACCTTGTGAGGTGGGAGGTCAGGGTTCAACCTCAGGGTTCAACCCCTGCTCTCATTCCTTGCAATAGAATGGCATTTAAAAAAAAAAAAAAAGTAAGTAAAAGAAAAAAGGGTCTACCTTTAAAGGAGACGTCAGGAAGGATGAAAGTCAGTGTAATCAATATTTTAAGTGCGATGTCGTCGTTTCCCTGGCTTGTTCATATACCTTGAACGGAGGATCCCAAACCCTCTACTAGGGCAGAATTAACTCTGACCAAACGCACATCCATAGACAGACTACACTTTCACGTCCAATATATATCCGATGAAAATGTGAACTTTCATGGTTTTCAAGTGTATATCTTAAGCATGAAACACAAACAAGAAAATCACATACTGCGGACAACCATCCCTGCAGAGTGAGTCCAAAGAAACAACAAAAATGGTCGACTATTTCTCAATAATTTTACTATAAATAGCACAAGCAAAAGTTATGTACAAAAGGTTATTGTTATTTGGGGCACAATAATTACCACTTACAACAAAGCGGTGCTCATGGGGTTTGCAAAAAGATGTTCTTGATAAATTAATTTTGATTTCTTTGCGCAGCTCCCCAAAAGGCTATGCAGAATTGCAGGAGGCGCGGGAGATGTGGTCTGGTGCATCCTGCGCACGATTATATGGTTGTCCAGAATCAGTTTCTCTAGCAATTTTCTGCAGCTCTGGAAAACAGTAAACAGTGTGAAAAATCCACCAGTACAAGCACTTGTCTTTCATGGCAGCATACCAGATAGACATGTAACCATGTTTATGCAGTTTCAAAACTAAGAAACGGGGAAAAAAATTCATCAATAAAGCTATAAGAGCTCAGGCAAAATGTTAAATGACAGTTTTTTCAGTTAAATTATATGCAAATTTAGTGCCCAAATCTTAGGAAACTATAATAGAAATGTAATCAGTGTAGTGATAACAAAAACACTTTTCACACCAATAGCTTTTGAGTGAAAAATTGATTTCAATGGCTCTCCATTTCACCTCTCTTTCACAGACAGTAAAACAAAGGGAAGGGGAAACAGAAAATGAAAACCAAGCTTTTCAAAATTTTGTAAATCCTTCCAGATTCTTGGCAAACATAACCATCTCTTTGCATTACAATTGAACCTAAAACCTTCCAAAACCAATTAACTATTTCTGGATCTTCCTAGGGAAATAGAAGTGCAACAAAAGACACAGGAATTTGCTTCACAATAACATCAACAACATACCTGAGGATTTAATGCACCCATTTGCTTTATTATATCATCCTGCAACAGAAAAAAAAAATATGGATGACATTCAAAAACCAAGTTGCAGAAATTTCACGTGTATGAAGATACATAATAGCCATTACACTTGAACAAATATTTGATGATCACCATGATCAGCGTTCAAAAGATCTCTTGGTATTAAAGTACTTTCTGACTACCTACAAACCAATAAAACATGTATTGACAATTTCCAGCCCCCATCAGTGAACAACTTTAAAGTATCACATAACATAGAGCAATTGAAGGTTGACTCCACCAAACCTGAATTATCATCCCCATTAACCTTGTCAATGACAAGAAAGATAAAGAAACAGTTCCACACGATTGATGTTACATAATACACAATAAAAGTGTTACTCTCCTGCCTATACGTTCTGGATTCACTGCAGAAGTAGATACCACTTCGTCAATGCAATAACCTGGAAACCTATTCAAGGTAGTGAACTTATATAGTTCCAACAGAATGTGTACTAACCACCACAAGCTAAGACACTTTCTAACCACAGACAGCAACAAGCAGTTGAACATTGTAAAAATCATGCTTTGAACAAGCATTTTCAATTCATATTGCAAAACACTTACTTCTAAGATTCCAGGATTTTGCATTACAACACCAAGAATGCGACGTACAAGCCCCTTGTAGACAAGTTCATTGATGGTCCCGTCTCCATTAATCCAAGGAAGTATAGGATATACAAATGAATCACAAGATCGATCCTTGCACATATCGCCTCTTGGATTCACTTCATCAGAGATTACTTCAGAATGTGTACAATTTTCTACTTCATTGGAGCTCTGAATTACACTCAAAGGTTCGGTTAACTCTTTAGGATGATTAAGAATTGTAATTTTGTGGACATGATCAGTGCCTATGCTTATCTCATCTTGTAAGCCAACATCATCTTCGTGATTTCCCACATTAATGAGCTTATGCTCCCCATCACTTGTTCCTTTGGAATCTACCAAAGGAGTTACTTGAGGATTTTGATCAGATTCAGCTATGGAGGCCAACAAGTACTTGGACCGATACAGAGAATCAACAACATGGATGGCGTCATAAGCATTGACCTGTATCAAAGCCATGAATTGTCAGTTATTAACAAGTCTTTCTTTCTAGCTTCTGGTGTTATACTCTATCAGTAATCCATTTGGTTCCCTCCATGGTAAATTTGTACGTACAGAAGAGTGAAGACACATAAAAAAACATAAAAATAAGAACCTGTGGAATATGGAGGTTTTCAAGAAAAGGAAGTAGTTTGATCATACTTGTCAATGTAGTTCAAGTTTGTAAACTAAGAAATTATCCTCCTCACTAACAGCATCGGTTAGGAGCATAATTTCCCAAATTGAATTATTTTAATACTAGGAGGATCTCCAGTGTATAAACTCAACAAATGTATCCTAAAAAACAAAAGATCAACAACATTTTCCTCGTGATAAGAATGTTATCTAGCTGTAGAACTTTTATTAGCCTAAAGCTGGGGTTAACCAGATCCTCCACATGGCAATCCATGGCCTTCTCTAAGATCTGGAGATAAAATACAACTATTGTCTAATCCATGATAAGCTGTTCAACAAACAGCATGGTGTTTGCAATTGGAGGAAAGAAAGCACATACATCCTTTTTATTGTGATTCTCCATTGACCTCCAATAATCTTAAAATACAAAACTGTTGGAAGTGTAAAACATCTTGACTGAAAATAAAACGCAATTATGCCCCAGCAAAAGAATGAAAAAAAAATTAAATAAGGTTTGAACAAAAGTAAAATGATGGCAGAAAGAATAAAATCGATTAAACCAACCTTAAAAGCTCGTCCAAATGCTTCAAGCACATCAACAACAATCTCTGACTCCTTTTCCCCTAAAACATGTTGTTCTGATTAATTTCAAAATATTACACAACTTTGAACTTCTGTAAGTTTAAATTCGAACATACAAGCAATCATATTGTTACCTTCTATGTTCAAAACATTGGCAATTTCTTCCATGCTCAAACCTAGGTCACCAGACTTCTGAATGGCAGAGCAAATAGTTCTGAATAGCTCCACATGAAAAGGAGATTTTTCGCCATTATGAAACGAAGAAGCTAGATGATCAGCATAGCTTGTCATAGCTTCCCAAGGTGACTTATGGGCAGCTGCAGCAGCATGGTTGATTCCCAAATTACCTTTTACCTCTTTCAGAGAGGTACATTCATCGGAGGGAGATAAGGTGCTGCAACTTTGTAGGACTGGGGAATTACTTTGATCCTTGTCACAGAAAAGTGAGAACCCAACGCTATCCTTGTCTTTAAACAATTCTAGAGAGCACATTCTTGGAACTGCCACACGACTCAAGGATAACCTTATTCCAGGAAAACCTTTTTCTCGCCGGCAGATAATCTCACCCTCACCAGCCATTGATGTTTTCAGTCTCTTAGACTTGTCACCACAATATTCACTGCTATCATTTTTACGTTTAGAAGTTCTGGAGTCCTCGGCCTCTCCAACACCATCCTCTGGCAAGCATGGTGTTATTGACAATTCACCTAGAGAGATTAAAGCGCACAAATGAAAGATGTCTCCACACTGTAAATCTGCAGGAAGATGAATTTCCTCTTCCATCAAATCCTTTTCTCTTTTGTCAAGCCAGCTAGCAAACTTGGAAGCTCTTTTGCCAGCATTTGGTGGAAATGGAGATAAAGATATGCTGTGCAAGAAGTGCTGAGAAAGCGCAAATGGACTAGTGGCATTGCCACCAATCTGCCAATTGGGAAATAAATAGCTAATTCAGAAACCACACAACAATCCAAAGTAGTTTATAGAATAATGAGGCAAAAATATGAATAGGACCATTCAAGTATACTCTAAATGGCCACCGGAGGAAGCAAATAACTGCTTTTAGCTTTTACTCCTTCAACTTTGGTCCAAGAGGGAATAAACATTCCCTACCACCTCTTGACAGCAAAAGACAGAACCCTTACCTCAATTAAAGAAAATTCCATGCTGAATACAGTTACAAAGATGCAAAAGAATATATAAATGGACATTTTATTCCATTCAAAAAGCCCAAAAAGGAAAAACTAGGAAGAAAGATGGCAAAGTTTATCTTAAAAGTCAGGACTTTGAAGAGAATATGAACCACCATAGAAATTCTGAAGAAAGCATGTTAAACCAACAGAAAAGTGCTAATAAAAAGTAGCTTTAACTTTGGCACATTGAAGCAATTAAGAACATAGAACAAGGAATTTGCCAAAACATTCTTCTTTCACGGTGGATATTAAATTGGAAACCAAATTGACATTATTAGCACAATAGATATCATAAATACTGGATTTTGTATTGACAGGAAGTTATTACAGATTTTATGTCCTTTAGTATAGCACTATTGCTAATCCAAAATAAACATGGAAGAAGAATACCATAATCTTCTTTTCTCTGAGGTAGCTAAAAGCAGCAAAAAGATCATGCTGAGAATAGCGCCTCAATGTCTCAGCCAGCAATATTGAAGCCCGTGGAGTAATTGAGGTGCTCAGAAAAATGAGCTTAAATAATTCTACAGCATTAGAAACTGCAACTGATCCATATACTCGTCTACTAGTTGTATTGCCCTCATTTAAAAGCTTGTTATACTTCTGAGCAATACGATAAGAACTTGATCTTTGAGCAGAATTTTTACTTCTTCCACCACAAATCTGACCCTCTTGACAGACTTTATCAGTATTAAAGGGTCCTGCAAGCATAATGGTGAAATTGTGAACTTGATTTGTTGAAGATTTCAACGGTTAGTGGCCACAACAATAGATTGTTTTAGGCAATGCTAAAGCAAGGCACTTTATTACAGACTTCAATTCAAACAACCTGGAGGGAGGGAGAGAGGGATGGAGGGAGCAAGAGAGTAACTTTCACAATACCAACAACAGATGGAGAAGGACTTCTCATGTAATGCTAAGAATTTTAGCATATACCATCTAAAAATTTCAAGTAGTATTCCTATTTGACTTGAATATCATTGGTTTTTCACTCAAAAGCTCAAATTACTTAAATCTACACAAAACAAATCCTGCAATTAATGTCTCTAAATATAAATTGTAGAAGATCAACTGCAAAAGAATCTGTGACTTACCTGTCCATGAGACCATTCATAAGAATCTACTTGCTTGGAGGTGTTCGATTTAGCAATCTTCTTGTATCGTAGAATATCATCTAGGGCTATCTTTATATTACAGTCATCAAAATTATCCCAACATTTGTGAGACTTTAACTCTTTATCGTGTTCAAAGCAATCAAAAAGGTTCTCGTTACAATCCCCTACCATCATGGCTTCCCGAACCAGTGGTCTTCCGTCATCCAAGTTTAATGAGTTGTTTTGGTGTTTCTCTAGGAACTTTCCATATCTCTCTGCAAGCATATTGCAGAGTCTAAGTACAGCTTTCCTGAACTGTGGGGTACTATTTAACATCGCCATTCTTCTTCTGCAGGTCTCAGGAGGTGCAGGCAGATTTGAAAGAGAACTCCAATCTGTGCGATGATATTTTGCCCCCAGCAAAGCACGATTCCTCACATACTCAATCACTAATTGCCTGTAATCAACCAGAACTTTATCATGTCAAAGATCAAGATGGTAAGAAACATCAGAATACAAGCTCTAGTACACAGCAAAAAAAATCATCAACCACATATTGACCGATACAACTAGCCTCAGAATAGAATGCTAAGAAGTTGCTGGAAATCGAAATAGATATTCCCCCAGTATCATTATCTCTCAATTGTTAGAGGAATACTAGTGAAAAAAAATTCTTATTTACTCCATCAAGCAGACTGGTTCGGTTTCTGCATGTGGAATTGTCACTATTTACCTCTCAGCTTCTTCTGTCCATGAAAATCTATTCTGGCGTCCAGTTTTCAGTTTCGATAGAGCATATTTGTGAATAAAGAACTGATCATGCTCATGTTCTTCATTTGATTCTTGCTCTTCCACAGCTTGCATCTGATCATTTATATGCTCTTGCAGCAAATGACTTCCATGATCTCCCAAGGAAGTTTTGAAAGAATCTCGTCGTTCTGCGTCAGATATTTGTGCAAACCTGTCCTTAGTTTCAGACTTGGCATGCTTTGGGGACTTCCCTTTAGAAGATCGTTTTCTTTTGCGTGCAGAAGAACTAGATGTATGTCTGAGTGGATCAAACTCATTGCTTTGAGCATAAGAATCTCCTCCAAAACCAGTGAAGTGCTTTTGTCTCTTATCTTGATGGACACGAAGCACCTGCAAGTAGCAGTTCTTGCTTGGTGTGACAAATGAATTGGACAATGCATCATCATCTAAAGCCTTCTAAAGACAGACAGTGGAACCGTGTAAAGAATGAATAATGACTCGCTTTTGTTCATTGATAGAAAACAAAAGTTTTGTTTTTTTCAATCTTCTGTGAGTCCTAGCTGTAAAATCTCACGTTCTCCAAGTAGGTCCAAATGAGGATCAAGTGAAACTAACTACCCCTTACCCCCTGCCCCCAATTCAGAATAACCTGACAAAGGAATCAGATCTAACTCTTTTACAGACCAAAGCATCATGACTAGATTCATTCAGGCAACCAGTAACAGGCAGCAACTAAACCAACTAAATCAAGCATGCGGGGAGCTCAAAATTACAGCTAAAAGATCAATGAGTTATGTACATAATTATCTGACAAAAAATTATAACAAAGCCCAAATATATCCAAGCATAAAAACATGACCAAACAAGGGAAGAGGTTTTATAATGTAACCCAATCGGTTGGTTTTCAGCAGATTTCACAACCGATGACATTGTGGATCACCAGGAGGGAGGGGGGAAAAAAGGCAATGTAATTTGACTGGGTGTTCCTATTTGGCAGAATTAGCCAAAAGGGTTCATGACAGTTGACAGATAGTGGAGTATAATCAATCACCAGGGACAAAAAAAGGAATGAAAAGCAGACAAACCTGCTCAAAGGTCAAATTAAGATCATTGGCAATCTCCCGACATTCTCCATATGACAGTTTTTTATGTGGTTCATCAGTTACAACACGCTTGAGGAGCTCAGCACGCTGATCAACTGTCATAACCCGAGCTGAGGCCCATGATCGGGGGAAGAATATCTGACAAATTTAATTTCAGTTTAAAGGAGAGAAACTAAGTAAAGGCTGGAAAAACAGACTTTGTAGAGAAAAACATGAAACCCTACAATTTACTATGTCCACTGGTTACTTTACAATAATTATTTGCTGGGAAAGGAAACAATAGTACAGAAACTTCACTACAAAATGTCAACTGAAAGGAAAGCTTGACGACAAAACTAATTTAAAAAAAGGAAGTTAACTAAAGGGACCTGAACATAAACTGAGTTAATAAATCACCCATTTGAATCTAGGACATCTGTTTCATATTGCCTAAGAGAACTAACATCTCTAGCCCTACTAAAATTAACAACTCCAATGGGAAAGCTGCACTGTACAAAGTATTGAAGAAGTCAAATAAGCTACTCTAACCTATCAATTCAATCATAAACCCAATCCAACAAATTGAAAATGAAAATGCTGAGCTGAAACACGGAAAAACAGAATGTGTGAATTCTCTGAGATACCAAGTATCTTAATCTTTATATACACAAGAACACATTAAACCAGCATATTCAGTTAAATACAACAATTATTCCACCACAGTACATCAATAGATTGTATCATAGCCAATTTGCTGCAAAAGGATGTTAGGCTAAACAGCAACTCAAAAGAACCATGCATGTTTCCTGCTGTAACCACCAGAAACTGGTAATGCAAATCAGACATCAATGAGAACCAAAAAATGGAGACAATACCTCATGAACAGCAGATCCAGGGAATGCATGTAAAGCAGCTTTTGAGTCAGCAGCTGAATAACAGTACTCTAAAGTGTTCCAGTACTCATCCACAGCTTTTCTCGTTGAAAGAACAAAATCATGCCGGACATGAGGGCGAAGATCAGGAAAAATGAAACCACAAGTTGAGGCTACTACTGATACTGGTTCCTCAATGTAGGGTTTAAGTTCCAATGCATGGACAAGGGTGGTGATATCCTGAGCTTTGGCTTCACCATCAGAATGGCCCGCTCTTACAAGGCGAATCAACTACCCAATAAATTCTTAATAGTTAGGAATAAATGGTAGAATATAACCCAAACAGGAAATGACAGTTAATAGAATCCTTCTGGAGAAAAGTTACCATGCGTTTCTAAAGGAAGATTCAAACACAATGCCGAAGAAACATTTTGTAAATGTCATCAATTTAACCAGGAAAAAAAAGATGATCACTCTAAAAATTAAATCAACTATGAAGAAGGAAAAAATACAGCAAGGAATTTCATTTATGGTGTGGCTTCTTGTTAATTGAACCAGAATTATGGGTAATAAGTTTTTAGATTCCACCACAGATGCATCATACTCAATGGACTAAAGAACAGATTGAAGCCAAAATCCAACAACTTCAACACTTTGTATCCTTAAAAACAGGACATCAAGCAGATAATTCCATATGTCTGGTAAAAGCATCGGAAGGTATAAACATTTGACATTCTTCTTAGCCCCTGACTCCCAAAAATCAAGCCCCTTAGTTAAAGTAAACTCATCAAAGTAAAAGGACAAGCAATGAAGCACCCGCAAAACTTCTCTTTCTTCATTTAACTGCTGTTCAACCACCTGCAATAATTTGAAATCTTTGATCTTTCCCCACTCCAACTAGTACCATTCAACATTATTATAAGGCAAAGCTCATATTAAGCACTCACTTAAAGGCTTAAGCAGAATTTTTCACTTAACTTCAAGTGGGCAGGATTTGTTAAAAACCATTCTCCATGTCAAACTTCCAACCCTTCCAAGCACATTGTTGTAGTACTTTGAAAGAATTTATAAAAAGGAGAAGTGAATTTCCATTTTTTACATGTAACATTCCTCCAATGGAAGCATCCTTCTGTACTCTAATTGAGTAGGATAATTCCTCAACACATTTAACATATACAGACCAGCATTCATACACAATATGCATTACAATACAGACTAAGCAAAAGATTATTATATTATCATGCAATACAGACTATACCTTCAAGCGTAGCAAAATGTCAATCAACCTTGATAGGCGCCCTGTTGCTTGAGTATCCATCAGACTCCTATACTCTTCCACTGGAAGATCAGAAAGGCGCAGACCCACCCTACATTTCTCAATCAAATTCTCAAACTTTTGGGCTGAACCCACAACCTGTAAGAACAGCTCAAGAGGCATGGCCATGATGGCAGCATCTAGACCAAACATTTTGCTAGTGCTATGAGGATTTCTCATGTTATGTCCATTTTTTTCAATAGATAAAGGATCATTCCAACCATAGGAACCACTGAGGTAGTTCCACAGAAAGATGTGAAGCAGCTTTGTACGTACCATCTTTGCAAGTACATACCCATTAGCACGCCTTGCTTCAGCCTGCTCAGCTTGAGTATCCGAATGCACACTCGTCTGAATCCTCTGGACACTATCCAATACAGGAGTTGACTGTCCTTTCTTCATCCGAGAATAGCATTGGCGGCGTAATTGAATCTCAAATAATCTGTGTCTTTCTTGAATTTGACCCACTACTTCATCAGAAAAGTTAGAAATAGATGGGTGCAGGACCACCTCTATAGTACGACTGGCGCTACAGTTTGAGATGGCAGGCATATGAATAGGAATGCATCTACACCGACCTTCTTTCTGAAGCTTATTCAAACTACGTGCTAAAGTCCTCCTGTCCATCATTGAGCTCTTTTCTTTCTCTAAATTCTCAATCTCAAGCCTTCTATGCAGTTCAGCTTTTATTAAGAACTTCTCTTCCTGTTCAAAGTAGAAAGAGAAAAGACTCATTAAGATAAATCTACAGAATACCTAAGATAAATCTACAGAATACCTAGGCCGGTCAACTTAAGAACAAGAGAGGTGATACATAAGTAAAAGACCTTCAACAGCTGAAGTATCCGCTGCTCCCTCAGTGCACTGGCAGCACCTAAGCCAAGACAAGGATACTTCTGGTATGATCGGCGTCTTGTTGACACAGGAGGTGAAATATTGTGTTCAGTACCATTTGATGCATTTGTATGCACAATTTGTAACTCTGTATTGGGAACTCTTCCACTAGCTTCAGAGGCTGGGCTCTGTGAATTGTTCAGTGTAAGCAGCATCAAGTTATCCTCTGAATTAGCTGTTGAGTTATAACAAACTTCTGCTCCATTTACAGTGGCATCATCTGCAACATCTTTTGAAGTGGATAAATCTACCTCTTGAATGGTTGGAATAAAGCTGTTATCAGCTTCCCAAACCACTGGCTGAGGAATACATTCAGTATTTTCATGCATTACCATTGCTGTATCACAAGGGATGACATTAGATGCTTCAGAATTGACGTCATGAGATGTTGAAAACCGATATACTTGACTCTTTTTACAGCTTTCTCCCTGCAAATGCATCCCAAACCTAGAGTACATACGTAGTATGCGATCATAGTACTTCTTATGCGGTATACCTAGCCGTTTGCGTATCTGTTCATGACATCACAAATCCCATTAAAATTAAAGATAGGCATTATTATTAAAAGTCAACACTTCTAGTGCCCAAACTCATAGAAAAGGCACTTCACTGCCCATCACCATAAAAAGTATACACAGTATAGAGCTCTTAGCAATAATGAAAATGCATCAGCTACATTTTTTCCTCATATTGGACTGAAATTAACAACTCAGAATCTAGTACCTAGTTTGATTTCCGCAAATACAACCACCAAAGTGGACCATTGTCCATAAACCTGTATAAAGTTCATGAAATCCTTGCAAGAGTGTAAAGATTAAGCACCTCATGCATTATCAACTTGAAAACAAATTGCAAGAAACGAAAGTTGGATGACAATATTGACCAGAACATAAGTCACTCCATCAGGGGTTTGATATAAACGACTGGTTATTGAATAGTCCAAGCTCCTACAAATATCTCTAAATTGATACACACTTGAATTATGGTGCAAGTTACGCCTTAAAACCAAATGCTTACAGCCCATTTTGATGATCTCATGCTATTATATAACTGCAAACAAGACTAAATCAATGAACACATTAGTATTGAAGAGATTAGATGAAGATCACTACTTTAATAATCAACAAAGAACAGCAACTAGGTCTACAGTGCTCCAGAACTTCCTGAACACGAAACTTGTTCAAAAGGATGTGAAATGTAGAACGCAAAAAGAAAGCCACACCAGTGCACAAGCCTTAACTTAAGAGCATGTCAATAAAGAAATAGACCCACTTCATTGGATGTCAGCCCTCTGGAGCCTTCAGCATCAATCATATCGTAAATTTGATGCTCAATAGGAAGTTCTACAAGCTGATCCGTGATTCCACCCCTCTTTCCTAATTTTGTTGTTTGTTCTGCATCAAGCTCATCACAATCTTCTCCATATAATTTCGGTTCAAAATGTTTCGGTGTAAACTTCTTCAACAAGCGCAAACACTTGACTTCCTGCAGAACACACAACATAATAAAAGTGACAACCTACATGAACATTTACTTTACAGAACATTCATAACTGATGCACTTTTCTTCTTCAATATATTATTTCATGAATTTACTTGCAGACATCTCCACAGGCTTGATGCTAAATTATTAGAACTTGTGCACGTAAAATGCCACAGTAAAGAGCCCCAGACGCTCTGAACAGAAAATGAGTGTATAAAAACTCAAGAAAGGACAAAGGATTTGCAGATCCAAACCACTGAAAGTAACAGAATGTACTCTTAAGTCATGTAAAATATTTCCCTTACCATTTACCACTTTCCAGAATAAGAACTAATCAGGCAACCATCTGAAGCTATCCCTCAACCATTTGCCTACAGGTCCTTAAAAATGCTAATACAAAAACTGTTTCAAATGAATTGAAACACCCCCCCCCCTTTTTTTCCTTTCTAACAAACAAGATATGCAGTTCTCTTCTTTCTATTGGAAGAGGTTCTTTCATATCAATTACCACTAACTCCAAAAAAACAAAGGTCAACTTGACTGGAAGGAGCAATTGAAATACAACGACAACAGTAAAAGTTATGCCTCATGTTAACTTGCACCAAAAATTAAGATACACTGCCTTGTTTAGCTGATACTCTATTTCTGATTCTCATTCAAAATTGAGTACAAGTATCTCAAAGTTGGAGTTGAAAACAGAATTAATAAAACAGAAAACATAACTTGCATTGAGTTTTCTGTCTACAAAGCACATAGGAGAACCCACAGAGATGTCAAACTTCTGAACCAAAGATGAATAGAAGTTAAGAACCATCATTAATCAGATCCCTCTCAGTCTTCCATCCAAAATGAAACCAAAATGGTGATCATTCAAACATCCTACACAATTTTGACATGTTGAGATGTTAACACAAATAACAGCACACCAAGGGAAACAAGTTCCAATCTGCCAAAAGCAACTTCTTGATCAAACTTACAAGTCATTTTAAATCATCAAACAAGCACTTAATCCAGCTACAAAAGCATGCCTGAAGTGGTTAAAACCATAAAAACTGGGAAAAAAATCGATATGGTCACATTATCCAAAACCCATGCAACCCATTTACAAGTGCTAAAATAACAGTCAATACAAACAACTTGAATATCTTCAAGTTGATATCTTTTAAACTTTCAACAGACAAGCAACATTCAAACTTTGTTTTTGTACAAACTCCTTTAACAGCTTCAGAGAAGACTCATGATACTTTAATGCAAGGTACACCGTTATTAACTTGTTAAAGGATGTGATATCCAATATTACAAGGAATCCAAGATAAATTCTAACAGAAAGCCGATAAGATGTTACCAACAGAAAAAGTAATCACGTTTTAAAAAAAAAAAAAAAAAGGTAACTCTGAAGCTAAGTGATGATATTTCATGCTAATGAATTACATGGAACTCAATGTTCACACTAAATGTACAAATCTACTTACTTTCCTTTTCACTTTAGCAAAACATTCCTCCACAACACCAGCATCTTTCAACCTGGGACATATCTGACAACAGTTTGGAAAGAATGACGCAATCAGAATGAACAAATATGCCCTTATAAAAACAAGCAAAAGAGTTGAAAGAAAAAGGCAATAAAAGCATACATTTCTCCAAGCTCTATGTCCAGAAGTTCCCCGATAACCAAGGTCCTGCTTAAGATCTGACACGACAAGAACCTGGAAAGGCAACAGTCGGATCACAGTCATGCTGCAAAGAGAACATACAGAAGGATGAACATCTCAATTTAAATATGCTTGACCTTTCCATCAGCCTGCTCAAGTTTATCACAAATAGCTTTTAGTGCTGGTAGATAGTCTTTTACATTCACATCCTCTTTAACAAGTTCTTTAGGAAAGCCAGCACTATTTGCAGCAGTTGCATCCGCAACATCACTGTCAAATAAAGGTATATTTTCTTTAATGATTTCAAGCCTCTGTTGATATCCCAACTGCTTTCCATAACGGTATAAGTGCAGCATGTTGGTTGCCACATTCAAAATTGTTTTTCGCTCCCCTTCATCACATGCTTTTTTAGTCTTCACCACCGTCGGCTGCTTCAAAATCAATCCTCGGCATTCAAGCATCCTCAGTATGTAAAAAATGTCATTTCCTTTGAGACCAAATTCCTTAGAAAGTTCACTTTGCGTAATTCCACTAGTTCTGCAAATGCACTAAATATCACTACCTGTTTTTGATTTGATCTAACATTGTACAGCTGTCCAAAATCTTAACTTCCCTTGTACATAAATTAGTATCTCTAGCTCTCTATAGCTTAGAACAAATTGTTAAGGGACCAACAGCACTTCATAAAAAGACATACACAATTAAACAAGTACTTCCAAAATTCATTGCAATACAAACCAAAGACCACTCACATTCTGATACAATTCTAGCAATGGCTAAGTGTTCAAATCGAGGTTACCAGATTTGTGATTGTTCTGGAACATATGACTTTAGCTATCACGGCCTACGAATGCAGGACACCGGGGTTAGGGTTCTTTCAAATATTCATAAGGTGTGAAGATGGAACTCATCTTTCAGGATCATGTAAAGGACCATCAAAAATGATATTTTCCCATGCTATTAAAGAACAAATATATTACATTCTTTATAGACTTATTTAGGACACCAAAAGTTGCATGGCGACCCATGTTTCGATTCATTCTACCCAATTCTGAATTTGCAAGCACTACAATTGTTTCCACTAACAGTTTCAACTTTTAAATTATCAAATAACAAAACAGCAACAATCTCAAGGGCTAACACAAAAACATTGCCACTGAGGCTTTGGTCCTTCAGCTAAACAACGGCCCCAGGAGAAAGCGGTTCAAGTCTCACTTTATTCTATGAATGTTATTAGCGTACGACCTGACACATCACTCTCTTCACATCATCAAGTCTCTTCTTGCATACGTGGCATCCATCCAAACTCGTTAGTGTAACAGAATTTTACACTCATACTGTAGCAAATATTTTTTCCATTTTTCCATGCACACAAAATGCTTACAACAGAGTATTAATGTCGTTGTGGATTCTATTCTTTATTCTTCTTGTACCCCATTTAGGAGAATAACAATAAAAGTCTACACCAAATCCTATACAAAGGGCATAATCTCAACTGATGCTGAATTTTGTAAAAGCTTATTTCTGAAGAGATAAAATCAGAATTAGAAAAGCAGGTGTCTTGTAGCTCAGATTCTGGAAAAGAAAGAATAAGTGTTGAGAACATCACGTAAAAAGTTTTTCTAGAATCAAAGGTTAGAAGCAGGTCCAGATAACAGTTGAGAACAGGTCGAAAATACACCGATAGCACCAAAAAAGCAAGAAAGCAACATTAAAAAAAAAACACACACACACACACACACACACAAAACTTAATGAAATGGTGGAATTCCCAAAATCCTATTTCTCCTTACCTTGCAATGGCAAGGCGTTCGAGAGTCTGGCGGTGCATGTCATTGATTTTAGAATCAGAGGCCTCGATATCAGTAATTCCGACAAAATTTCTCCGAAGCCGCTCGGAAGCGATGATTTTCATATTCATCTGCTCACATTTTTCGATGGACTTGACTAGAGCATCCGAAGAGTCATACGCTTCCCCTTTGACCTCGAATCGGAGGCCGGGAACGTTGAGGAGGTTGGACCAGAGGGCAGTCTTGACCTTTGGACAAAGAGGGAGGCCGTGGGCGGAGAGAGATTGGTGGAGCCTCGGCCATAGGTTTAGGAGGCTCAACCCGTCGCCTCCTTGCGAGCATATCTCTTCTAAAGCTGAGTGGACAACGGAATCCATCGGCATATAGGTATTAAACCATGGGAAATTCTCGGGGGCGTTGGACGGTGAACGGAGGAGTAGGAGGCGGGGAAGGGGCGGCCAGGCGGCGGAAGTATTGTGTATTTTTTTGTTGGGATTTTTGCTGCTTATAGGATTCGAAACCTCGATCTTAACCTACTTAGTTATTTGGAGAAATAGCACAAGTAGTCCCTCACGTTTTTGACATTTTCTTCTTATGGTGCCTTAAATATGGATAATACATTTGGACTCCCCAAAAGGTCAAAAAACGAAATAGTTTGTACCAACTCCCGAATTCCATTTTGGATCACATTTTCCCGTGGAAATAAATCAAATCTAGCAGTTTCTATTCATTTATTAGCAGTTTTATTGGAGTCAATTTTTAGTAGTTTTCTTATCCAATAATTTGTATATTATTTGGCAAATTTTTCACATAATTGTTTTGTGTTTTACAAGTCCAATAAGTTATAAATAAAATATTAGTTAAAGTATTTTCTAAAGAAAGCATATATGAGTCATCAAGATAGTTCAAAAGGATTCTAATTCAGCTTTAGGAAAGTTTGTAAGGTTTTCTTTCATTGTTTGAAATATGAATAATATTATGAGTTAATTATTTATTCTCGTCCATATAAACTGAGTAATTATTTTATCTCTTCAATCTTATAACCCTACTATATAATTATTATTAGAACCCTAAGCTAGGGTTATACAATACCTAGAGGTTTTGGGTATAAAGGAGAATGAAAAGAATGAATAAACATGTTCTTAAGAAACTCGATATTTCTCATTTTCATTTTTTTTCCAAGAACCAAGTTTTCAAAATATGCAGTATTTGCGTTGGATTAATCTTCTATACTAGTATATATATTATCTCATCATTTGATGTATGACAATAAATCTAAATTTGAAATATTATAATAAGTCTTAAATAATTTATTTGCAAAAACATATCTAACCATGGTAGTTTATATTGTCATTCTACATAAAATTAACTCATTTTGATATTAACCTTTTAATCTATGATTATTTACAGTAGTATGATGCCTTTAAGCCACTCTGAATAAAAACAAGTTAATGTTCAGCAAAAGGTGAATTGTGAATCCATTGTCAACTACTTTGTGCAATAATAAAAGCAAAAATAGCAGAAAAGCCACGAAGTCCAAAACATATGTGATTTGTTCGGATAGTACATTATTTGTTAAAATGTATTTAGTTGCATTATCAACACATTTTTCAATCATTTTTTTTTATCTTACACACATCACACTCCATACCTTCAAAGTCGACTACAGAAGCACTGAGTACACTAATCGTATACTACAATGGAAACCCGAATACAATAATAACATGAAATCGTTCATACATAGCAATTACAAATGGCATACCCATTGTAGTATCACAAAAAGTCGAAATAAAGCATTATGGCCACGGGTGTAAGTATGGAACTTCCGTTTGAACCTTGCCTAACGGCGTCGTCGACTCCGGGTAGCAAACATTTCATTGGCTATATGGTCTTGCCTAACCTTCCATTCCTCAATCTCAACCGAGGAAACATTCAACGAAGGTACTATTGGTTCGAACTCCCTGACCGATTCATTTTGTTGTACATGTATATCTTCTACTTCAAACTTTTGAAAATAGTAGTCATTGGGTTGGTTAATTCTTAGAAAATTATGGTGCATACAACAAGCAATTACCATGCTGATTTGAGTGCTCATATAAAAATTGTCTACCGGACCTTTCAGGAATTTGAATCGTTTTTTAAGCACACCGAATGTCTGTTCAATAACATTCCTAAGTTGTGAGTGGCAGGTATTGAAACTCAGGGGAATTAGGGCCCACATTTTTGTAGGAAGGCATGAACCCAGGAACGTTCTTATATGCTGCATCACACAGATAGTACTTTCCTAAATCTATTAATAGTTAATGCAATATAAGTTAGCCATGGGGTATAATTAATATCGAATTAAGAAATTTACTTACCCTGTGGCAGTGTTGGAAAATCAGATGGATAACATAATGCAGATTCCAAGACGTGGGCATCTGGGCACTTCCCTCCCATCCAACAAATACATAGAGTGATGATTACACACGGCCAAAACATTTTGCAATTGATAGCCGTGCCGATTGGTGTACACCATTTGCTCTGTAGTTGGAGGACATGCTATGATATACGTACCATCAATTGCTCCCACAGCATCCTATTGGCGGAAGATGTTAAGATGGATATCGTACCACAAATTTGTAATGAGAAAAAAGAAATTAAACAAGTTAATAGTTGGTTTATTTTGACATTACCTTGAACCACTGATAGAAATTTCTTGAGTTAGCTATTTTAGGATGAACCTCATTCTAGTCTCCCGGTTGGATAACTTCTGCCGCATACAAGCATAGGCAGTGTAGAACTTTCTTTATATTCCGATTAATTGTTTCTGAGGATCGATTGAAAGTTCCCCCTAGAACTTGATGTGTGTGCTTATAACTAACCATTATTAATGTCATAGCAAGTGCTTCCTCTATTGGCACACGCTGTTGGTAGTTCTGCGATACGTACCCCTGCTACAATGGAATGTCGCATAGGAGCAAAAAATTTTCAACTGTAATACGCATATTATCTATCGATCATCTGTAGTGTCCATTGATCAACTGCTCCACCCATTGTCGACCAGTTAAGGAGCCATCATGGTGCAGAATTCCTTCGAACGCCGAATTTTGTGCAAGAACAGGATGCATCATCATAAATGCTGCACTCGTAAGCAGTATGTCATCGTCTTCTCGCCTTCGATTAGAGATTCTTCCCCTTGACGCACGGTAGTTATTCCATGACATTATTCAAGAGATAACCCTGCTATTGATAAGGATGTCGCTATGTATCACCATTTTCGACCTCGGGAAAGAATAAAAAATACTAACAAATTGACATTAAGTTCTTTTTGTTACTAAGCACCCTCTAAAAAAAGACCGATACACTGTGCTAATCCGACTTGACAGACATTTTAGTATTTGGTTACAGTCTATATTTTTAAATGCCAAATAAACGAAATAACAGAATTCAAAAAATTGAAGAAGTAAAAAGGAACCGAATGCACATAAATGTTCCACAACAAGATGAAAAAACCATTAAAAACACGAAAAATGCGTAAAAAAATTTTTTTGCTATTAACCGCACATGTCAATTATATTATTACTTGTATTTTCTGTGCCAAAGACCCAAATAACTGTTTTCTTTACGTTTGTATTAAGTTTATGTGTTTGAAAAGAGGCCCGATTACTATTATGTTGGCACTCTATTATTTTGGTGCGCTATGTCAAATGGGCCTTGTACTTTCTCTGTCAAATGTCTAGCCACCAATGGGCTTTTTGACCGGTAACATAAAGTGGCCCTAACTAGACCCTTCAATGCCAAATTTCCAAACCCGTTTTGGCACATCAACGCCTTTGGCAGTACTAATATTCTCTAAAAAGGCCCAACATTTTTTTTAATGAGATAAATTTGTACTTTCTTCTTGTCCGGATCATATAAAAGCAGAGTAAAAAAAAACACAAAACCAATCGGACATGAGCTTTTTCAAGTAAAAAGGCCCAACCAATTTTGACCCGTAATTGAAAACTATTTTGCTTGTCTGCATGGCAAACTGATCCGCATACCAACAGAAGGAAACAAGAGCAGTGTAGGAAATCTATTTCTATCCATCTAACTTAAAATATATGTTGAAGTTTCATTAGGATTTCAGAAGGAAAAGAAAAGAAAAGAAAAGAAAAGAACATAAAATAATTTATCTTTTAACAAAAATTTCTTGAATTATTTTTTTAAGTTTGTATATTTTGCATTTGTTCAACTCATTTTTGAACCAAACCCAACAACAATAAAAGTCAAATCCATACGAATCTTGTCCTTTTTTTTTTTCCTTGTCTCCAATCCCCTCATTCCAAATGGTGTCTAAAGGATTTTGGGTTACTTTTTTCCTCTGATGCTAAGTAATAACCCAAAAGAAAAGAAGGCACTACGATATACTTGATGTGATGTTTTACTGGTGCAAAATTCCCTCCTATACACCTATTGAGATGAAAAAGTACTTGCTAATACATATACATAGATGAGTTAAAAGAGTGAAAATCGTAGGGCCCTTCATTTCCGTTTTGTGCAATAATTTATGTGTCAAATACAACAATTAGGCCAAGATGTAAGAAGATTAAAGTATAAAGGCATTTGGATTGTGGCATTTTTGAACTTTTAATTAGCATAATATGCGTGGTGCAGAGATTGAGGCAGTTTATATGTTTGGAATGCAACATATATATTTGGAATGCCATGTCAGCGACAAGTGGCTTTAGTATTGTGACTTGTCAGAGATTCCATATATGTTGCTGAGGTCAAAAGGAAACATTCCTCTTTTATCGCCGAACTACTTTCACAAATAGCAACAAACAGCCGTTTCGTTCCTTCATTTGGTCTGCCTTCCAATCGCCATTTTTCCGGCCAAAAAGACCTTCCAGATCTCTAGCAAATCTGCAACCGATCGGGCACCAAAATGAGAGCGAATTGATGGGCTTCTGGTTCTCTACACATTTGTGTTCATTGATTTGTTTGTTGCCTTCTTCTCCAACAGTTTTCGCTTCCCTTCTCGATTGCCAACCTTTGGTCGGAAACCATTCGGCGACAGCAGGTAGCATAGCCCTTCTTCTTCTTCGCTTTATAGTGTCAACGAGAGCTATTTTGGGTTGTTTTATTACCATTTTGGCAAGGTTTGATGATGCTTTTCTCCTGTCAAGGCTAGATTAACTTGCGATTTTCTTGTTCTCATGATAAATTAGTTGGGAATTCTACTCCTGTGCTTATTTTTTGAAAAACTTCTCTTTTGCAACTGATTGCATGAATCTTTGGTTTAGAATATTTGCAGATAATGCACAGAAATGTTTAGAATTTGGGCTTTAGTTTTGGAAGTTCTGGTTTATGTTACAGGTAAATGATTTTTGTCATTTATGTTGTCTTCCTATCTCATGCTTTGGGGTTTTCCCTGTTTAAGCTTTGCATGTTTTTCAAAAACCTCGAAGTCCATTTCAATTTATTTTCATTGTGATTTAGTCAAAATTTTGATGCTACATGACTTGGCTTAGTCTTAAGGTTCCATATACACATTTGATAGACAAATTTTGGTTTTGATAGCATTTGCAATCACATAAAATCAGTATTACATTACTAATCTTGAGCTGTCATTTAAAGTTTGCGTCCATAATCTTTTAAGTGTCTTGTTTCCATGCTCAAGTATTAGCCAGATAGAGTGTGGTCACACCAGGCTCCTCTTAGTGATGTGCAACCAAATCCTCTTTCCTTTGCTGAATTTTGTTCCTCATTTAGTAATTAATGTAATGTCTTCATGTTTCTAACAGTTTTTCATTTGAGTTGTCTTTAGGTAAAGTATATGTTTTTCCTAGATGATATGACATAAATACTTCATTATGTGAATTTTAATTGTAGATCATTCACTATAAGAAATATGTATTTGGTAGAGATTTGGAGTTGATGCAACGACTCACTGACGAGACTTTCATTTTCTTATTGTTAAAGAGTCTTCAGAATGTGACTTATCATGGTATAGAATAGGCATAGATAGAAATTAACTATTCTACATATTTACTTCATTTCAAGTCAACAAAATTAAAAAGCTTCTCAAAATTTACAAATTAACTAGACCTTTATCAAAAATCCTCGTCAGTGAACCAACGTGTTACTTGCAAAGAAAGAGCAATGTCTTACTTACTATTACTTCCTTTTCTTTTTGAGATTATTTACTTTATTGATTTACTAAATTGAACTTGAAATCTAGATGATATTAATTTTGTTTTATTACATTAGGAGTGCAATCTTAGTGCCAGACAGATTGATGATGATTATGCAGTAAATTCCATCACTAAATCTACTCTCATGTCCCCCTTCCCTCTATTTTTATTACTTGCTACCCCAACGTAGGACCCCAACCAAAACAAACCAGCCCTCTCCCTCTGC
Organism: Gardenia jasminoides; assembly: GCA_013103745.1. Classification (NCBI taxonomy): domain Eukaryota; kingdom Viridiplantae; phylum Streptophyta; class Magnoliopsida; order Gentianales; family Rubiaceae; genus Gardenia; species Gardenia jasminoides. The sequence continues at coordinate 10,112,127 of CM023095.1, read as the reverse complement.
CTTCTTGTTCCAAGAAAGAAGCAAGAAAAACTAGCAAGGAGGTAACTTTCATTTACATCTTTCTTCTTCTACAATTTAAAATTAGTTTCCACCATACTTGATACACTATCTTTCTCCCCCCCTCCCCCGCATCAAAGAATATGACAGATTAAGTAACTACCTTTTGAGCACAAACCACCCTATAATCACAAAAGCTGTATGACTCATAAAAATTATTCCTATTACTAATGATTCGCACATATGTAATCCAGTTAGACCACACATATGAACCCACTAGGAACACTATTATCTCCTTTTCTTATAAACGAAAAAATGGACATTTATACTTGTTTTAATGCCAGGACCAATGTGGGAATATCTTAAGTGGCTTTTGGTGTTCTTCGTGCTTTGTTATGTTACTAGCTAGCCTACAATAGTTTGAAAATTTTTTTTTCAACAGATCTCATATCCAATTTATCTTTGGCGAGATGGATTAATAGATACGTTATATAGCAAATTTAATTTTGTACTCTTATGTTCTAGTCTCATAAGAGTTGAATTCATGTTGACATTTGGCCCAAAACAAAAACAGAAAAGAGACGACATTTTTGCAGTACTATCTCCAGGTCCGGCCTGGAGTTGCGTCTAAAAATGTCAGAAAATGTTGGATAAATGAGTGGTAGACTTTTTTTTCAAAATTTTTGCCCACAATTAACGTAAAAAATATTCGGCTGCTTGTGCATTTGTTTTTGTTTGAATAAAGCAATCCAGAACAAATCTAGTTTAGATGATGATTCTCCTCTTCTGCAGATAGATCTTATTATATGTATTCAACTGTGGTTCATTTATTATATAAGATTAATGTCATATCCTGTCCTTAAAGCATAGATATTGGCATAGGATTTATTCTCAAGATGGGATGCTACCTGTTTTTTATTCTCAGAATTTTAAAAAGTTTATTGTACATTGAAGGCTGTAGTTCTTTTTTACACCTAATTTTGAAATGTTGAGGCCAAAAAAAAAGTGCCAATTTATCTTACTAATTTTTTGTATTCCGATGTTCCAAAATCATTTATTACTCACTCAAGTAGTAGTAAACAAAAAGTTAGTTCATGAAGAAGTTTTAAAGAAACTGCATATCTTCTTTGATGTATTTTTTTGGTGTTTGTCTGGAACTTTACTATTTTACTTTTGTTAGTTTTAGTGGCTTTTAATAGTTTGTCCAAAATACACAAAACACTTATTTTTTCCCAAGATACATCTTTCTCCTCTCCTCGCAACCACCGGCCACCCTTCTACTCCTCTCTCCTACCTGCCACCACTCCTCACCCCTCTCTTCTTCACCTCTCTCTTCTCCTTCCTCTCAATTCCATCACCCCTATCCTGCCCTCCGCTTCTTTCCCCCCTTCATTCTTCTTCCCCTGCCCCTTCTAAATTTTTCTTCTTTTTACTCCTCTCCCCTCCCCAATTCCCTACACTTTCATTCCCCCACCCTTCTACCCTGGTCGCCTCCCCTCCCTCTTTATTTTTGATAGAGCAGATCTTGAGAGAATAAGGGAGGGAGGGGGCAGCAGGAGAAAAAATAGAGAGAATATGGTGGAGAAAGGGGTATTAGAGAGGAGGGAGAGGGGAGAAAGTGGTGGAGAAGAGGGAATGGGAGGAAGAAATGCGAGTGGAAGAGGTAGTGGAATGAAAAAGGATGAAGAGAGACAGTGGCGGTGGCAGGGTGGAGGTGGAAATGTAATTGGTAATATAGTTTTAGTATTATTTGTTGTTTTAGGATGTTTTTCGTAAGTTATATTGATGGTGCTTTGGCAAAAATTTGTCTTTGTAAAAGACCTATAAAATAAGGGAATTAAATAGAACCTGTGTTATCAAGCTTCATTTACAGTTTGCTAGTTATTGAACATGTAGAAGTTGGAAAAATTTTTTTTGTTGTCAATAGTCCATAAAGTGAATAAGGGTGATCTTTTACAAAACCTACATTTTGTTTACTAGTTTATTTTTTAGGTGCATTGCTTGAGTTGCAACCGCTTGGACTTTGCTTTACGAATTTTGAAATCCTACCCACAACCAATTATTCTGGTACCTTTGAAAGGTGAAACTAGAGCTAGAATTGGTTAGAATTGGTTAGGATGGCTAAAGTTAACGTTTTGGAATGTTCTGGGGCCTTCCGGTTATAATTTCAGTTTCTTCTCATTACAATTGCAGTTCTTTCTAGTTGCACTTCATCACCTATGGTTACTAACTGGTTCTAAAACAATTTGATAATGAATGTAGAATAAGGATAAGTTGAAGACAGAATGCTACAATAGAGAAATAAACTTTTTTTAGGGAAGGAAAAATAGACTTGTTTCCTACTACGGCTATTTCATATTAACCATTACTAGCAGCTAGGGAAGTATTAGTAGTACTTGGCCATACTTGGTTTTGAAGCCACGCCAAGCCAAACAAGCTTAAATAGATGATTTGAACTAAGACGAAACTGTCAAATTTGGTTTAGATTCCATTCAAGCTCCGACGCACCATTTTTTTTTTTTTTTGTGCTTTAAGAAGGGAATGGTGGCTCGAATGAATTGGACTTACACAATGGATGAAAATTTCCTCAACTCCTACATTGCCTTCAGGGAATCCACTGAATAGGACAACAAAAAGAGCCTCGAGTGGAATTTTAACCACTTGGCTACCCACTTGGTAGAGAACGGCATCACGGTGGTTACCAGGCCTCAATTGCAATCCCGTTTCTACTTAATAAAGAGAAAATGGGACCTCTTTTGCCATCTCCGTGGGATGGCTGCAACTCAGAGACGGGGATTGGATGGGATGCTGAAGGGTACCACTTCACCGCCACGGTGGACCACTGGAATTCTTTGATGGCAGTATGATGTCTAAAACTAAAGTAAATGCATCTTCATAAATTTTATTAGAGGCGAATATGTTTGTTAGCTTGAACCATGGAAACGACTTTCAATTGTTTTGGTGAAAACTTTTAGTTTTGCAGTTTAATAATTTATCTCCCTTAAAGACATGCTACCATGAAACTTCTAATGACATAGGTATACAATTAGAAGGGTTAGTTTAAAATTGCATATATAGCAATGCCAAGCCAACAAGTTTGGAGTCATCTGGATGACCTTTCTTTGGCTTAGTGCAAAGGACGGTGGACATGGGTCCATGACCACCAAACTTGTTGGTCTCATGCACAGTCTTTCTGGTAGGCTAGGGATAACCAAATAGTACTCTCAATTTGTTATTGTTTACAGGTTGTATTTTTTTTTTCTTTCCTTCGGTTCCTATACTGTTTGAATGAGGGGATTTTGGTTTCAATGAGCTGCATTTTGTTTTTGTAAATTGCAACTGGGATGGGTATGTATTAGAGCATGAAAGTAACTATTGCATATTTCAAAGGATTAATCCAACAGGATACTCATTAGCATGTCTAAATTAGATTTAATATAGAATGTGAATGTATGAATTGATGGTTTTATAATACTGCCAAAGGCCTATAGCATAGCAATGCATTAGCAGCATTCTTTTGCATGACTTTTAATTCTTTTCTGTCCACAACGCCAATTGTGCAACAGAACAACTCTCTATATCCTGAGTTTGCAGAAGGAAAGTCTTGTTTCATGCACGATCGACTCACAGCTGTGTTGATCGGGAAGAGTGCAATTGGGACTCGAGCACAGTCAGCCAGCTAGGTTGTTCCTCCAGAACCATAACGTCATTCTAAGGCCACCACTAGTAGGAGGCGCAAACCAATGAACTTAGCATCGAGCTCTGCAGCAGCCACTCCGCCTGGCTGTTATCCAGAAGGGGTCGATGATGGTGTTGACGATGCTCCAACGGTGCGTGGTAAGAGGAGTGCAGCAAGCCGTGGGACAAGTGGGGAAGCAGAGGGCTCTAAAGGAACAAAATCACCTAGATCAACTGCATCTGCTCTTGAGGATGCTCTTAGCAAAATTGGAAACTATTCAGAAGCGGCCTTGGAGCGACAGCATGTTAGCTTGGAGTATGATTCAGTTCAAACTGTGTGCCAATGTCAGGACATCAGCGATAAAATGGATGTGTCGGACGACTGGAAGATTCAGGCTAACTGCTATTATGCCAACAATGATAACGAGGGTGAAAGAATAGTGTTCATTCGTAGCTAGCCAACTACCTAATACTCCTACCTTCTGAACTTAATGCATCAGAAGGCAATTGTTTAAACAAATATGTGTAATTTTTTTTTCTAATATTTGTAGAAACCTAGTGTTGTTTGCTGAAGAACAATTTGTTTGTTTGATGTATGACTAAATATTTGGGAAAACAACTGACATTCAATTAGGCCAAGGTTTAAGTTTATTAGCTTTTTTTTTTTTTTGCTTTCATTGGGAAAATGATTTTTGTTGTCCATATACCCTTTCGCCAATATTATTGCATTTGTTGTCTAAATTCCCATACGTCCATACGTTTGTGCTGGTGCTGTCTTGTATAGCATAACTAGTGGTAGGCCCTTTGATAGTTAGAAAGCCAATCTCTCCTATCTGATAGTGCCAGAAGAGCATGTGAGATTCCTACTTGTGTTGTCTATTCAGCAGGGTTGACAGGAGTGCTTGTGGTTATGGTCCTTGTGGACCATCTGCCATGATTGTGGCATCTCAAATACAAGTGCCGATCAAAAGGGAATCACACTTTATGCATTCTTGTAATCTTTTTAAAACCGAATCAATCCATTTGCACGGAATGCTTGCCCCTTTGTAGAGAGTTAAGAGCCTGTATGTAGATGAAACAATTGCAGTTGTACTATTTTAGTACTTGAAGGCACAGAACAATTTTAGCAAAGTACTTGAAGTCCACAAGGCCACACACATAAGTATTCTACGAAAATATTTACCCTTCTTTAAGAAAATGCCAGTTACATGCTTATAATATGTTTTGAGAATGTTTTAAATCTTCGAATGCATTTTTTTTTTTCAAATGCCTTTTTCATGGAAATTTCTTGTACCACTTGAGTTTATAAGTGCGACTACTTAATTGTGGTTCCTTCAAATATCTAGCACTTGTTTAATTCTTGACATTGTGTGCACCGGTCAGAAATTTTAATGAATATATAAGTAGCAAAATTGATAAATCTTCCAAATAAACTAACTCACAACTGATCATTTGACCCTAAAAGCTTGAACTCCGGAAGATAAACAAATTTTTGTACTAAATTTTGTACCCTAATTCACAACTGATTGTACCAATTTTCGTACTTATTATTCAATAATTAGAAATTCAATATGTACTTATTATTCGTACTTATTGTTAATAATAAGAAATTCAATAGTTGGAGGGATAAAACGTGTGGTTCAAGTAGTAATTAGTACCGAAGATATATGGATTTTTTTTCCCCTTGTTGGTTAGGCATTGTGCTTATGAATAATGCATGCGCATGATTTTATTTAGAGAAATAAAAGAATATGGTAGACTATTGGCAAAACCACATATAAGTGGACCATGTTGCTTGAAAATTCCCCGATCCATCTTCCCCTAGCCAACTTGCTTCGATGACATTTACTCGTATACTTATGAACCCATTATTTTGTATATAAATCAGTTTACAAAATTTCAGAAAAAGAACAATGGGAAGAAAATGTCAAGACTAGCATATAAGTGTATATAAATTTAGGTTATCAATGTGCAATCTAATTTCTTGTCATGTCATAGCTTGCATATTATATTATTTTTTGCCTTTTTTTGCATATAATATGATTGAAAAGCACTTTCTTTTGTCGGTTTTTTTTTTTTTTGAAAAATCACTTTCATTTGCACGAAAATTGGTACGAAAATTTGTTTATTTTCCAATATCAAAATTTACAATTGATTATTTGCTGAAGAACAATCAATTAAGATATCAATTAAATCTTGGTTATTGGAAGTTTTTAAATACAAAACATTAGTTAACTTTACAAATTTTGATTTTTTCATCCTACAATTTTGTACTTTGAGAGAGGACTCCATGGGCTTTTCAAAAATTTTTCCATCATGTTTATGTTTTAGAGCTCATAAGTATCTTGCCTAGTATCCTATAGTTATTACCTATCCAAAAACAAAAGCTTAAATACATATAGCGATGCAAAGTAGTGTAGTTAGATTAAATCTTGTAGTATTTCAACCCGAAGTTATTTTAATTTTATTAAAAACGAATTTGAACGCAAACGCGACATTAATTGGTGTATTGAATTCCGGAAGGCTTTTTTTTGCTCGCCTGTTTTCGTACCAACCTAACAAGTTTCTATATTTACAAATTAAAGGAACATGTGATTGAAAATTTGAAATAGAGTGCATTTACACATGGAATCCACTGGTTGGACTAATGCATTCGTAATTTGGGATATGTTGGTTGGACTAATACATTCGTAATTTGGGATATGTTTCATCCATATACGGAGATTCTGCTCTATGTTACCAATTATTTAAAATTATTTTGAGTAGGAAATCTAATCGATTTTCTCGTCCTATTCTTTTTCGTACTTTTTCTCTTTGATATTTTCCACTAATTCTAACCCACCCTTGTCCTTTTTTCGCTTTTATTTTCTTTAGTTTTTTCTTCTAATCATACTATTTTTTCTAAAAATTATGCAACATTAAGCAGTAAGCACTCGTAGATAACATCCCACTTACCTTGTCATAGCTTAATAGACAATGGTAAATACAATATAAAAAAATGAAAAAGCAGAACCAATGATACATGGAGAAGTATCACCAACGTGAATGCTTTCCATCTCTAATACTTTTTGAAAGAAGATAAGCTAGAGCGGCATGTTTTGATTCTTCATGTGCTTCAACCAGCGAGATCAAACTCCGAGTTCAAATGGCTATTTGATAGGATATGATCCAGCCAAAAGGCAATCTGACTTGTCTGATTTCTCAAGACAGAAGGGGTTGTATGTGGCTCCTCCAGTGTAATTAATTATTCTTCAGCATCTCCAAAATAGCCATGGATGCTGTTTTTTCTGCTGTCTTCTTGTTTGCTGCGGATAGTTGACAACTATAAGTGACACCATTAGCATCGACTTCAAGCTTGATGGATGTCTCACCATTGTCACAACTGAAAACCTTCCTCATGACAAAGTGTTCCTTTGCACACAATTCCTCCAGTTCCCTCACAGGTTGGAGCATTAGAGTCTCAGGTGTAACCAGAGGCTCAAGAAGTGGCTTTATGCTTTGAAATACCACCTCTTTGTCATATCTAGAATCAATGTATATAGCCCCAGCAAGAGATTCTATAATATCTGCAAGAATCTGCAAAATATCAGGATGTTAGCAACTAAATACTCAAAGAAACATAAAAAAATTGCTTATGATATCATAAGCAACACTCTGTTACAGCTAAAATAGTAAAGACTGTTTTTCACTTTACATCAAGGATGGAGGATTACCTTGATCACTGGTTCCGACTCCCACCCAAAAGTCGGGGCTTGTGATGATTGCTCAAACATTTGAACAATCGTGAGAATGTGCTGCTGCAGGTCTTGTGAATCATGTAGAATGTGCTCATGAAGTCCAGCTTTAATAGCAGTTCGTGCATAGCAATCATTGTTCACAGAAGCTGACCTTAAATCTGTTAATGATCCAGAAGACAAATTGGAATTCTGATTGTGAAGATGCATGGTGATGAGATAATCAAGCACTGCATCCCCAAGAAATTCCAGACGCTGCAAATACCATTGAAATGGGAACATAGGTAACTATGAAATCAGAAGGCATGCTAGTGATATCTGCAGTATGAAACTATCAACATATTCAAACTAGTGCATGATATAAAGATCATGCAAGCAATCTAGCTATTGAAAAACCAGAACATGCAGCTCCCATGTAACTTTTCCAAACAAACATATAGTTTTGCACCTAATCAATTAGTCATGTGCAGACAAGACAAGCATATATCTCTAGGGCTATTATCAACTAGATAAGTAATGCTAGCTATGACTTTCCCCCTTCAAGTGGTAGCTAATTCTGATTTCATCTGATGGCTCCAAAATTTAAAAGGTAATTCAAATACACCTGAATGATCTAGCAAACCTGTAGATAACTAATCAGCTCCGCCTTAAAGTTAAACTGATGAAACTACTAGTATGAAATATGGCACTGAACTTCAAAAAGTTAACATATCAGCACACCCAACAAAAAGATTTTTTTTCATGCGATATATATCTTGAACCACTAAATTCAACACTGAGGAAAAACACTAAAGCCAGATGAAGAACCAAAAAGATATTTTAGCAGATGAGAATCAAGTGCTTCATACTTTTGCAGGAACATCAGAGCTTGACACAAGGACATGACATGCCCATGCACAATCAACTTGAGATAATAAGACAGAGGAAACAATGACGACATTACCAACAAGATCATGAATTCGCCAACAAACAACTAGAACATGTTACCTTTATAACAGAAAAAGGAAGGGAAAAGATTACCTTATAGGATCTGGGGTTCTCAGGTCGCGTGTAAGAACCATGAGTAAGTGCTTCAACAAGGAGAGAAGCATCATGGAATGAGTATTGATTCAATAAAGACTTGAAAATTTCAAGATCAACCTGCTCTGCTGGATTTGCAGGGAGTGGCCTTATGTACGGAACATAAATAAAGTCAACTTCAAAACCTATCCATTCCATAAACGCTAATGCTGCTCTTTCACTTGTTGTGCAAATGAATACACCAATAAGGGCCTCAATTACATCGGCAACTGTCTTAATTTTAATCATCCTTTTCTCCCGGTCATAAATAATTCTTCCAGGTGGGAGCAGCTCTTTCTGCAGTGTGCAGGTTCGAGAGTTATCACCCGGTATGATCCATGTTTTAGGATCAAAACGTTCATTGCGGATAAACCCCTAAAGTTTAAAACTGAAATCAGATGAGCAAAAGCAAGGTTTGTAACAATGAAGGGGCAGAGATAGAACACCGTTGATGAGGGTCAAAACTTAATTAACAATTATGCATCAATAGATTAGCCAAATACAAACTAATACTCAAGTCATAGAACAAAAAACAAATGTTACTATAAGCTAAAGAAACTACATGAGACTAAACTCAATTGATAGTAAATTGAGTTCACTAACTTGGCTATTACCCGGATCTAAACAAGGAAAAACCTGAAACAACAGTTTTCAGAAGAACTCTTATTTCAAACCAAAGTAAATGTAGATAACTCAGCTTTGTGTTACTCTCATGGTAAAGTTTAAATACACTAACAGTAATCTTGTAATGATGTAAGTGCAACGTGCCACAAACCTTCCCTCCCAACTTTTCATCTAACCCAACTATCCAAGTTCTTAATATAATCACTTTTTCATTTTAGAAAGCTTGAAATTAAGTGCAGTTAAACTCAATTTCTTAATCTATCTAAAAAAAATCTTCACAACCTAGACTGCATATCCCTTCCTTGTGCAGACTTTTCTTTACAACTCTCTTCCTAATTCCTGACAGTCTTTATGAAAAATTCATAATGGACACTATAATAAAACAATAACTTTAAAATGGAAATTTTACCGATATCTTCTTGTCGCATCCTAGCTTGCATAGTGGGAGGTTTGAGACAATCTTTTTTCTCTCCTCAGTAAGAAGACCTTTGTCGTGATTTTGATGCATCTTGAATAGTTGTTGACTTGCAGCATATTTCAAAAAGGAGTCTCCAAGGGTTGCCAATGATGTCAAATCAAAATTCTCTTGGCAATTTTTAGTCGTAATTGCCTCCAAGATCTAGAAGCAGAAAAACGTTAGCACAGGGAAAGTCTATTGAAATTCTCTACAATAGTGGAAGTCTATCAGATTTATCAAGAATATTTGACTACAAAATGCAGAGTAGAATAGTTCCAAAAGGAAGAATATGGACGTAAATGTACACATGTCAATTTCAAAATATTTATAAGGCAAATCCTAGATAATACTCTCGATTTTGGTCCTTCGCAGACAAGCCAATCAATCGCAGTGTCAATGTTCCTTTTTCTGTGAAACTTGGTATTTTCTCCCTTTAGGCCCCAACCACAACTACATTGTCTAGCCATGAGCAAGGCAGAGAAAAGTCTGGTGGAACTGTTTGCTTGCTGGTGAAGATTATGTTCTTATATATAGGTACTTACACTTTGCATTAATGAATTGCAATTTGGAATTATGTACTATTGTAAGCTATAGTTTGCTCACCTGTGTTTATAGTTAACAAGGAACTATGTCAGCCTTAAAAAGGAACACTGAGACTGGCATTGAAATGGAGGAACTCCAAACAGCTTTTCTCTAGCAATTTTTACTAGAAACGAAGGTACTGTTACCTAGATAGATAGCTAGCATATGTGGAATATATGTTAGTGAGCCATGTTATCTGCAACTCAATTCCAACATAATAAAAAATGTTTCTACATATTGCCCAAAAGAAAGATTGATGAAACTTATTGTAAGTAAACAGTGTACCCTTTGCTATCTTGGTAGATTTTCGAAGCTACAGTTAGGGAATGAACCTTGATGGTAGGGATTATGTCATTGCGCTGCAGTACTCCGTGAGCATTCTTTTCAAGTTGCCAGCTAGTAACAAGGATTCTATCCGTTGTATGATAGATGGAGCATATGAGAAGGAAAGTATTGAGGCAATAGATATAGGAGACATGATCACTTCACAAAGTTCTGGAGGCAACTCAACTGTCGCATTTCCTGAGCCTACAACAGTTGTACAAGGAAAAGGTCAGCAACCAAAAGAAATTGTAATTTTGCACAATCTGTCATGCATAATTGTAGGAATATAGAGCGAAAAAGTAAAATAATGAACGGTTTATAACACACAGATGGACCATATCAGACGTAATCTTTGTAAGAGTGTAAACAATTTGACAGAGAACTCAAATGGGAGCAGCATAAAGCTGTGCAGCTGGTCAAAATATGGTTGCCATAGTTGATAGTTAGCCAAGTGAACTAATCGGATCAGTTAAACCCAAAAATCAAAATGCATCTCTGAATCAGTAAATTAATGAGTTTCAAGCCAATGTTTATAATCATCTTTTACAAAATTTTTAGTGCAGCAAGCAAAATGAAAGTACAACAGGAAGTGATAAATCTTTGATGATTGTAAATGTCATTAGATTCGTTACTGGACAATTCCATCAAAATTCAACTATATATCAAGATATTCTGCATAAAGATCACCCTACTTAAAATCAAGCTTATCTTATTTGTCCTATCCTCCTTTTGTTTATACTAGTATGACACTAGAAACATCACATTGGTGCCCCAACATCATAGTCAGATGCTTTGAACCAGTTGAACTAGTCATCCATGAACAGGATAGAAGCTAGAACATCAAAACTATGAAGATAAGGAGATATCTAACACCAGGGGATATTGCACTTCTCAATGAATTTCACAGCTCAATTAAAATTGAATAAACGAATATTCTTTTGGTCACTCAGTAACATCTTTAGGTCCTCAGCAAACAACATCTACAAATGAAGTAACAAAAAGAAGCTTGGTCCCAAATTCTCCTAAGCTGGAGTAGGCATTAAGTTTTGAAAGCTGTGTACAGGCAAGGAGCCTTATTTAACCCTTAGATTGAGATTATAGAGTACAAAATTTGTGCTTTACAAGTTCCTTTGAGGCACTTCAATAAACCTAAAACAAGCACAAATGTAAAGCAAAATTGAAAATGTAGCTAAATTATTCACTAACCTTTTGTCTTTTGATTCCTACATCCCAGAAGAAAGTTCTGCACCGCAAACAGATGTTTTCCTCTAAGAAGTGGTTCCCCTTCAAAGCGCAATGTTATGCCGTGCCTGCAATGACATTTTATCACACTTAACCTTGACTTTAAACTACAAAATTTGCATATGAAAATTAAGTTTTGACATACTGTTTCGCAAAGTTTGCTTTATAAGTAACAGATGCTCCTTTTCTCCGCTTTAGCAATGAATTGCTGTTCAAATTATCGAAAATGCCAGTAGTGCAATATATGATACCATTATGAGGAGTCACTACCAAAGAATTCTGCAATGTGCAGCAGCAGATCAAGCCATTTATTGTGTGCACATTGCGACCTTGAACGTTGCTAGAACAACAATCCATATGCTTATCTGAAATGTTTTCCTGAGGAAATAAAACAGAATTAACACATGTCCAATCAATTGATGGATTTTCACGTGAGCCTGTTGATGGAATCACAAGGTAATCAAGGAAAGCATCTTCAATGTTCTGGCGGAATCCACTCAATGCTTCTTGCAGCTTATTCCGATTTTGATCAAGAAGCAGCCTAAAAAGTGCAACTTGAAACTTCTGACAAAGAATAACCTGGCAAAAGATGCTTCATGATCAAAATAGGATTGAATGATTTGTCTTCTAGTTACTATGTTACAGGAAATATAGCTTTGGCATTGTCATTTATGATATGTACCTCTTTAGATGCCAGTTTAATACGTCTAACATATTTCATTCTGTATATTTAATCTGCCTCTGTCAACATCTAACTCAAATTTCTCAGTCTCATCATCAAATTCAAGCCTCTCTCTTGTGGCAAGCAGAATATCGTGAGGCATGGTATCGCAACTAAAATCAGGCTGAAGAGCAATCAGGTAGCAGTGATACAATATCTCAGAATCATTCCCAGGACAACCAACCATTTCCGGAGGGACATACTGCATCTGTTCCTCCTCATATACTTGATCAGCTATTCATTCAGATGAAACGAATTATTAACAAATATATATACACAAGTATAAAACTAGTACCAAAACATGAACAGTTTGATTTTTTCTTTTTATATTGGTGTAAATGAATAAGAAGGAAAGATACTCAAAACTTACACTGCTCTAGACCCTCTACATTGTCCTCAATTACAATATCCATTGGTTCCATTAGCTTCTTTTGTTCTCCCTGTCTCAAGGAAGCAGGATTTAGTCAGAACCCTGAACAGGATTGAATAAAAAGAAATTGCTTTCAACAATTGAGAATCAAAAACAGCAGCTTTTGCCTGAACAGTAAACGGGACTAATCAAACTTACACCATGATTTCTGACATGTTATTCTCACACCCTATTCTAAGAACAACAAAGATATAAATATCCCTTAATACGACTAAAGGAAAAACTAAACAGAGTCATCTTCAGATAGAGTAACAAGGATTCAATTTAGAAACAGAAAGAAACTACACCAAAAAAAAAAAAAAAGACTATAAGTATGAAGCAGATAAATTGATCAACTAACATCATGATCTTTCATGCAGCAAATTATTGAGGAAAGCTTTACTTACAGTAGTACAAAGACCTCAGTGCAGATACACAATTCGCACTGACCAGAGGCAGAAATGAGGATATATAGGCTCGTTTTTCTTTGGCAGCACAGAAGGTACAGGGAAAGTAACATTAAAGTTGGACTAAATTCCACTAATAAGTCTTTTTCTCTTGATCTTGATAGTGAGGGACAGACTTCAGCTTGACTTATGCTTTTGTCCAGCAAGTGGAGAGGAACTTCAGAGGACATTTCCTGAGGCTGTGAGCGTACGAGATTGTCTGTGGTCCTTTGAGGTCTATAGATTCTACCACAGATTCTCAAACGTTTTTGCGGATTTCCCCATTTGAGGATGGCATGCCACTATGTGCCTAACTATGAATCCAATGCCAAATACACTATTTCACATTTTAGGATTTTTACACTTCTAAAGTACTGGAGCGTTTTGTTTGGATGGTGAACTATTTACAACAATTTATTTACCTACATCATTAATATGTTATTCAACCACCTTTTTATTTTATATATATATCATATTTAAATAGTACTATAGTATGTTTTAAAAAAATTATCCCAAATAATCTACCATCTAAATATTGTTATTTAATCAAAGAGTTTGGCTAATAAATGTCACAGGTAAATTGAAAGGGTTTCATGTATTTTTTCGACAAAAGTGAATTTGTTTGAAAAAATAGTTAAATTAATACAGGGTATAGCAAATATGAATGTGTGCATTTATATAACAAGTATTTCAGGATATCTACTAAAAAAAATCCTTAAATCACAAAAAAAAAAAAAATTGGCATTTGGTAGAATGGTATTAGTAGGGAATCTTAAGATGGATCCTTTAAGTAAAACTAGAGGATTGAATCTTGTTATTTTCATACGAATTTGACCTTTCGTATTTATCTGTTTACACATTCTCCAACGTTCCTCAACCACTTTGCACAAAAAAACAAGAGGTGTGCAAACTCGTGCTTGAGCGTTTACTCAATAGTGGTTGACTCGATTGGCAGGACTAGTTTATTTTTGTGCAAGTAAAATTTAAGCTTCCATTAGCGAACAATCTACAAAAAAACCAACAGCTCAAGGCACGCTTGACCGGTACTTGGTCAGCCTACAGAACAATTCGTGGGTTAAAGAGCAACTCACATCACATCTTTCTCCAACGTCACTTGTACAGTTGTACCTAGTCTTGTTTAGATTGTTATTTTCTACAGAATATTTTTTAAATTTTTCATAAACACATTTCTAATCATCTTTTTACCTTACCTATATTAAATCGTTACACTAATTTTTATATAAAAAAAATTCTAAAAATAGCAATTCGAAAAATTTTCCTTGCTTCAAATGGTTGCTTTTCTCATGTTTGGTATTTTCAATTTTGATGTAATTGAGACTCAATTTTATGGTTTCTTGGACTCCTTTTTGGGCAGTGATTTTTTTTTGGAAGACCATAACTGGAATCTTTTTTTTTTTTTTGAGGGGATCTAAATCTGGACCAATTCTTCTCCAATTGCAGTTTGTACTAGATTAACCCTTTTTTAATAGGTTACAGTAATTAGAGGTTCTAAATTCAAATCTCCTATCCTCTTTTCACTTGTTAGATTTCACCTCTCTCTGCTGAAAAAAAAATTTTAAAAAAAGTTCTTTTGATAAATTCTCGAGTTGCCAAAATAATTGGCTAAAACTTGAGAGGTTATTCGATATTGTCATCAATAATTTCACCGAATAAGTAAAACTGGTTCCCATCAACGCTTGCTTGTTTTGGGTTTGTTTGTAAAAAAGATCAGAACTTTTCTTTTTTTTTTTTCTTTTTTTTTTTCTTTTTTTTTTTTCTTTTCTTTTCCTTTTCTTTTTTCTTTTCTTTTCCTTTCTTCCTCTGACCACCCTCCCTCTCCCTCTCCTTCTTCCATGTATTTAATAGACAAAGTTTTACTTCAACTTTTGCTACAGGAATCTAAAAAACACCCCTAATTTTAGTGAAAATACACCCCAAAATACTAAAACACACATGCGTTATCTTTTATCATTATCTTCCCTAATCATTTCCATCTCCATCCACCTGCACCACCACTTAGCTAACAAGCGTTTTCTCTGCCGGCGCTGGCGGAGAAGGTGGTAATGATTGGAGGAGTGGCTCGAAAGAAGATGATGGTGACGGGAGGAATGGTTGTGGCAAGTAGGAAGAAGAAGAAGAAAAGAAACAAAAAGAAAAAGAAAAGGAAAAAAAACAAAAGAAGAATAAAAAAGTTTTTTAATATACATAAAAAGTTTTTTTTACAACTTCTACAGTAATTAATTACAATAAAATTTTATACAAACACCCAAAAAACTACCTTTCAAATCGCCCGAGAATACATGGGCATATTTTCCTTTGGCAGCCGGGAAGATACAGGGAAAGTAACATGGAAGTGGGGCTAAAATACCACAAATAAGCCTTTCAGCCTTGATCTTGAAAGTGAGAGGGAAAGACTTCAGCGTGACTTGTGCTTTTGTCTAGCTAGAGGGAGGAATTTCCTAAAGCTGAAACCGTACGAGATTGTCCCTACCACAGATTTTTAAACATTATTGAGGATTTTCACATTTGAGGATGAGATGCAACTACGTGCCTAACCTTTTTTTTTTTTTTTTTTGTTTGGGAGGTGCTAGGTATCTACGAGCCTAACTGTGAGTCCAACGCCAAGATTTTCACTATTTCACATTTTAGAATTTTCATATTTCTCAAATACTGCTAGGTAGTTGTATTACATTGTTGCGTTTTGTTGTAATTTAATTAAGGGTTTTGGCCACCTAGTGTCCTGGATCAACTTCTGTAATAACATAGAATTGGCATTATTATCTAAAGATTTATGTCTTGTGAAAGAACGAAATCTGAAAAATGGATACATTATTGTACTAATTAGTCCGGCTATGTTTAAGTTGAATGGAATTTTCACATCAATACCATACCCATCTTATTTTTCTAGAATTTTCCTGTCACCTAAAAAAACCAATATTGTACATATTACATCCATGCTAACTTTACCCAGAAACGGAACCCCAACAAATAAATCGCACCAACATTAACGAGTTTGCCAATGAGGCAACACCATCCACTCCTCTGTCTAACAAACCATATGGTTCGATTCTTGAGATGTCAATCCTACTGCGTTGAAGGAATTCAATGGGTTCCGAGTTCTGTCACTGGCGTTGAAAAAAAACTATTTGGCATTGGATTCATATTTGTTTGGACTGTTCTTGTTTGTCTAAAAATTTTTTACTTGCATCATCGACAAAAATTCTGACCACTTTTTTATCTCGCATACATCATATCAAAAAAGTGCTACAGTATTTTTTTCAACAAATTATCTCAAATAATCTACTATTCAAATATAAGTATGTCATCCTCAAATGCAAAAATCTTCAATAACGTTTCAGAATCTGTGGTAGAATCTGTAGACCTCAAAGGAGCACAGACAATCTCGTACGTTTACAGCCTTAGGAAACGTCCTCTGGAGCTCTTCTCTCCACTTGCTGGACAACAGCAGAAAGTCAAGCTAAAGTCTCTCCCCCTAACTTTCAAGATCAAGACAAGGAGAATTATCGTAGTGGTATTTTGGCCCCACTTTAGTGTTACTTTCCCTTTATCTTCCTTGCTGCCAAAGCAAAACAAAATTTTAGCAAATTTTAGTGTTATTTCTCCCATGGGAGCAAATTTTAGCAAACAAAATCAAGAATTTTGAATGTTAGGAATTGCAAAGGAAACTTGTTACGAACCTCAGAAATTAATGATGACACAGAACTTCAGTGGAAAACGTGAGAGGCAGAGTGTATACATTCCCCGAAGGGGAAATTTTTTTTTTAAACGTGTTTTAGAGATTATGATTAAAAAGAAAAGCAAAATAAAATTAGATCTAAGGCAACTACCTTGGCACCGTGCGATGGTGTTAATAGGAACTAGCTTTACTTATTCGGTGAAATTATTCATGACAATATCGAATAACCTCTCAAGTTTTAACCAATTATTTTGGCAGGACAATAATTTATCAAAAAAAGTTTTTTTCTTTTATATTTTTCTGCAAGGGAGAGATGAGATCTAAGAACTTTTACATTTTTCCAGCAAGGGAGAGATAAGATCTAAGAAATGGGGAGGGCATCAGAGATTTCAATCTAATGTGATGAGATTTATCTATTTTGATATGAACTTGACCTTTCATATTTATTTGTAGGGATAATTTCAAAAACTTCTCCTAAGATTTCGTATAATATCACCAGCTCCCTAAATTTTCAAAATTCGTATGAAAATAACAACATTCAATCGTTGTTTTACCTAAAGTATCCATCTTAAGATTCCCTACTAATACCATCCTACCAAAAGCCAATTTTTTTTTATTTAAAGATTTTTAATGGATGTCCCAAAATACTTGTTATATGAATGCACACATTCATATTTGTTATGCCCTTTTTTGATAAATTCTCGACGTGCCAAAAAAATTGGCTAAAACTTGAGAGGTTATTCAATTGTCATGAATAATTTCACCAAATAAGTAAAACTGGTTCCTATTAACGCTATCACATGGTGCCTAAGTAGTTGTCTTAGGCTAATTTGATTTTGCTTTTCTCTTTAATCATAATCTCTAAAACACGATCAAAATAGAAAACTTTTGTGAGAAACATATAATATTTGCCTCTCACATTTTCCACTGAAATTCTCTATCATCATTAATTTCTGAGGTTTGTAACAAGTTTCCTTAGCAATTACTGACATTCAAAATTCTTGATTTTGTCGGCGAAAATTTGCTTGAAAGGGAGGGTCTGTTTGGAACCCTTGTTTTCTTCCATGTTTTAAATAGACAAAGTTTTCCTCCAACTTTTGTTACAAGAACCTACAAAAACACTTGAAAGTTTAATAAAAATACATCCCAAAGTACTAAAAAACACACAAGCATTACTTTCTATCACTACCCTCCATAATCATTTCCATCTCCACACACCCGCTGGGGTAGGGATACTAACCCATAAAAATAAAAAAAAATAAAAAAAAAACACTACCACCTTCAGCTTCTCCAAAATAGCCATGGATGCTGTTTTTTCTGCTGTCTTCTTGTTTGCTGCAGATAATGGACAACTATAAGTGGCATCATTCGCATTGACTCCAAACTTGGTGGATGTCTTCCTCTTGACGAAGTGTTCCTTTGCACACAATTCCTCCAGTTCCCTCACCGGTTGGAGCATTAGAGTCTCAGGTGTAACCAGAGGCTCAAGAAGTGGCTTTATGCTTTGAAATACCACCTCTTTGTCATATCTAGAATCAATGTATATAGCCCCAGCAAGAGATTCTATAATATCTGCAAGAATCTGCAAAATATCAGGATGTTAGCAACTAAATACTCAAAGAAACAAAAAAAAATTGCTTGTGATATCATAAGCAACACTGTGGTACAGCTAAAATAGTAAAGACTGTTTTTCACTTTACATCAAAGATGGAGGATTACCTTGATTACTGGTTCCGACCCCCACCCAAAAGTCGGGGCTTGTGATGATTGCTTAGAAGTTCCAATGATTTGAATGCGCTGCCGCAGGTCTTGTGAATCATGTAGAATGTGCTCATGAAGTCCAGCTTTAATTGCAGTTCGTGCATAGCGACCGTTGTTCACAGAAGCTGACCTTAAATCTGTTAATGATCCAGAAGACAAATTGGGATGCTGATTGTAGAGATGCATGGTGATGAGATAATCCAGCACTGCATCCCCAAGAAATTCCAGACGCTGCAAATACCATTGAAATGGGAACATAGGTAAACATGAAAGATCCACAATCTTTACCAGAAGGCATGTCAGTGATATCTGCTGTATGGAACTATCAACATATTGAAACTTTTGCATGATATATAGATCATGTAAGCAATCTAGCTATTGAAGAACCAGAACATGCAGCTCCCATGTAAATTTTTCCAACAAACATATAGCTTTGCACCTAATCAAGTAATCATGTGCATAGAAACACGTATCTTAGGGCTATTATCAACTAAATAAGTAATGCTATGACTTTCCCCCTTAAAGTGGTGGTTAATTCTGGTTCCATCTGGTGGCTCCAAAATTTAAAAGGTAATTCAAATGGACTTGAATGATCTAGTAAACCTGTAGATAACTAATCAACTTCACCTTAAAGAGTTAAAGTACAACTAATGAAACTACTTTTAGTATGAAATATGGCACTGAACTTCAAAAACTGAACATATCAGCACACCCATCAAAAAGATTTTTTTGGATGCGATATATGCCTTGAACCACTAAATTCAATACTGAGGAAAAACACTAAAGCCAGAATGAGGAACCAAAAAGATATTTCAGCAGATGAGAATCGACTGCTTCACACTTTTGCAGGAACATCAGAGTTTGACACACCTAAACGACATGTCAATGCACAATCAAGTTGGGATAATAATACAAAGGAAACAATGAAGACATTTCCAACAAGATGATGAATTCGTCAAAAAAACGAGTAGAACGAAACAACATGATAACAAAGGAAGGTTACCTTATAGGATCTGGGGTTCTCAGGTCGCTCGTAAGAACCGTGAGTAAGTGCTTCAACAAGGAGAGAAGCATCACGGAATGAGTATTGATTCAATAAAGACTTGAAAAATTTAAGATCAACCTGCTCCGCTGGATTTGCAGGGAGTGGCCTTATGTACTGAACATAAATAAAGTCAACTTCAAAACCCATCCATTTCATAAACGCTAAGGCTGCTCTTTCACTTGTTGTGCAAATGAATACACCAATAAGGGCCTCAATTACATGGGCAACCGTCTTAATTTTAAGCATCCTTTTCTCCCGGTCATAAATAATTCTTCCAGGTAGGAGCAGCTCTTTCTGCAGTGTGTAGGTTCGAGAGTTATCACCCGGTATGATCCATGTTTTAGGATCAAAACATTCATTGCGGATAAACCCCTAAAGTTTAAAACTGAAATCAGACGAGCAAAAGGCAAGGTTTGTATATACTGTTCAATGCAATAATTAGCAGTACAAGTCAATAGGGTGGATAACAAATGTAACCATGAAGAGGCAAGATGGAACACCACTGATGATGGTCAAAAGTTAATTAACAATGATGCATGTTCAATGCAATAATTAGCAGTACAAGTCAATAGGGTGGATAACAAATGTAACCATGAAGAGGCAAGATGGAACACCACTGATGATGGTCAAAAGTTAATTAACAATGATGCATCAATAGCTAAGACAAATACAGAATCAAATACTCAAGTCATTGAACAAAAAACAAATGTCACTATAAGCTGAAGAAACTACACGAGACTAAACTCGATCATGTACATATGGTAAATTGAGTTCACTAAGTTGATTATTACCCTAATCTAAGTAAAGGAAAAACTTGAAACGTCAGTTTTCAGAAGAACTCATATTTCCAACCAAAGTAAATGTAGATAACTCATGGTAGTCTCGTCGAAAAGCACCTACTGCAATATTGTAATGATGCAAATACAATATGCCACAAACCTTCCCTCCCAACTTTTCATCTATCCAACTATTCAAGCTCTTAGTATAATCCCTCTTTCATTTTAGACAGCTTGAAATTAAGTGCAGTTAAACTCAATTTCTTAATCTATCTAAAATATCTTCACAACCTAGACTGCACATCCCTTTCTTGTGTAGACTTTTCTTTACACCTCTCTTCCTGAGTCCTGACAGTCTTTGTGAAAAATCATAATGGACAATATAGTAAAACAATAACTTAAAAAAGGAAATTTTACTGATATCTTCTTGTCACATCCTAGCTTGCATAGTGCGCGGTTGGAGACAATGTTTTTCCTCCCCTCAGTAAGAAGACCTTCATCGTGATTTTGATGTGTCTTGAATAGTTGATGACTTGCAACATATTTCAAGAAGGAGTCTCCAATGGTTGCCAATAATGTCAAATCAGAATTCTCTTGGCAACTTTTAGTCGTAATTGCCTCCAAGACCTAGAAGCAGAAAAACGTTAGCACAGGGAAAGTCTATTGAGATTCTCTTCAATAGCAGAAGTCTATCAGATTTATCAAGAATATTTGACTATAAAATGCATAGTAGAACAGTCCCAAAAGGAGCAATATGGACGTAAATACACATATGTAATTTCAAAATATTTATAAGGCAAATCCTAGATAATACTTTCGACTTTGGTCCTTCACAGAAATGCCAATCAATTGCCACAGAATTTTAAAAAAAAAAAAAAAAACACTGTAATGAACGCTTATTGCAAATATTGAAACATTGAAATTGAACTTCTGGTTTTTATGGCTTGCTTTAGCTTACAACTAATCCTAGTACGCGTACAAATTTATGCAGTTTGATCAACAACTAACCTCATCTTGCTCTGTTTCCTCTGACAAGCTAGGCTGTACACAGGATGTGGTTAAATTCAAAAGTCTGCTGTAATTTACTTAATTATGTTGCATTATAGATTCTACCTACAAGATAAAACCTTTGACTTTTCATTCTAATAGCCTGTTTTTACTAGCAGTTTTCAAAAATATGCTTATGCCTAACCATGTACAACTAGTTAGAGGATTTATCAATTTATATCCAGTGCAAATTATGCAACACTAGTATAATCTGTCTAACCACATTGAACCAAGCTTGTAACACAGCTTGTGTTTTGGCATGATTAAGATAGGAAGATGGGAACGGAGAACAAGAAATAAAATGAAAAGGGAACTTCTCATCATTTGGCTGGGGCGAAGAATAAAGTTAGCAAAAAGAGGGTAGAAACTAAATTCTTCTCCCTTCGGGCCCCAACCACAATTACATTCTGGCCATGAGCAAAGCAGAAAAGAGTTTGGTGGAACTGTTCACTTGCTAGTGTTGGGTTCAGGAGTAATGAAAAGGTGTCCCACATTGGTTCAAGAATTGTATGTAAGTAAGGGTCTAAGATCTAGCAGTTTAAGATTTTGGGTCAAAATTGGATTCCCGACTTACATATTGGCCTCTTTGGTGGGCTCTCTCGAGGTGTTTCTCCCCAACAAGTGGTATCAGAGCTCTAGCGACTACTCATTGGCAAGTGAATTCTTCTCGGAATTGGGTTGGTGAAACTCTCTTCTTGATGATGGACCACGATGCCAAGGTGTTTGGCTGGTGTTGGACCAGGTGTGCCAGGAGTTTGGCAGGGGGTCCGGTTGGTGGTAGACCAAAGAGTCAAGGATTGGCAATGGGTCCGGAATCCGGTTTGGATATTGAAGAAGAGTGGGTCCATGATTGGGAGAACATGTGACCTTTGAAATTAAGGTGGGCTTGCGTTGGGTATTTAAATGGGTTAAATGGATTCGAAGAAGAGCTTATAAACTTGGGATTCAATGTGAAGGGTTACTCATGAAGGGGGAGATTGTTGGGTTCATATGTAATTAAGAGTCTAAGACCTAGCAGCTTAAGGTTTTGGGTCAGAATTGGATTCTTGACTTACATATTGGGCTCTTTGGTGGGCTCTCTCGAGGTGTTTCTCCCCAACAGCTAGTACAATTTATATTCTTATATATAGGTACTTACGCTTTGCAATAATGAATTGCAATGATTTTCCAAATAGCTGCTCGGCAAATTCGTTTGCCATTAAGCTAAAATGGTTGGGTTTAGCTGCAACAGTATATGAATAATGCAGTGGTAAGAATTGTGTACTATTCTAGGCTATAGTTTGTTCGCCTGTGTTTATAGTTGACGAGGAAATATGTCAGCCTTAAAAGGGAACATTGAGACTGGTGTTGGAATGGAGGAATTCCAAACAGCTGTTCTCTAGTAATTTTTATTGGAAACGAAGACACTGTTTCCTAGATAAATAGCTAGCATATGTGGAATGTATATTAGAAAGCAATGTTATCTGCAACTCGAGTGCAACATACTAAAAAAATTTCTAGATATCACCCAAAAGAAAGATTGATGAAACATATAAGTACACGAAGTGTACCCTTTGCTACTGTTATTCTTAGTAGATTTTCGAAGCTATAGTTAGGGGATGAACCTTGATGGTGGGGATTATGTCATTTCGCGTGCAGTGCTCCATGAGCATTCTTTTCAAGTTGCCAGCTATCAAGAAGGATTCTATCCGGTGTATGATAGATGGAGCATATGAGAAGGAAAGTATTGAAGCAATAGATATAGGAGACATGATCACTTCACAAAGTTCTGGAGGCAACTTGACTGATGCATATCCTGTGCCTACAAGGGTTGCACAATTAAAAAAGAAAAAGGTCAGCAACCACAGAAAATTGTAATTTTGCACAATCTGTAATGCATAATTGAAGAAATATAGAGCAAAAAAGTAAAATAATGAACTGTTTGTAACATACAGATGGACCATATCTACACATAATCTTTTTAAGAGTGCGAACAATTAAACAGAGAACTCAAATGGGAGCAACTTAAAGCTGTGCAGCTGGTCAAAAATATGGTTGCAATAGTTGATAGTTAGCCAAGCGAACTAATCAGATCAGTTAAACCCAAAAATCAAAATGCATCTCTGAATCAGTAAATTAATGAGTTTCAAGACAATGTTTATAATCATCTTTTACCAAAATTTTTAGTTCAGTATGCAAAATGAAAGTACAACAGGAAGTGACAAATCTTGATGATTGTAACTATCATTAGATTCTTTACTGGACAATTCTATCAAAATTCAATTCTATATCAAGATATTCTGCATAAAGGTCACCCTACCTAAAATCAAGCTTATCTTATTTCTCTTATCCTCCTTTTGTTTATACTAGTATCACACTAGAAACATGACATTGGTGCCCCAACATTATAGTCAGATGCTTTGAATTAGTTGAACTAGTCATCCATGAACAGGATAGAAGCTAGAACATCAAGACTATGAAGATAAGGAGATATCTAACACCAGGGGATATTGAACTTCTCAATGAATTTCATAGCTCAATTAAAATTGAATGAACGGATATTCTTTTGCTCACTCAGTAACATCTTTAGGTCCTCAGCAAGTAACATCTACTAATGAAGCAACAAAAAGAAGCTTGGTCCCAAATTCTCTTAAGCTGGAATAGGCATTAAGTTTTGAAAGCTGTCTACAGGCTAAAAGCCGTATTTAACCCTTGGATTGAGATTATAGACTACAAAATTTGTGCTTTACAAGTTCCTTTGAGGCACTTCAATAAACCTAAAACAAGAACAAATGTAAAGCAAAATCGAAAATGTAGCTAAATTATTCACTAACCTTTTGTCTTTTGATTCCTACATCCCAGAAGAAAGTTCTGCACCGTAAACAGACGTTTTCCTCTAAGAAGTGGTTCTCCTTCAGTGATGCTGTGCCTGCAATGACATTTTATCACACTTAACATTGACTTTAAACTACAAAATTTGCATATGAAAATATAGTTGTGACATACTGTTTCGCAGAGTTTGCTTTATAAGTAACAGGTGCTCGTTTTTTCCGCTTTCGCAATGAATTGCTCTTCAAATCATCCAAAATGCCAGTAGTGCAGTATATGATACCATTATGAGGAGTCACTACCAAAGAATTCTGCAATGTGCAGCAGCAGATCCAGCCACTTTTTGTGTGAACATAACGACCTTCAACTCTGCTAGAACAACAATCCATATGCTTATCTGAAATGTTTTCCTGAGGAAATAGAACAGAATTAACACATTTCCAATCAATTGATGGCTTTTCACGTGAGCCTGTTGATGGAATCAGAAGGTAATCAAGGAAAGCTTCTTCAACGTTCTGGCCTAATCCACTCAATGCTTCTTGCAGCTTATTCCGATTTTGATCAAGAAGCAGCCTAAAAAGTGCAACTTGAAACTTCTGACAAAGAATAACCTGGCAAAAGATGCTTCATGATCAAAATAGGATTGAACGATTTGTCTTCTAGTTACTATGTTACAGGAAATATAGCTTTGGCATTGTCATTTATGATACGTACCTCTTTAGATGCCAGTTTAATACGTCTAACATATTTCATTCGTATATTTAATCTGCCTCTGTCAACATCTAACTCAAATTTCTCAGTCTCATCATCAAATTCAAGCCTCTCTCTTGTGGCAAGCAGAATATCGTGAGGCATGGTATCGCAACTAAAATCAGGCTGAAGAGCAATCAGGTAGCAGTGATACAATATCTCAGAATCATTCCCAGGACAACCAACCAATTCCGGAGGGACATACTGCATCTGTTCCTCCTCATATACTTGATCAGCTATTCATTCAGATGAAACGAATTATTAAAAATATATATACACAAGTATAAAACTAGGACCAAAACATGAACAGTTTGATTTTTTCTTTTTATATTGGTGTAAATCAATAAGAAGGAAAGATACTCAAAACTTACACTGCTCTAGACCCTCTACATTGTCCTCAATTACAATATCCATTGGTTCCATTAGCTTCTTTTGTTCTCCCTGTCTCAAGGAAGCAGGATTTAGTCAGAACCCTGAACAGGATTTAAGTAAAAAGAAATTGCTTTCAACAATTGAGAATCAAAAACAGCAGCTTTTGCCTGAACAGTAAACGGGACTAATCAAACTTACACCATGATTTCTGACATGTTATTCTCACACCCTATTTTAAGAACAACAAAGATATAAATATCCCTTAATACGACTAAAGGAAAAACTAAACAGAGTCATCTTCAGATAGAGTAACAAGGATTCAATTTAGAAACTGAAAGAAACTACACCCCAAAAAAAAAAAAAAAAAAAAAAGACCATAAGCAGATAAATTGATTAACTAACGTCATTATCTTTCATGCAGCAAATTATTAAGAGAAGCAAAAGAACTAATAAACTTGATAATGAGGAAAGCTTTACTCACAGTAGTACAAAAACCTCAGTGCAGATACACAATTCGCACTGATCAGAGGAGAAATGAGGATATATAGGCTTGTTTTGCTTAGGCAGCAAGGAAGGTGCAGGGAAAGTAACATTAAAGTTGGACTAAAATTCCACTGATAAGTCTTTTTCTCTTGATCTTGAAAGTGAGGGACAGACTTCAGCTTGACTTGTGCTTTTCTCCAGCAAGTGGAGAGGAACTTCAGAGGACATTTCCTGAGGCTGTGACTGCACGAGATTGTCTGTATTCCTTTGAGGTCTATAGATTCTACCACAGATTCTCAAACGTTATTGCGGACTTCCGCATTTGAGAATGGCATGTCACTATCTGCCCAACAATTATTTGGCTTATTTCATATGAATCCAATGCCAAATAAGATTTTCACTATTTCACATTTTAAGATTTTTACATTTCTTGAGTACTGGAGCGTTTTGTTTGGATGGTGAACTATTTACTAAAAATTTATTTACTTGCATCACTAACACTCTATTCAATTACCTTTTTTATTTCACATACACTATATTCGAAAAGTGCTATAATATTATTTTTAAAAAAATTATCCCAAATAATCTACTATGTAAACGCTATTATTTAATCAAAGAGTTTGGCTAACAAATGTCGCGGGTCAATTGAGAGGGTTTCTTGTGTTTTCTAGCAAAAGTGAATTAATTTGAAAAAGTATTTAAATATAGGGGTATAATAAATATGAATGTGTGCATATATATATATAGGGATAATTTTTTTAAAAAAACACTGTAGTAGTTTTTTGATATGATATATGTAAGATAAAAAAGATAGTTGAAAAATGTATTGATGATGCAAGTAAATAAAATTTTACAAATAATGCACAATCCAAACAAATATCCACTAAAAAATCCTTAAAGTAAAAAAGAAAAAAAATTCGCTTTTGGTAGAATGTTATGAGTAGAGAAACTTAAGATGGATACTTTTAAGTAAAACTAGAGGATTGAATCTTGTTATTTTCACTCGAATTTGACCTTTCGTATTTATTTATATACACATAAAACGGAATGCAAAATTGTGCATTTCCAAAACTAAACGTAATACGCGACTTGTGCATGGTCGTTTACTGAATAGTGGTTGACTCGATTGGTAGGACTAGTTTATTTATTTTTGTATAAGTAAAATTTAAGTTCAAGTTTCATAACTTGCAGTCTCCCATTAGCGAGCAACCTACAAAAAACCAACAGCTCAAGGTCAAGGCACGCTTGACCGGTGCTTGGTAAGCCTACAGAGCAGTTCGTTTATTAAAGAGCAGCTCACATCACATCGTTCTCCAATGTCAGTTATACAGTCTTATTTGGATTGTCATTTTTATAAAAAAAAATCATAAATATATTTTTCAATCACACATTTTTACCTCACATATATTAAATCATTACAGTAATTTTTTTATAAAAAATTCTAAAAAAAGCAATCGAAAAAATTTTTCCTTGCTGCAAATGGTTGCTTTTCTCATGCTTGGTATTTTCAATTCTGATGTAAATTGAGACTCAATTTTATGGTTTCTTGCCCCCAAAAAGAAAATTTTATGGTTTCTTGGAATCCTTTTTGGGCAGTGATTTTTTTTGGAAGACCATGATTGGAGTCCCCCCTTTTTTTTCTTTTGTTCCTTTGTGGGGGTATTAACCCGGATGAATTCTTCTCTGGTTGCAGTTTAAACTAAATCAACCCCTTTTTAATAGGTTACAGGAATTAGAGGTTCTAAATTCAAATCCTGTATTCTCTCTTCACTTCTTAGATTTCACCTCTCTCTTGCCGAAAAAATTCAAATTTTTTTTTTGATAAATTCTCGACTTGCCAAAATAATTGGCTAGAACTTGAGAGGTTATTCAATATTGTCCGGAATAATTTCACCAAATAAGTAAAATGGTTCCTATTAATGCTATCACACTGTGTCGAAGTAGTTGTCTGAGGCTAATTTTATTTTGCTTTTCTCTTTAATCGTCATCTCCAAAACATATACTCTTTGCCTCTCACGTTTTCCTCTGAAATTCTCTATCATCATTAATTTCTGAGGTTTGTAACAAGTTTCCTTATCAATTAGTAACATTCAAAATTCTTGATTTTGTTTGAGAAAATTTGCTTGACAGGGAGGGTCAGTTTGGAACCCCTATTTTCTTCCATGT
Source organism: Gardenia jasminoides (assembly GCA_013103745.1). Taxonomy (NCBI): domain Eukaryota; kingdom Viridiplantae; phylum Streptophyta; class Magnoliopsida; order Gentianales; family Rubiaceae; genus Gardenia; species Gardenia jasminoides. The sequence goes on along the minus strand of CM023095.1, from coordinate 10,083,949 downwards.
TTTTAATAGACAATGTTTTCCTAGAATTTTTGCTACAAGAACCTATAAAAACACCATTGAGTTTAATAAAAATACATTCCAAAACACTAAAACACACACATGCATTACCTTCTATCACTATTTTTCCTAATCATTTCCATCTGCATCCACCTCCGCCACCACTTAGCCAACCAGCGTTTTCTCTGCCCATGCTGGCGGAGAAGGTGGTGATGATTGGAGGGGTGGCTTGGCACAGAAGATGGTGGTGATGGGAGGAATGGTTGTGGCTAGAAGGAAGAAGAAAGAAGAAGAAAAGAAAAGAAAAGGAAAAGAAGAATAAAAAAATTTTAATATACATAAATAGTAATTATTTATAGTAAAATTTTATACAGACACCCAAAAAACTCACCTTTCAAACCGTCCGGAGAATACATGGGCATATTTTGCTTTGGCTGCAAGGAAGATACAGGGAAAGTAACATTAAAGTGAGGCTAAAACACCACAAATAAGTCTTTTAGCCTTGATCATAAAAGTGAGGGGGAGAGACTTCAGCGTGACCTATGCTTTTGTCTAGCTAGAGGGGGGAATCCAAGGACATTTCCTAATGCTGCAACCGTACGATATTGTCCGTGTTCCTTTCACGTCTATTCTACCCCAGATTTTTAAACATTACTGAGGATTTTCACATTTGAGGATGACATGCAACTACGTACCTAACTTTTTCCTTTTTTTTGGTTTTTTTTGTTGGGGAGGGGGGGAGTGTTCAAGTTGACAAGCCTAACTGTGAATCCAATGCCAAGATTTCCTATTTCACATTTTAGAATTTTTCATATACCTCAAATATTGCTCGGTAGTAGTATTACATAGTTGTGTTTTGTTGTAATTTAATTAAGGGGTTTGGCTAACTAATGTCCTGGACCAACTTCTGCAATAACATCTTAGAGACCATTATGCGTAAATACCTCCAAGAACCATTAGGCATTTGAAAGCATAGAAGTGGCATTATTATCTAAAGATTTATGTCCTGTGAAAGAATGAAATCTTAAAATTGGATACATTATTGTACCAATTAGTCCGGCTATGTTTAAGTTGAATGGAATTTTCACATCAACACCATAACCACGTTATTTTTCTAGAATTTTCCTATTACATACAAAACCAATATCGTACATATTACATCCATGCTAACTTTATCCAGAAACGGAACCCCAAAGATAAATCGCACCAACATTACAAATTTGCCAGTGAGGGATCACCATCCACTCCTCTAAAAAATTTGGGTATGTTTGGATGGCTATTTTCTGCTTAAAAATTTTTTGGTTACATCATCTACACAAATTCTAATCACCTTTTTATTTTACATACATCACATCAAAAAAGTGCTACAGTATTTTTTTCAACAAATTATTCCAAATAATCCACTATCTAAACACACTCTTGGTTCGATTCTTGAGATGTCAATTGGTGGGTGTCAAACCGCCAAAAATAAAATACCCACTCTAATAATATAAATTCAAGTATAATGGTGAGTAGGGTCGTATCCTTAGGGATTGGGTGATGTATTTTCTACAGAGAATTTGGGGAGTTTTGGAGAAAGAAAGCAAATAATTGAAAAGGTAGAAATGCTGAAATTCTAATTAAGCAAGAATGTAGGAATTAAATAACACAAGAAACAATCAATTAACACAACCTAGTCAAGGAATCAATTTCGGTACCGGTGCACACAACTGATCATAGATACATGGAAACATTCATACGCTCATAGATAAATTGGTTATAGTGGTCGAGCGACGCGCCTAACCACCAATCTCTCCTTAATTATATAGTAGTTCAGAGACGCTCATAAACTACCCTTTTGTAAATTAGACAACCCTAGAGACGCTCATAGGATTTAATGTAGTCACAACTTTAGGAATTAGAGAGACCCAGTTCTAGGTGACAAACACACATGCGGGTTTATTTAAACTAAATTAATTATTCCCACGATCCAGATTAGACCGCTTGCGAGGCGGTGAAATTGTCTCGTTTGCCACTAATTAAGTTGCCTGAAGGCGACGCGCCAACACCTTAATTGGTTATCAATTATTCAGACAATTGAACAACTGGCCACATTAATCAATAAATCCAAATAATAATAACTCAGGGAAAATAGAGAATAATTAAACATCCATGAACGTAGAAATCAAAAATAGACAATTAGAACGATCTCACAATTGTTGCACACTTGAGCCTTGATTATTCCTCAATTAGGACAGGAATTTAGCTATGCCTCGTGTTGGTGACACAACCAACACTCTTCATGCTATTTGATTCCAAGAGAAAAAGAAAACAATCGTACTTGCAGTCAAGAAACCGTCAATTGGAAGTAGTAGTTACTGGAATTGAAAAGTAAAGTGAAAGTACTAGTCTATTGCTACTGGTCACCACGGACAGAACAAAGCAAGTAATACTCTACGCTAAGCTATTCAGCAGCGGAAGGAACGAAAGACGGAAAGCTACGGGAAAAGTGCTGAACAGAAAAACGATAAAAGAGATCCCCCTAATCAAAGAACTAACAGACCCTATATATCCCTACTCGTAGCCGGCCCTAGAAGAATAAAAAGAGATTAATCTCCTATTGATTCGGGAGTCCCACGAGAAAAATAAGGAAACATGTTCGGAAATCACGTGGGCTTCCACTCCGCAAGGATTCCATTCTTCTAATTTGCCGCCCATCTCCCTTAAAAGATGCTTCCTTCCCAAAATTAACTTCCAATGTATCTCCAAAAATAATGGCAAGTGTCTAGAAATTTAGCATCGAAAATCACCACCTCAGCCTTACTCCCAATTCTCTGGTATAGGCACGTCTTGGAATCAAGAGTCTTCTGGATTTTGTGCTTAAACATCACTTTTTGCGCTTAAACATCACTTTTAACACCAAATGCCTGAAATTGACACAAAAACTAATTATGAGTAGATATCCATTACTTTGCACAATAAATGGCCGAAATTAGGACCAGATACTAACAAATAAAGTGCACAATTATCTCCCTATCATCAATCCTACTGCGTTGAAGGAATTCAATGGGTTCCTAGTTCTGTCACTCACGTTGAAAAAAACTATTTGGCATTGGATTCATATTTGTTTGGATTGTTCTTGTTTGTCTAAAAATTTTTTACTTGCGTCATCGACAAAAATTCTGACCACTTTGCTACAGTATTTTTTCAACAAATTATCTCAAATAATCCACTATTCAAATATAAGCTACAGTATTTTTTTTCAACAAATTATCTCAAATAATCCACTATTCAAATATAAGTATGTCATCCTCAAATGCAAAAATCTTCAATAACGTTTCAGAATCTGTGGTAGAATCTGTAGACCTCAAAGGAGCACAGACAATCTCGTACGTTTACAGCCTTAAGGAAACGTCCTCTGAAGCTCTTCTCTCCACTTGCTGGACAACAGCAGAAAGTCAAGCTAAAGTCTCTCCCCCTAACTTTCAAGATCAAGACAAGGAGAATTATCGTAGTGGTATTTTAGCCCCACTTTAGTGTTACTTTCCCTTTATCTTCCTTGCTGCCAAAGCAAAACATATTTCTCCCATGGGAGCAAATTTTAGCAAACAAAATCAAGAATTTTGAATGTTAGGAATTGCAATGGAAACTTGTTACGAACCTCAGAAATTAATGATGACACAGAACTTCAGTAGAAAACGTGAGAGGCAGAGTGTATACATTCCCCGGAGGCAAAATTTTTTTTTTAAACGTTTTTTAGAGATTATGATTAAAGAGAAAAGCAAAATAAAATTAGATCTTAGGCAACTACCTTGGCACCGTGCGATGGTCTTAATAGGAACCAGCTTTACTTATTCGGTGAAATTATTTATGACAATATCGAATAACCTCTCAATTTTTAGCCAATTATTTTGGCAAGACAATAATTTAATCAAAAAATGTTTTTTTTTTAAAAATATTTTTCCGGCAAGTGAGAGATGAGATCTAAGAAATGGGAACGGGATCGGGGATTTGAATCTAATGTGGTGAGATTTATTTATTTTGATACGAATTTGACCTTTCATATTTATTTGTAGGCATAATTTTTGAAACTTCTCCTAAAGTTTCTTATAATATCACTCAACTTCTGTAAGATTTTCAAAATTCGTATGAAAATAACAAGATTCAATCGTTGTTTTACCTAAAGTATCCATCTTATGATTCCCAACTAATACCATTCTACCAAAAGCCAATTTTTTTTTATTTAAGGATTTTTAATGGATGTCCCGAAATACTTGTTATATGAATGCACACATTCATATTTATTATACCCCTATATTTAGATGCTTTTTCGAGCTAATTCACTTTTGTCAGAAAACATATGAAACTCTCTCAACTGATGCGTGACATTTGTTACCCAAAATCTTTGATTAAGATAGTAGATTATTTGAAATCAATTTTTGAAAACAATATAATAGCACTTTTTTTTGATATGGCATTTGTAAAATAAAAAGGTAGTTGAATAATGTATTAATAATGCAAGTAAACAAATTTTTGTTAATACTTCACCAGACAAATAAAACACTCATTCAATGGGTTATGGGTTCGAAACCTCTCATGTGCATCTAAGAAAAAAAGAAATCATAATCAGTGAAGGCTCTGAAATGACTCGGAGTATAACAAACGGACCACGCCGTCCATAATTTCCCCCCAGGACTCTTGATGCCCAGGTATTGGAACGGTCTGATTAGGGCCTATGCAACGTCCAAGGGAGGTTTGCAAAGAGAGGCCCTACGGGTTTTCCTGGCAATGCGGCGGTCTGATGCTTTGCCCAATGAACACACCTTCCCTTTCCTATTCAAGGCGTGTGCTTCCTTCTTAGGTCTCTATGATGGGAGGCAGATCCACGCTGATGTCAAGAAGCGTGGTTTAGATGCAAATGTGTACGTCCAGAATACTTTGATTCACTTTTATGGTTGCTGTAAGAAAATTATTGATGCGCACAAGCTGTTTGATGAAATGTCTTATAGGACTGTAGTATCTTGGAATTCAATTCTTTCTGCTTTCGTTGAAAATTCATGGTTCAGAGAAGCAATTGAGGTTTTCTTAAGCATGAGGAGTTCTCGGCTGGAACCGGATGAGACTACTATGGTGATTCTGCTTTCTGCTTGTGCAGAGACGGGCAACTTAAGTTTGGGAAAATGGGTACATTCTCAAGTTATTGTTACAGGTATGGTTGTTAATTGTCAGCTGGGCACAACTCTCGTTGATATGTATGGAAAATGTGGAATTGTGGATTATGCTAGACTCGTTTTCAATGGGATGAGCGATCGGAACGTCTGGACTTGGAGTGCCATGATTCTGGGATTAGCTCAGCATGGTTTTGCTTTCCAAGCCCTTCAACTTTTCAAGGCCATGAGGAACTGTTTGATTGAACCTAATTATGTAACCTATCTCGGGGTCCTTTGCGCTTGTAGCCATGCTGGAATGGTGGATTACGGGCATCGCCTCTTTTATGACATGGAGCACATTCATGGGATCAAACCCATGATGGCACATTATGGAGTCATGGTAGACATCTTTGGCCGCGCTGGGCATCTTGAGGAAGCTTATAACTTCATTTTAAGTATGCCAATTATGGCTGATGCAATTTTATGGAGGACGTTGCTTAGCGCCTGCAACATTCATGACATTAATGATCGCACTGGGCTGGCAGAAAAGGTTAGACAAAAGTTACTTGAATTAGAACCAAGGAGGAGTGGCAATCTTGTAATGGTAGCGAACAAGTACGCTGAAGTTGGCATGTGGGAGAAAGCAGAAAGCCTAAGAAGAAGTATGCAGAGCAGAGGATTAAGGAAGATGGCTGGAGAGAGTTGTATAGAGATTGGTGGTTCTGTCTTTAGATTCTTTTCTGGAAATGATTTTCAAGTTGCTAATAGGGAAATCTTCTTGTTAATAGACGGACTGAATTTGCATACAAGAATGATGGTTAACTGTCATAAATGACTCTCTTAAGAAAAAAAATCAGTGAAGCTCACAACAATGATCCTTTTCGTAGCTAAATCTTGCACTGGTCATCTCATCAAATACAGTTGAGTAACATGGATCCTGATTGCTAGAGAATCATGGCCATTGTAACAATGCGCCTCATAGCTGTATGAAGAGACAAAGCCATTATTATCATTCGTGGAAAGTTGGAAACCGTGGACTAAGAGGCAAAATAAGTCTCCGGATTAACAGTGAAATAGGTAATCGGATTTCTATAGTACTGATTACAGTATGTTTAGTTGAACTTAAAATCGCGGTATTCCAGTTCAAAATCATGCCCAGGAAGGCCAAATTGGGAGGCGGAAGAGACTTTTATTTGGTGAACTTTTTAACTAATCTCTTACACGAAACTATGACAGTAAGGTCCTCTTAGGTAGGCCATACAATCCTATGAGGCAAAGAATTACCAAATCGAATTAACAACGGGAAACCCCAGCTAGCATAATCGAATGACAATCAGATTTTATCTAGATAAGGTAGTTTCCTAAAACAGATAAAAGTAGAGTTTAGACTATAAGTTGTTATAGTTTCATAGATGTTTTAGTGATCCAGTTAAAGTTCGTTATCACAATTGACAAGAAATTTTATGTTAGTCATGACATATTAATATGGTATTTGGTCCTGAGCCAATGAATGAGTATGGATAAAGAAGGACATTAGGGAATATAGCAACCGTATTAAAAAAAAAAAATTCAACACCACATTATAATAAAATTAGTACACTTGTATATAGGTGAACTCAAGAAACAAGAAAAAAGTATTACTTCAACATACTTATTAGTATGATAATTAGCTTGATTATTTGTAATTCATAAATAAAAATACACAAAGATGGCTTAAGGGAGTAACTATTCAAATAAAGCAGAAGAGTTATTTTATTTAAACATAAAATTTTCATTTTCCTCCCTAATTCCGTTCACAAAATCGTAGTCTTTTTCTCTGTGTACCACTGGCAGTACCTCCTCTAATGGACTTATTCTTGATTCTTTGGCTTTATCCAAGCATTAATTGATCGTGAAAACTAGGTCAAATGCACTCGTCAATCGATGTTATTATGCTTGCATTGTTTGCTTTAGTTTTTGGATCATAATGCTACCGTTTCTTTTCTTTTTTTTTTTTCTAAATGAAGTTTTGCAATTTATGATTTGATATAGTGATGAATATATTGGCTGTGAAATAGTACTTGAACAATGACTGTTTTGTTATTTAGGTTGAGAAAAGTATAATTGGTGAAGTTAAAACTGAGAATATTATTAAACATTATCAAAATATTAAATATACTATATACTTTTAGAAGTAAAAGAACCTTTTAATTATTTTACAATTTAATCTTTTATACAATATACGATCTCCCAGGGATATATGATAACTAATTGAATTGAATTTTAAAATTTAAATTTCATACATATGCCATACATCTTATGGTTATAATGTATACACTATTATTGTATATAATATTAGCTCTTAAACAATAAATGTGTATACATTATTTTTATTCATGAAACAGGTTGTTTGGATTCCTTAGTTTTTCAAAAGTTAATTTTTATTTACAAAACTATGGTAATACAGAATTCTAAAAACACCTAATCAAACGATATTTTAAAAATAAATCACAAATACAAAAAAATTAAAATTTATTTTACCACATTTTCTTCTACCATTACACACTACTACCCACCACACAGCACTAACCACCATTGGCTATCACTGTTGCGGCCACCACCAGCCACATATTTTTTTTTCTCCCCTTCCTTCCCCTCCTCCTCCTCCCTCCTCCTCTCCTCTTTCGTCTCTCCTTCCTTTTCCTCTCCTCCCTCCTCCCTCCTCCCTCCCTCCCCCTCTTTCCTTCCCTTCTTTCTAGCATCCTACCGCCCTCTCATATTAAAACTAGGGAATGAGTGGTGGTGAAAATAATATATTACATAAGCCACATTCTCATAATAAGTAATATTTTCTTTTGTTCTTCAATGGACCAATTTTGTTGTCCAATGACGCACACAGTTAGATATTTTCTAAAAAGTGGGTATCATTTTCTCAAAGATGGGCTTTTGTTACTAATTGCTAGTTGAACTGAAAGAATGTGTGCAGCACTAAAATTAACATTAAACCATGGGAGAATATATTGAAGGAGTTAAAAATAGGAACGACAAGATCAACTAGATGAAGAGGGAGCCATATACCTGCTGGAAGAGAAATCTGGTGTCTTAGAAGATACCTCCTCCTTAAGTGCAATGTCTTGCATAAAGAGGACTGAGATACTCACCTTTTTATCCAAGTAAATTTTATACAATTTTCACGGGGATTCTCGTATGATTGTTATAATTAACGACTTGAAGTATTATGTAAAGTAGCTACAAGATTGAAATTCAATCATCACATGAAGGGTCTGCTTTTGACATAGAATTAGATAGTGAAAATTGACATTTTAAAGGATTAATCATATCGATTCTTTTTTGATTGAACAACTTTTGTATGATATTGTATTTTTGTAGGACTGGATTCCTGAGTATGAACAAAGAGAGGGAGGGGACAGTGGGATGTGGGGAGGAAATAGGAAAGGGAAGGGAGGAGAGAACATGCGGGATGAGGAAGAAGGAGAGAGGAGAGGGAATGAGGGAGGAAGGGGAAGAGAGAGGTTGGCAATGGAGGTAGGGGAAGGGAGAGGGGGTGGTAGGGTGGTGGGTAATGGTGAATTTTTTTAAAATTTTTATAAAAACCATTAAATCTTTAAATTCTAAAAATATCTCAAAATATATTATCAGTAACACCTCAAAGAACACCCTCAAAAACACTCCCAAAAACAATCCCCACTATCTACAGTAAAAAATTTTTCAAATACAATCTTACAATAAAAATTTAAAAAATACTGTCAAAACAACTAATCCAAACGAACCTATGATAGTATTCTTACATGGTAGTATTGTTGTCCTTGCCTTCACTAGAGATCATTCCTGCTCTGCACTTGCTATCCTTCGAGGTGTTAATATAGAGGACCAAACATTAGAGTACCTAATTAACTAAACTCACTCTTTTATGTTTTTAACATGTAAAAGCAACAGAGTTGAAATGTTTATCCTAAAAGAGAATGATACAGTATATGATATGCAAGCACAAATAGTTTATAGGATAACTAAGCTCGGGAGTGTGGTACTTTTACTAGAAAAATATTTTTGGATGATAGAAGTATTTTAAGGTATTTGGCATCCATTATTGCAGCTTTTAAACTTTTAATAAAAACTCAAATTGATTTGGTGCTCTTAGAATATAAATTGTGCTTTAGACTAGATAAGTGTACTCAGCTGTAAAAGAACAAATCAAGGATATGCTTAATCAGTTTAGGTGATGTTGATTGAAGAGCCAAGTCTAAAATTCGTAGGGAAAATGTATGCCCACCAAAGTTCCTTTTTTTTTTCTTTGAAGTGCACAAGGCAGTCCTTGAAATTGTTCATCAAAACATGCATTAAAAGATATGGGGCTGGCATGAACATTGTTGTACAACATATTTGGGGATTTACAAGGTGCTCCAGAGTAAGATGATGTGTAAGAAGTAGACATTGTCTCCATGGAACAGTAACCAAGCCTCTGAATCATGTAGTAGTTACTCAGGCCCTGTCCTAAGCGCATTGTCTAAATTAGTAATCAAATCATTTACATCTTCAATTCCAACAGAAATTCGAGCAAGATCCTCAGTCAAACCCCTAGCTTCACGTAGTGTTGTAGGAATGCCTGCATGGGACATAAAGCAAGGCAAGCTAATGAGAGACTTGACACTTCCAAAACTGACAGTTATGCTGAAGTACTTGGTTGTCTTGGCTACATGTTTAGACAGTGCCAGTGAGCTTGTAAGGAAATTGAGAGCAGATCTGCACCCGTCACCTGAGAATAGTGCAGAGCATATCCAGGATGGGAACGAAGACCAACATAGTTAACCTTCTTCACCCTCAGGTGGGAGGAGAAAAACTCTGCAATTTTTTGTGCATTATCTTGTTGCTTCTCCACATGCAAGGCCATATTTTTGATGCCTCTTAAACAGAGCCAGCAATCAAATGGAGCCAATCCTGAGCCTTTGGCATTTTACAGAAAATACAAGCTCCTCGCTAAGCTTTCATCTTTATTACTAATACACTACCAAATCTTCATCAGTTTTGGGAACATAGGTGGACAATTTGTGCTCCAATAGGAATTTCAAATCAATGGCCTTCGACATTGTTATTGTAGGCTTTGTAGCCTTTCAAATTAGGGTAAATGGCAGTAATCGTCCCTAACGTTGGTCTGAAAATCTGTCCTCCTAATATTGGCCTTGTTTGGCAGCTAAGTTTTTTGATAGTTTGTATAAAACTCTACTGTAAGCTACTGTAGAAGTGGTAGAAAAAATTTTTGGAAGTGAAGTTTTTTATGTGTTTTGGGAGTGATATATTAAAAATTTTGAGAGTTTTTTGAGGATTCTTACCAATAATGTAGGAAACAAATAAGTTTTATACAAACTTACTAAAAATTTGCATTAAAACTTTGGAAGTTTTTTAAAGTTCCTGTAGCAAAAGCAGGTAAAAAACTAGCAGCATACAAACTTGGCAAAAAACTTGTTTGGGCTGCCAAACAAGGCCATTAATTTTTGAGTACTTTACATCTTACGTCAGTCAAAAGCAAAGTTTGACCATTAAAAATTACTAGACTTTCAAAAATGCCCCTCTTTCTATTAGTTGACACTTTTGGTTTACCTTTTTCCTAACAACTCTCTTCTTTTTATTAAAAGAAAAAACCCCACTTTCTCTCCTTTAAAGAAAAGAGCCAGCTCGTATATGTGGGTTGCTATGTCTTTTTCTATTTCTTTTTAAACAATTCAGTGGATAGATACTAGAATAAATATCCAAATTTGGTATTATCTTTTTAGTGTTATTTATTGAAATGTCCCAAAAATTAATTGATTTTTTTACAAGCTCCTAAAGCATGCAACTTTTTCAAGTATTGAAGTGATATAGGCATGCAGACTTTTTAATTGTTTCATGTCGTTTTCTCTTTGAAAACTCTTTTCTGAGTCACATGAGATTCAGTATAATTTTCTTTAACATTGCCACGGTCATTTTTGGAAAAACACAAAATTGAATCTTATCCCGTGGATATTTTAATCCAATAAATACTAATTTGATGGCATTTTGGTTCTTTCATCTCGTCGTTAGCTTTGGCCAAGTGTGGGGAGCTAAGTGCTCAAATTATTGTTTGGAAGAAAAATGGCTTTGGGACCAGTTAAGGGAGTTTACTGCCATTTACCGGCCTTCAAATTACAATTGTTGTTGTTGTTGTTTTTATTGTTATTATTATTATTATTATTAAATTCTAGTTCAATGGAGATTCTAAGTCTCACATTATTATCAGGGATAATCTCAGAAATGTCCCTTGAGGTTTCTAACTACTGTCCCTTGAGATTTCTTACTATTTCACTATTCTCCGTTTAGATTTTTAAAATTACACCAACCTCCCGGAGATTTATTATCATGTAACATTTAGATCCACCCAACAATTAAAAGGTGATATTAGGAAAGAGAAGAAAACATGATTCCATCATTGCCTCTCATCTACTATATTATTTAGTAGATCTAATAACAACCCATACATTAAAAAATATATATGCTGACTTGGTTATTTATCATCAGGGATCAAATCACATATAGCATAAAAAATAATATATTATTTTATATATTTTACTTAATTTAATATCCAAAATTACTTTTTCAGTTACAAACCCGTTGTTAAACATGATCAATAACAAATAATCTAAAAATTCTACAATCAAAATGCTACAAAGAGTGAGCTTTAATATCATAAAAATCTCCACAACTAATTGTAATATGTTGATGAGGCTATTTATGATGTCAAAGTTTACTCTCTGTAATGTTTTGATTGCAAAATTTTTTGATTATTTGTTGCTGATCATGTTTGACAATAGGTATCTCGTTGAAAAGAGTAATTTAGATTTTACATTTATTAGTGTTTTTCTTTAATGTCTAGGTGGCATTAAATTAACTAACTAATGTAGTAAATGAGAGGCAATGGTGGAATCATATTATCTTCTCTCTCCTAATATCACTTTTTAATTATTGATTGGGTCTAAATATTAGAACATAATTAACCTCAAGGGAGGTTAGTGTAATTTTTAAAACCTGGAGGGAGACTAGTGAAATATTTAGAAACCACAAAGCAGGTTTTTGAAATTATCCCTTATTATTATTATTAGTATTATTATTATTATTATTTGAAGTATTATTGTTATTATATTGTTCAAGGGAAATTTAAAGTGTTAAGAGAGGAAAAGAAAAAAAAATATGAGATTTTGAAGGTCACATGAGAGAGTTAAAATTCATCTAATTGATGTTCACACCAGTTTGTTTGGATTGCTTATATTTAGCTAAAAAATTTTGCTTATATCATCGACACAAATTCCAATCACCTTTTTATCTCAGATACATCGCATCAAAAAAGTGCTACAGTATTCTTTTCAACAAATTACCAAAAAATCTACTATCCAAATTATTTGCCCTAGCTAATCGTAATAGAAATCCAAACAACGAAACACAAAAGCATACACATACTTGAAGTGTCTATTACAGAAAGTATGGCACAATGTGTGGAGCCCATAATATCATAAGATAGTCCAAAGATCTAGGGCCTCCCAAGTTGTGTCTTGCACAATTTCACAAGTTTCTTCCTAGCGTAAATCAGTGAAATTTTGGTATAAATCATTTTAGATATACAAAAGTTAGAGATTGGTGTAAATAAATTGGATTTGAGTGTATACAAATTAAATTTGGGTATAAATTAGGTACAGTTGATTTGCTAGCTTCTGGTATAAAAATCAGGTATAGTTTGGTGTTTCAGGACTTAAATATTCTAAGTTCTAAACTTGCTTCCTCCTCCTGGTTCGTAAATCCTTCCCCTCCTTGGCTAGAAAAAATTTCAAAAAAGTATAATTTTGTGTAATTCAAGGATAAATTACTAATTTACCTCCAAATTGCATGAAATGGAACTTTTGAGCCGGCTTCACCCCAAAAGTGCCCCGAGTCAGTATAGGATCTTCATCAACACATTGAGGTTGCTAGCGAGGCAATGATGGTTACAACACTCCTGGAACTATGAATCGAGGATAGGTGCAGTTAGACTTTTGATGTAATTGTTCAGTTATTAATTGCACTTCTTATATAATATAATATGATGTACTTTTACGTAATTTTACTATTGTACTCACAGATTTTATTTATATACACTAAGTCAACGTACAAATATACTTACATATGTAAGTGTACACCACGTTATGGATAAAATACAACTACTATAATACCGTAGTATACTCAACTGTATCTAACTCAGTCATACATGCCTTCATTCCTCTAACTATACATCCATGCATTTTGAGATGTAAATAGCTACTAAACTGCAGGAAATCATTCAGCAAAGCTCTTGCCTCTCGCCATTGCAATCTTCTGTCACATTACAGTACAACCATGAGCATTTTCATCGCTAAACATTTCACAGGTCCTTTCATCAATCACAGTTGAGAAAGGTGGATCGTGATAGTAGCCATGATCATGGCCATTGTAACCATGCACCTCATAATTGTATGAAGAGATAAAATAATTATCATCATTGGTGAAAACAGTAGCCTGAGAGTCGAAATAAGTCTCCGGATTAACGGTGAAATTGGTTGCTGGATTTCTATAGTACTGATTGTAGTATGCAAAGTTGAAATCATGATATTCGGGGTTGTATGGAAATGGCCATAGCTCGGCTTGTTTTCCTGTTTTTCTCACAGTTTTGAGAATCTTTTCTTGGTCTGCATAGCCCATGACTGTTACCTTTTGCATTCTTATATCCACATCCACGCTATCTACACCTGATTATACAAATTAAGTGAGCTTTTTTGAACAATCATGGCTTCAAGTTATGTGTGAGGAAATATAATAAATCTTGTAATTCTTTTTTCTAAATTTTTGATAGATTGAAGATTTTGATTATATATGTGGGAGATTAGTCAAACTTAGGAGAAGTTGAAAATTAATGAAAAATCATGAGTGGACCACATATGCTGGGAAGATGTACAGAAATTACTAGGAAAACGACAATTAAATTAATGTTTACTAATGTCTATTTGTGTATTTTATTTTTTGGTAAGTTTTACACGTCTACTTCTATTTCAACAAGTATACAGAATTGAGAATTTTCTTTTAAAGCCCTTCAAGTTTTTCCCACTATGTCACATTTAGTCCATGAATTTTCTATTATTTTCTTTTTACTATGCTCTTGTTCTGTTGATTACTTTTGTTTTGTATCAAAAACATTCACCTTGTGATGTTAGAGGAGTTTGTCATGGCCTTCTAGCTACTACTGCTAGAATTATTATTATTGGTTGAAAACTCGAAGTTAAGGCCATGAAACACACAAAACAAGTAATAAGCACATCAAAATCCAGTAAAAAAGATTAAATTATTAAGAACAAAAACAAAAAGTGGAAAACTGAAAAACAGTCAGACAAATGTGTTTAATTGTTTAAGGGGGTATTGATACCATCAAGTTTCTTTAGAGCTTTCTTGATCATGCTTTCACATCCAGGGCAGTCCATGTGCACTCTCATCTCCACAATCTAAACCAACATCCAAAAAATTGATAAACTTAATATATGTTCACTTTAATGATAGACAATTTTTTTTTCCTTTAAAAATACTTGAATGCTAGGGCTTGATTGAACAAAAATATTATTACTTTTCAAAATGCATAACTGGAGTGGAGTTTGGACAGAAAGGCCCCCAAAGCAACTGTATTACGACGTATTTTTGGTTCAGTTATGCTGGCTACAAACTAGATAATGACCCCACTATTTCCATGTTTATTTATAACAAATGTTACATATATATATATATATGGTCGGATAAGACCTTTCACCAAATGACATCATAAAGGAGGGCCTTGAAGGTACATAATAATTTAGTTGAACAAAATTATTAATTTGATTCAAAGCACACAAGGGCCAGATTTGGTGAAGCCAATTATTGATTTTTGCTGTTCTAGAAACTTTATGAACTAAAATTAGCAGTCACACGAAAAATTAGTTCAGTCATCAGTGAGATAATCAAAACGAGTGATTTAATAGCAAAAAATTTCTAAGGTTCAGACTTTGAGTTCTCTAGACCAAAAATAATAATTATAATAATAAGGCTCAGATTTTGAAGCCATTTATGACTTGTATTATCAAATTAACATCCCGATAAGTGTTTATTTTCCAGTCTACCCGATTGATAAAATTTTATTTGTTTTTAAATCCCTTTGATGCTCCTATTCTAATTAAATTTTACACATAAATCCTGAAGACTAATATTACAATATTACATGAAACGAATCAATTATTTGTAATCGTCATAATCCGAACGAGAAGCTGCATCAAGGCATACAAATCAGACAGAGCAAACACAATCTGCATAGGCTATCAAAGAGACTTTATGTGTGCAAATATTGGCCGAGAAGACTTTGGTTTAGTTGTTAAGGTTAAAATCTCAAAAATTAGATATTTTCGATTCTAATTCCCTTGCCCTCTCTACGCTTCTTAAATTCCATCCCTCCTTTACTAAATTTTTTTTTTTTAAATGTGCAGATATTATCAAGCATGAGCTAGTCCACTTCAGGTCGATTGTTTCGAGCGTAAACTTCCAAATTTTTGTCGGATGGAGACAATAAATTGTGCTCCAAGGAATTTCAACCTAGCCCTCCATCTTTAATCTATTTATTTCTGTAGAAGAAAAGTTTTCTTTCATGTAGCTGATATCAGTAGTGCATATGCAGAATTTCATTCATTAACTCATTAATATCCAATCTTCTTCTCGAAGAAAATCAGTTTTTGATTACTAAATTTAACAGTTTTCGGAGCTATGGCAATTAGCTGTCAGAGCCAAACAGTTTACCTTGACCCTTTAGCAGGAAATACGGATTAATTTCGTCACAAACTGATTCATATTTTTACTTGAGAGGTACAGGTTTATGATTCTTAACATATTTAAAAAAAATTTCACAGCTACTTTGTAAACATGTGTCATGAACTCGAATGTGAAACCTCACAATTTCTCAAATCTACGGATTTGCAGCCCATAGAATTGATGAAACATGAAAGAAATGCTTTAGCCTTCATACGACACAATAAAAATTGGAAACTTTTAAAAATGAAAAAGAAGAAAATTGAATATGCAGTCTTTCTCTATTGCGATTGATATATCAATCCATAAACTGTTACTGTAAACTGTAAAAACTTTACATGACGTGTAATGCTTATATGAATTTAGCAAGTGTGAAAGACAAGCCATAAAAATTCGACAAAATTAAGTGGATTTGTATGAATAGCCATAATCATGCACGAATGCTCCAGCAGAAAGTTGCACATTTTATAATCTCACACGTAAAATTTCACTTGATTTGTATACTATTACTAAAGGAGGTCAATCATCAGTTGAAGTTTTTGGTTTCAAAAAGGGAAGCATTATTCTGCTTCTCAATTTTAAACAGTTAGTATTGATCCCACTATTGTGGGTTATGTATAATCTTATCAAAGAAAAAACTTTTTATGATGTCACAGAAGTTTGCACTAATATTGAGATGTGAAGTAGACAAGCTTAATAAATTTTCCATCATTAATTTGACTGAATAAACATTCCCATGAATGCAAACACAAAAACAAACATGCACGTAAACAAACACTAAAATTTGAAACCATCCCTACGACTTATCAAGTTAATGGATAAACACACAAGTTCTTGCATAGACACATGTTTATTACAACAAAAATGCAAAAGAGAAATTGGAGTTAAGAGGAATTCTAACCGTCATCTTGAGGTTCGAGGCTTTCTCAATGTCGAGGAGAGATATTGGGAGCTTTCTCTCTTGAAATATCTCAAGGGATGAATTATATGGTGAAAGGAGTAATGTGGAAGATCCTATTTATACTAGATTTAGAGAAGCATACATGTATTAATTAAAATGCAAGTTGCAATAAGGGATAGAAAGAGCGATAAGATAGAATAATATTCAATGGTCCGACCCACTATTTCTTACACTTTTCCTTTGGCTTGCTTCTTAGAGACAATCCTTCTGGAGGGACCTGTGAGAAAGCTCACTGAAATTCTCCCAATGTTGCCCACTCTACTGCTGTCTTTACGGTCAGAGTATCCTCTAAATGGTCCAACGAAATAATACCATGTAGAAATTCTATTTTATAGAGACGAAGAAGAAGAAGATAATTGATCATCGAATGATCTGTTGGATAATATATGTATCAACAATATATAAATATCTTATATAGCTTTGATCTACCATTTTACCTCTAAACTCTGGTTTTAAGTTCTGAAAATTAAGTCGAAATAATTT
Source organism: Gardenia jasminoides (assembly GCA_013103745.1). Taxonomy (NCBI): domain Eukaryota; kingdom Viridiplantae; phylum Streptophyta; class Magnoliopsida; order Gentianales; family Rubiaceae; genus Gardenia; species Gardenia jasminoides. The sequence goes on along the minus strand of CM023095.1, from coordinate 10,066,549 downwards.
CTTAGTTAAGAATTTCTTAGTTTTTTTTTAAATTTTTTTATCCTTCCACTCCTCCTCACACTTTTTTTACCACTAACTATTAGTCAGGATTAGAATCCTAAACCTGACAACGAGAAAGATTTGAAGAACTCTTCCTTCACCACTAAATCGACCCCATTGGTTGAATTTCTGAGCTTGCTTATCACTTATAATTTAACCATTAATTACACAAAAAACAAGAAGATAAGTCCATGTCCTACTTTCTTGAAATTATTTGCCTTCCCTGATTCGCTGAATCCACAAGGTAGTCACTCATGCATGTCAATAACAACTTTTAATATTGGCTACAACAGCCCGAAAATTTCCGTTGTGAAGTGTGAACACGTTGAGAGCAGGTTACTTTCTAGGTAATTAACATGACAGTGATCCTCCTAATTTTTAAATCAGGCCATCAACCAAAAGTCGTAATCATCTTTGTGAATTATTCAAATTTTATGTTGCCATTTGACAATCATTCCCTATTTAAAAATGTCAACAAATTACGCAGAAACTTCAAACTCCTATGATAAGGGAAAAAAAAATTAAAAAGAAAGGATAAAATCTTGGAAACACCTCATGATAAGAGTAATTTTTTCCCTACGTGACCTCAGACACCTGACGAAAGACAGGCATAAACCCCATGACTAAGTAATAGATTTGTTTAAGACTTCAAAAGTCTTCGAAATTGCATTGTAAATTAGTCGATGGTGACTGCCTAAGCAGATTCGCTTTCGGTGTTACAAGTTGTAACCTACCAAGAATTTTCTCATGGGATTTGTCCTGAAAGTCGTCCAAGGCAGAAAAGCACAGTGTAAAAGAGATAGTTTGGAATATACCTTAAAAAGGAAAAAATGGATTCCAAAAGCAAAGAAACTTTGTTGCATTTCTTGTGAATATCTGGAAAAATCCTTCAACTTGCCCATAAAAGGAATATATGAATTATGCGATTGGCCAAGAGGGACTGCTTATGAATTATGATCTTCGTTGAATCCTTTTTCTTTAACTTTTGGCATCATCGTTTTGTGACCAGGTGACCATTGACTTGAGCCCTGGAACTCTACTCCAGGTCCAAAGTATCTTCTAAGACATCGCCCCTTTATCCCAAAAAGTTGCCATTCTTCCTTTTCCCCACTTTTTGGCGAGTTTTTTGAACTCTTTTTTTCCTTGGCTATGTTGCTTAAGATAATTGAAGAAATCTTCTTGTTTCTATAAACTATAAAGTAATGTATGGTCAAAATATTAAATGACTTTATTAGGTGTCCTACCGGTATACTAAAACAGGAGGTGGACTTACTAAGAATTTTAACATCTTTATTTATCATCCATCCCCTAAATTGCTCATATTTAATGGCTCAAGATTTTGTCTTGTGCAGGCAGCTTCCAGACCTCCAGGCATAACATAAAAACCGATTTTAAATGTACATGTAGTATTTAGACATTTTTTGCAGTAACTACTTGTATAAATGCTTTTTTCTTTTGATTTAAAAAAAAATTTAGATAGGTTCGACTCTGGTCAATACCATAAGTCAGGACATGTCATGATGTATTGGTCAGCAATCTCTAAGAACTTTCTTTAAGCAACTTATACTTCCACCTGATCCAGGGTAGTGATTAGAACTAAACCCATTCAAATTTTTTCTTTGCCAAAAAAAAAAAAAAATTGTGGAGCCTAAGAACGATCATGCAGCCTACAATTAAACACCACAACTGACAATGGTTTGTGGGTCCTACCTTAAATTGTACTTTGCACCAATTTTTCGATTATTCCTGAGTGTTTCTAATCTAATTGGGTGTGTTGTGTGTGTGTTTCTGACGTTTGGAAGAAAAAAAAAAAAAAAAAAAACAATGGTTATTATCAGGTGACGGCCCATTCGCTTCCGAACAAACCCTTTGACCAAGCCTTACCCTGAAACGGCCCATGCACTTTCGATCCTCAACCCCCTTAACAAGTCCCTTTACACAGTTTCACCTTAAAATTAACTCTCACTTCTGCTACCCAAGAAGCCTATTCTGCTATTCCTCCTCGGCACGACTTCTCACAACCAATTATAAACTGTGCCTTGCCACCAATTTCAAACCATAAGCACCAAAATCCGTAGAATTATACAACAAATTTGCCAAGACTACAACCTCCAATGCAGATGTAAAAGGGTCTGAATCAGTATAATTGTTGGCTGCCAAACAAACACTTATAGTCTTCCCTGCACCCACAAAAATCCCCTCATAAATTGAAGCCTTTCTCTGTCCATGATCCTCAGTTGTTTTCACAACACTCCAAATGGTCCCATCCACTATCTGATCAAATACAGGGTGATTGGCATTCCCATTTATTCCCCCATAAAAATATGCAGTCCCGACCCAAGTATTTTCCAGTTCTGAAAGCAGGAATACGTAGCAGAATTTCTCATCTCCAAAAAAGATGTTGTATGGAGTGATGGAAAACGGCTGATGGTGAGAGGAAAAATGGAGATTGAGAATAGTTATTGATTTATGGTTTCTAGATTTGGTTTCATGTGATTTCTCCCTCGTTTGGTCATTGATGGACTGATATTGACTCGGATTAGGCTGCTTAATCTCCAAGACGAGAGACAAGCCAAGTCTCGAACTTTTGAGGAGGATAAATGAGATCACATCAGTTGTTACATTCATTTTCCATTTCTCTTTTTCTCTTTCACACAAACATCATATTTTAATTTTTTTTGGTTTCCTTGCTATCAAATAACTCCTAACACAATAAAAAATAAATATAGCAATTTCAAAAAAAGCATATATAATAGAAAATTCAAAAATATATAAGAAAACTCATAAAAATCTTATTTTTTTTTGTGTATTTTGAATTTTTGAGTTTGTTAAAATTTGTGTATTGGTGTATTCTCCTTCATTTGACAGTAAGGAAACAAAAAAGAACTAAAATATGATATTTACATAAAATTGAGGCTTTGCTAAGGGAGCTGAGGATCATAACAGCCGGCCGTCAACTCTATTCCTCAGGCCTGCAGGGGCCCTTTCAGAAGTCCGTCAAACAGCACAAGTCTCCATTTGGGCCATCTACCATAGATAGCCCATTGCAGGAGCAAGAGCTGGAAGGGAAGGCCAGCAATGCGTGAAATTTTATTTCCTATACAACTCACAGGATTCTTTTTTTTTTTTTTTTTTTTAAATTAATGTTGCACCCTTAAACCTTTAAGCACCAAGCAACAAAGCATCCATGGAAAATTCCCATGAATGCATCTTCATTCTTTGGTACCACTTTGCCTCCATTAAGGACCTTGGCTGATAGAGTTTAAGAGTGCACAAATAATGCATATTCATTGAGATGCAAAGATAAATTGAGATTCTCTGTAAGCATTTTTACTATTTTAAGATAATTATATAGTGAACTTTGTTTCCAAAGCTTAAATTATTTGACTAATAACTCTTGCTGTAATATGAATAATTGTGATATTCTATTTTACTACCAAAAGAAACAAATCGTATTTCATTCCTTTCACCTCGTCTAAATCACGCCATGCACTTTTCATTGGTAATGCCATTGGTTTACATGAGATATGACATTACCGTAATTCGTAATGATAGATTAGTAAAGTGAAATATAAGTGATGTAGAAAATGCTTAACCTAAATAATATTTGCCTATTCAAATGAGTTAAAAATGTCTTTTACCATATACAACATCACTAGAGAATATTCCATGTAAAAGAAAGCAGATTAAATTCAAGTTTTCAATTTAAATTCATACGGGACAGGTAAAAATCAAAAGGGAATGCAAGCCTTTTATACCATCTTAAAGAAGTTCCTTGAATGCTTCTTCCAAATTGGCTATCATTTCCTCGTTTATAGCAGCAAAAATTAGTTAATTCCCATAGATATACTTTGTAACACTTCAAAATGATCACGTTTCAATGAACTGCAGGAGGACATATCATAAAGCAGGAGATTTACGAAATTCATATAGTTGGAAATAACAGAATAAGCAATGCTTAACATTTAGCGCATGTACCGGTTGAGCCCCAGTTAAAGAAACAAAGCACATTACGAAGCAGTTTCTGAAAATACAAAAAACAGACTGTGGTTTGCTCGTGGCTCCAGGAAATTCCAAATGCCTAAAAACAAATATGTAATTTCATGCCTCGAAGCCTTGGAGCAACACGGCAAGCAACACAAAGAGATTTGCAAAAGACAAATCTTTGGATTTAATAGACACTGCAATCCATACTCTGGTGGTTGATACAAAGTTGAAAACTTCGTTTAGTTCACCAAATCTCTATCTAAAATGTCATTATTCATCACTATAAATAGGGAGCTTTCCTGGGCTTTAAATCAAGCTACACAACACCAAAAGCGCAGATTTCAGAACCCAAGCCAACAACAATGGCAGAGAAGGAAGGAGGAGTTGTCAAGAAGGGTCATGAAGAGGGGCAGAAAATGGCTGCTTCACTTCTTGAAGAGTTTGAACTTCCATCAGGACTTCTCCCACTTGCTGATGTGATTGAAGTAGGTTTTGTGAGGAGCACAGGGTACATGTGGATAGCGCAGAAGAAAAAGGTTGAGCACAACTTCAAGATGATCAGCAAGTTGGTAAGCTATGACACTGAGATCACTGGTTATATTCAGAAGAAGAAGATCAAGAAGCTCAAGGGAGTGAAGGCTAAAGAGTTCATGCTATGGCCTCCAGTCAGTGAGATAACTGTTGATGATCCGCCCACAGGAAAGATTCATTTCAAGAGCCTTGCTGGGATCACAAAGACCTTCCCTGTCGAGGCATTCGCTTCAGGCCAGTGAGCGAAAAGTTCTACTAAATGCATGCATGATCTATGAGTTACTGCACTTTTCCTACTTATTATGTAGCATTGTCTTTTTGTAGTGTGTACTTCTTCAGAATTTGATAGCAGAATGCAGTAGAGAATAAATGTTTCATGCACAATTAAACTTGTAAAAGATTATCTGCTGCTCGTGGATTACAGAAGAAAAATCTGTTGGGTTTTTGAAGAGTTGAATTATCCATTCACCTAAGAGTCTAGACCAACATTGCAACCTACAAGAATGCAGATGATTGAAATACAGGAAGAGATTGGTTCCAAGGAAACCGTTTAATAATATTTTGCATACTTGTGCAAGACCAATTATTCAAAAGCTCACCTAAATGCATAGGCACCTTCCTTGGAGGGTGTTGTCTGAAATGAAGGATGCAATTGAATCGAAGGAAAACAGTTTCATAATTATCTTGCACAAAAAACAGTCATGCAAAAATTCACCTAAATGCATAGACACTTTTCTTAATTGGTGTTTCAAAAAGAAGGATTTGAAAGAAAACTTCTCCCTTAACTGATGACCTTTGTTCACACTACTTATAGGCAAAAGGACAAGGACCTGTGAAATTTATACATCACAACAACCTGAATTTGACATATCCTGTAACAGTGGTTGTCTTTGTCATATGCCCAACATTACAGATTTAAAGTACATAATCTTAAACTCTTTACACTTAACCCACTGTCATGCATGAAGAACACAAACTTTCAAATGATACTGCTGCTTTATCTTGCCTATTAATCAAAACCCACCCAGTACTCATCAACTTTTTTATGCTATGAATGCACGTTAACTTTTCTCTTCTTCCCTCCAATTCCACTAAATACCAAACAACCAAGTTATCACTCGAGCTTCTGTTTAAAAGTCGTCCTTTGCAGCCAGCTTCTCTCCCCTCCCCAAAATGCCAATATCTTGAACTTTTAATGGCAGTTTCTGAGGTTAGCCATATCTAAATTGATTGAAGCAAATTATCCCCTCTTGTAAAATTCATCCCCATTGACAAGATGACATTCAAATAAAGAAAGTAAAGGTCATCATCATCATCTTCATTGACAACACATAATATACTGTCAGTGGCACAACTCATTTCATATTTGCTGCTTTTAAAAATCTTTAAGGATCTTAATGCATTTCCGTAAGTGACGAAGGTAACTTGTTCAGAAAAACTCATAAAAGTTCCATTGATAAAAGGATAATTTTTTTATACACTATCAGTGGATAATTTTTTTTACACTAGCAGGTTTAGTTCATGCCATATAACATGAATTCAAATTTGAAATTCAAATCAGGCACATGCGTCCTACATCCAAAGCTGCTACTATAAGAAAAGCACTACACTGTCAGTTCATTAAAAGTTAATCCTTAATAAAACAGAAGAAAAATTTCAACTCTAACATCTTGTCAAAACTAGGCTCCACTTTTAATAAGCAATCATAGCAAACAGGCAACAGAAACACAAGTTTTAAGTTTACAGGCTGTTTTATAATTAACTATTAGAGAAACATATTTCTACATGTAGCATACTTGTATAACATCCACTTTACATTTCAGATTGTTGATAACCCAAGATGATACCTGCATTTGGACTTTCAAGTGTAGTGCAGTTCTAGTAGAAAGTTTTGCCAGCATGAAGCACATGATTGGCTTGCAAGTAACCTGGGGTTAAAAAACCAATGCTAAAGAAAGTTTGGACAGTTGTACTTACCTTGATGCTGCCACAGTGTCTTTTTCATGTAATCGATCGCCATAAATTGAGACCTTGCAAAGCTCAACTTGACTCATTTGCATAGAATTTCAGAACTCTGGTAAGCACCATGACAGAGAAGGAAGGATTAAGTCTGAAGGAGGATAACAATAGGGGATGAGATGGCCTTTTCACTTCTTGAAAAGTTCAAACTCCATTAGACTCCTCCCCCTTTGCTTATGTGAGTGAAGTAGGTCTTGTGGGTAGCACTGGCTACATCAGGATAGTTCAGAAAAAGATGATTGAGCATGACTTCAAGATGATCTGCTAGATTGTGAGCTATTACAACGAAATCACCGACTACATTGGCAAAAGAGGATCAAAACCTCAGTGAAGGCTAATGTACTTCACCAATGGCAACCACTCAATGAGATAATCGCAGATGATGCATCCACTGGAAAGAATCACTTCAAGAACCTTGCTAGAATAACAGAAACCTTCCAGTGTTGAGGCATTTGCTACTGAGCAGTAAAGCAAAGTCTAATCCATTAATTCAAGTTCCAATTGTTCATGCATCAGCTAGTTTTGCTCACATAGTCATCTCAACCCTCAGTTCCATTTGGTTCTCGATCAAATGGAATAAGTTATTAGAGACTAAGCAAAAACTTTGTCTCTGAGCATTCTTAAAAAAGAAAAAGTAAAACATAGATTTCAAAACAGCATCTTGTTGATCATCCATAAAGAAAGATCTAATCCATGATCAAGTAGTAAACAAGTTAAATGACAAGAAGCAAATAAATAAATAACTTGACCATGTCCTTGGCAATTTTATGTTGCAAAAAAAAAAAAAAAAGGATCTAACAGGCGCAAGCTTTTGGAATAAAAAAGCAATGGTCAACTAGAATGAAAAACAGTGTATGGCTTTCTCACTATCTCATCAATAAGCACAGTACCAAAGGACCCAAGATGTTGTGGACATAAGCCCCTACATCAAATTCATCTATCTACAGTCGTTATCATTTTGCATGTCTAGATAGAGATCATAGCTGTCAGACAAGTATTCAGAAAATAAGTAGCAGAACTGGTTTTCTGTGCAGATCTTGCTTTCAAATTGCTACAATTTTTTTTAGCTGTGAAAGAAACCTCCACTGCCACACCTGTCCCTGAACACCGAATCAAGCAAACAGACAGAGAGACTATTGCGCACAGCTATTTCAGAAATTACCATTGTACAGAATGCACAACTTCCAGAAACCTAAGAGCCAGTATTACCCTCTAAAGTGTTAGAAAGCATATATGTCTTCAAAATTGAAAAAATCCTTGAATATAAGCGGCCAGAAAGCCCGTTCTACATCCAGACATTGACTGTAACCCCAATTTGCAGGTGCATTATAGTACGGCACCATCTTGTTGATGCTTTTTTTTTGGTGGGTTTTGTGTTTAGCCATAGCCAAAAATCTCACACAAATGAAACTTCTCTGCAGTTCTTACAAACATTGAGCTTGACTAATTAAAGGGTAATACTCAACTTCCATGGAAAACTACATAAATCAAGATTGAAAGGCATTGCTTGAGGCCCTAACTGCAAAAGCATTTCAAACTTAATTCTTGTGGATCAATGTCAATAAGTCAGTAAACCAGAATTAGCATTACAAGCTTAGATTCTGCTCCGAAGAAAGATTCTGCAGCTAGGAAATGAAGCAGAGAGCAGAAAGTAGCTAAAAGTCCCAGCTATATAGTTAACACTTAACACTAATAAGTGCCATCGATCACATATCTCAGGAGAACGTGCCCAATTTGTCAGTTAGGCGTGGCATCAAAAGAGCTGAACATTCTAAACAGTGGCATGAGAGAGACAGTACAAGTACCAAAGGTGGCACAACAGAGATATATATTAACAAATTAGGATTCATAACAATACTTTACCAAAAATCTATTTAGGAGAGGCAAAAAGAAAAGGCCATCTTGCTGAAGTGTTCAGCACTTGGAATATACCAGAACTGTAAAAATGATGGATTCTATTCTGCTTAATCATGAATCTTAAACATTTCATACTTCAGAGATTAAATACATGCAAGTCCAACAAGGCATTGTAATACCCCTTTTCTATCTCCTCCTCTCTCACTTGATGAAGGAGAAGTGTTTCGATAATCAAATCTTCCCAATCAATATCAACTTGAATTTTCCTTTTATTGTTAGCACTTATACATTGTGCGAGAATTAGATCCTTTCCCTCACCAAAGCCAGCTTCAGATGGATGCATAGTCCTCTGAATGCGTGACTTAGCAGCATTTATCTTTTCCCTCCTCCTTTGATAAGTCAAGTTTCCTCTATCAAAGGATGGAGGTTACATTAATCCAACATCTTTCTCTATAATTTGCTTCAGCAAAAGTTTCTTGGTCATTTCTGATTTTCCTGTCCACCATTCTCTGCAAGTGTAAATGTCAAATCCCTTGTCCCATTTTGTCCAATCTGCCTCTTCTATTTCTGCGGAAGACTTAAGCAATGGTAAATGATCTAAGAATTTTGAATAAACCATGGCCAAGCATTCATGCGAAATCTGAAGATTATTTGTTCCTTCTATTCTCAAGGTTGGAGAATTCTCTGCCTCAAAATACTGCAAGTCCTTTTCCACATCACAAGTATCATACCTGTACCCGATTTCTTTGTTCAAACAATCGGCAACTAAATCATCCAAATCAAAACCAAAATGATCAAAACGACTCTTGCCACTGCACCTTGATGACGACTTCAGCTCCATGTACTGAATTACTGAAGAAGCATTCTTGATAATATTCTTGACAGTAACATCTTTTCCCCAAGGTAAGAGTTGTGCAACTTTTACAAGCCTTTCCAACAGCTCCTTATACCTCTTCTTACATGTTCGCACTGCCACATACAACTCCTTTGCAACCTCTTCAATCTTCATGTGAACCTGATTCAACTCTGCAACAAACACCAAGACAGCAGCCACAATGGGCATTGGCCTCCTCCCTGTAGTCAAATACCACTTCATCGAGCACTGCAACAAAAACACCCCTTGCTTCAACATCCTCCCAACAATTTCCTCCTCAACCCCACTAAAGCTTGGGCAACTCCCAATCGCACGTTCAAACGAGCTAACAATATCAAACTCAGGCAACTTCAGATCAAGGAAATCCACAACCCGATGTACCATTCTCCCCAACTCACTACTATCACATCCGACCACATTCGCCACTTCAACAATCGGCAAGGTTTTCTTATCCTTCCTCATTACAACATAAGCACAAGCCCCAACAAAAACCGGAAACCATCTCCCCTGACCATATTCACCCTCTGTTATCCTCTCGACCATGGCCTTAACTTCATCATACCGTGAGGCCGCTAATCCTAACCTAAATATCAAATCTTCTATCAGCTTTTGAGCTTGATAGACTTTAGTTTGCTTGTAGGTATACACACTACCGGAGCCCGCCGTGCCTACACGGACAAAGGTGCCAGTAGGACCACTGATACCGCCAATGTGGGCTTGAAAATTCTCAAAATCCTGAACAACCCCACATGATGAACACACCAAGTTGCCAGAATCACCATCTACTACAAGGGTTCTCTTGCTACAATTCTTGCAGGATCCAGAACTCTCCATCTTTCAATCAAATAACTGTAAATTAAACTCGCCTCACAAAATCCCAATTCTTTATTATTTGGCTAATAGAAGAATCTCATTTTTCTTGAAATTGAAGTGGGCTCACAGAAATTCCTTCAAGTGTGCTGCCCTTTCAGGGTTTTGAAGGCTTCTAGGGATTTTTAGGGTGCTGTGGCCTGATGGTAAGACAAGATGGGATTTTAAAATTTCAAGAATTTGGGTATCGTTGGATTCTGGACAAATAGTAAAATACGAAAAATTAAGTTCAAGAAAAAGGGAATATATTTGTGTGCACCTAATTTTCTGCAACTTTTTCCCGTGAAGATTATAGCAATCAGCACCAGTGATGAAGAATATTTGAGAACGCCTGAATTACAGCTGGGGTTTAATTTTAATTTATAAACAGAGAGGAGAGAGGAGAGAAGAGAGAGGCAGAGAGCAGTGGGAGGGAGTGGGGAAAACGACTCACCGACACTGGGGATTATTTGGTACCCTTTTGAGTACTGAATGTACGATAATTAATACATTTATATGACTCTCCATTCTCAATACATGCTGCGGAAAATCCTTTATTCGGATGGAAAAAATGTATAAAATTCGCCAATTAAGTGATGAATGAGATGGGTTGGATGGAATGGGAGAGGAAGTATAAACGAGAGATGGCAAATTTGAGATTTAAACGGAGCGTTAAGTGACAAGGAGATATGTTTGATGACTGAAAAGGGAGTATAAGCGAGAGAGATTGTACTCCTATTTTTGCTTTAAAAAAATTTAAACCAAAAGTTACAAAGACAATAGGAAGAATGGAAGATGTCTTAATTCATCGTATAACCAGTTTTTTAACTGACAAATACAGGAAGAAGATTACAAGAGGAAGATGTTTTAATCCACTTTATATCCACTCCTATTTTTCTTTTCTTCTATGGATAAAATTAATGAAGCCCTCATACCATTCGCCTTGCCTTTTAAAAAATAATGTTTGTATACAAAACCATTTAGACTAACATCCTAAAAACTTGCTAATTTTAAAGAAACAAAAAGAAAATTTTAAAAATATATTAAGGGCATGTTTAGGGTTGTTGTAGCTGATTAAAAAATATCTCACCTAATAGAGGCTCCATTTGGATTAATTGTTTTTGGTGTGGTTTTTCCAAAACACTACTGTAGCATTTGGGGTGTGAAAAACAATTACTGTAACTGTTTTTGAGGTGTTTTCTAGAAAATTTTTGGGGATATTTTTAAAATTAAAATTTATTTGGGGTATTTTCAAAATTAAAAATTTATTTGGGTTATTTTTGGGGCATTTGAAAATTAAAAATTTATTCCAAATAAATTTTTGGGGTATTTTTAAAATTAAAATTTTATTTGGGGTAATTTTTGAGATATTTTTAAAATAAAAAATTTATTTAGAGTATTTTTGGGGAATTTTTAAAATTAAAATTTTATTTAGGGTAATTTTTTAGGGTATTTTTAAAATTAAAAATTTATTTGGGGGAATTTTTTTGAGTATTTTTAAAATTAAAATTTATTTGGTGGGTGGTGGTGGGGGTGGGTTAATTAAAAAAAATGCCCCAAATAAATTATTTCAAAAATATCCCAAATAAATTTTTAATTTTAGAAATACCCCAAATAAATTTTTAATTTTAAAAATGTCCCAAATAACCCCAAATAAATTTTAAATTTTAAAAATACCCCAAAAATTACCCAAATAAAATTTTAATTTTAAAAATGCACCGAAAAACCCAAATAAATTTTTAATTTTAAAATTTCCCCAAAAAATATTCCAAATAAATTTTAATTTTAAAAATGCCCCAAAAATACCTCAAATAAAATACCCCAAAAAATTACCCCAAATAAATTTTTAATTTTAAAAAAACCATAAAGAAAATTTTAAATTTAAAAATACCCCAAAAATTACCCCAAAAAATTTTAATTTTACAAATGCACAAAAAAATTAACCCAAATAAATTTTTAAATTTTAAAAATGCCACATAAGAAAAAATAATATTTAATTTTAAAAATACCCCAAAAATTACCCCAAAATTTTTTAATTTTAAAAATGCCCCAAATAAATTTTTAACTTTAAAAGTACCCCAAAAAATTAACCCAACAAATTTTTAATTTTAAAAATGCCCAAAAATTACCGTAAATAAATTTTTAATTTTAAAAATACCCCAAAAATTACTATAAGTAAATTTTTAATTTTAAAAATACCCCAAAAATACCTCAAATAAATTTTTAATTCTAAAAATAACTCAAAAATTTATCCAAATGAATTTTTAATTTTAAAACACTGCAAAAATTATCTCAAATAAAATTTTAATTTTAATAATACCACAGAAAGTACCCCAAATAAATTTTTAATTTGTATGGGATGGGGAGGGGTAGGGCGAGAAAAAGAGAAGGGGAGAAAAAGAGAGAGGGAGGGAGAGAGAGGGAAAGTGGAGGGGGGGGAGAAAGGGGGGAGGAGGAGGTGGTGGTGGGTTGGGGTGGAAGAAAAAGGGATAAATTTTTTTTATTTTTGTATGTATAAGTTGTTTTTAAAATATTTGTTTGGATTGGTGTTGTTGGAATTGTTTTTTGTTAGTGTATTACTGTAACATTTAGGAGATAAAATATAGTTTTTCAAAAATAGATTCAAAAACAGCGAATCCAAACAGACCCAGAGTTTTTAATAAAGAAACACTTATTAAATGTTTAAGTAAAAATATGATGTTTAGCCATTCGAATCAACAGATCTTATCATAATCTTTCAAAAATATCAACATACGTCTTTCCAAAATTAACCGTTCAACATGAATGGACAATAAATACATAATCTTATACAATATATAAAGGGAGATAATAGAATACATAGTTTATAAAGGGAGAGAATGGAACACATAGTTTATAGTTAGTTATCTTAAAAATACGTTTTATTTTAATTATTTACATTCTAACATATATTTATTGTTAGTTATGCACAATGAAAAGCAACTTAGTTAGTAAGACGCTTTACTTATAATTGAAGGTCCCAGATTTGAAAAAGAAGACCAAAAAAAAAAAAAACTATGCATTACATATATTACTATATACAATATATAAAAGTAGAGAATGGAACGCATAGTTTATGATTAGTTGTCTTAAAAATATGTTTTATTTACAGTATTACTTTTCAACATAACTAACCCTATGCATTATAACTATCACTATAACAATTATTTTATAAAAGAAATTTAAGAAATTAAAGTTTACTTTAGCAACAAAAAATTTTATATAATTTTTATTTACCATAAATATTATGTATTTCTTTATTGCGCACACATCTAGTTTGTAAAAAGCGTTAGTTTAAAAAATTCATGTCCATTTTACGCAAAAGAAGAAATTAAGCAAATGATAAAGCCCGAGTTAACAGAATCCCTTGAATATCTCAACATCAATATACAAGGTACATAATATACTTAGCTGATCAGTGTAATTTAATAAGCAAAACAGTAAACTTTAAACACTTCGAAGGACGTTTCTTCCTATGCTTCACAAAACATAATTTCATCCTTAACCTTTGCAGAACATTCAAATTTGGAGATTGATAGTTTTAGTTTGTTTTTTCTTAATTTCATCAATATACAACTTCCTTCTCTCACAAATTGTGCTCACCATTTCAATTCATCACGATTCCTGAGATTAGAAAGAGGTCTTCCTGCCCCTACTATCAATGAAGATAACAGGAAATAAGAAGAACAAGACTATGTTATGAGTGAGCAGAAGGAACAGTTCACAAAGGAAATGGTTGCATTGAGGGTATTGGTTCTGGAGGTGCATTCTCGGAGGGACAATGCTGGGCAGAGGCTTTTCCGAGAGTTCTATTTCAGTTCAAGACAGACAACGTTTGTAGACTCGCAAAGATGCAGGAGGAAGAGAATTTTCCATGTCTAGATTACCTACAATTTCGAGATGGAAATCAGGGAAATCAGGAGACATAATTCATTTCATAATAAGGTAAACCTGATTATTGCAAAAGGGTAGTAAGATTCCCGCAGTTTAGTGCACTCTGTTACTCTGTAAAAGCAAATCCATATGTACAGGATGGTGTTAACAGTTAACATTCTAACCTGGTTCAAATTTCAACAGCAAAGTATGTAAAATGGAATTAATTACACCATGCACACTGCATGAGATTACGATCATCACAAAATGCAGTAGATCCCTCGAAAGGGAAATCGTTAAAATGGTCATCATCTTTTTGTCTACTGGTAACAACCCAAAGAAAAGGCATCAACCCTTGTAAAGCTCCAAAAACTATACAGCAAGAGCAATTTTTTATTTGCACAAGTGCTTGATTTTCAGCAAAAAACAAGGTAACAACGTGGCCTAACAGTTTTACATAGTACTAGCAAAAACCCTGGGATATCCGAAGTGCAGAACAGCAGAAGCAACATAAGGGACAATACCCACTGTGCAACAGGGACTGGAAAATTTCACTGCTCAGAGTTCAGAAGCCAGTTATACAAACAGTGCTCACCGCAGCATCACCAAAAATTACAACATTACATGTAATGCTAAAAAAGGGTGAAATGGAAAGGACTGATAAAGTTCAAAAGTTCAGAGAGTACCACTGACAGTAGTGAATCAGTAATGAGACTTGTTTCTAGCTCCCAATTCATTGGTGCACATAGAGATTAAAAATCAAGGATCTTTGATGATATTATTCAACTAAATATCACTTCTCGTGACAACCTTAAGATCTTCAACTTGTTCTTCAAATTCTTTTGCAGAAACCTCAGCAGATATGCTACAGTTGTGCAGCTCAATGAGTGACATGGTAGGAAGTTCTCCAACCCCCGATGGTATCTCCTTTAAAGATTTGCAAGACCTCAGAATTAGGCGTTCAAGTCGTGGAAAATGATCAGTACCTGTTGCCTCCCAGTGCACTAGATCTGTACTTTCTATTAGCAGCGACTTTAGACAACCAAATACTTCTTCAGTTAGTTCCCATCTTGGTCCTTGAAAAGCAAAGTTTTTCAGTTTGAGTACTGTAAGGTGGCTTAGATGGGCAAAAATGGCGATATCCTCCCATGGAAGATAGCTCCAACTCAAAGTCGGTTTTCTGAGCTTGTAGGGTAAAGAACACCGACGTAAATCCCGTGTTTTCCTAGTTTCTCTAAAGAATGAACACTTGAGAGTATCCAGTTTACACAACAATTGCAGATTGGCTAGGCATTGAGATGAAACACCTGTGATGTAGTCCTCTTCTGTTTCACAGATGCCTAGCTTCTTCAGTTGAGGCATGATGTTGAAAACTTCCCGTGTGCAAGAAGAGAAGCTTATCGTGGAGAGACTAAGCAGGTATTCTGGGGCAAACAGTCGGTCAAGGCTCTTCCTACCGATTGTGGGTTTCTTCAAGTGACTAACTACACTACTATGGAGATGCCTCAAGGATGGCATATTCCAATATTCCAAAGACAGAATCGGGCTTTCCCATGGACCCCAAATGAATATGGTTTGAAGATTTCTAAGCTGGGACAATGACTGTGGAAGCTCATAAGTAACATTAAACGCAATATACCTCAAATGAGCCATTTCCAGCACCTGGATCGGGAAATGATCAAAATGAAGAAAATATAAGTCCAAAACTCTGAGCAATTTAAGCTGTAGTTCCAACAATAGGAGATCTGGTGAAAAACCGTAACCCAAACTAAAGCACATAAATGATACCGCACGTCGAAATGAAGGCACCGAGTAATCAGTGATAGAGTCAAAGTGGATACTTAGACGATACATATCGCGTATGCCAGTTCGAAAACCTTGAACACCTCTTGGTGCGACATACACGAACTTCTCTTTCTCAGCTTCTCTCAGGCATAATTCCCGCAAGAAATCATGGAGGCGGCATGTTTTGACTTTCGCATCAAAATTTCTCTTTCCGGCTGGAACTAAGTTTCTACCGATCAGGTCTTCTAAGTTATCCTCTGCAACCTGTTCCATGTCTGTTATGGGTTCTGGATTCAAGAAACCTTCAGCAACCCAAAGATGAACGAGTTTCTGAACTTCAATATCACAGTCTTCAGGGAAAGCCCCCAAGTACAACCAACAAGCTTTCAGGCGATTGGGCAACTTGTTGTAACTCAAAGCAAGTATGTCCAGGCAATTTGTAGGATCATTGCGCCTTTTATGTGTCTACCATGGTGGAATTGTGCCATCTCCATCTTATTTGTACATTACAAATGCAAATATAACCTAAACATTTTAGATCTTTCCATTTTCCCTATCCCTAATATAGTATATTACATTAGATTAGGAGACCCTTTGACTTACATTCAAGGGGAGTATGATAAGATGAGAATTTACATTGAGAGTATGTAGAAAAGACAAGACACGCAGACCCTATTTCAAAAAATGCCAATGCCAAAACCATACATACATTCAACCATCTACAATCACATTGGTTTCAATCCATAATCATTTATCATACATTTATAAAATATAATATTAAATAAAAGTATAAATGCTTATTTAGTTCCAATCATGTATCATTATACACGCAAGCCTTTAATCTCAGAAGGCTTCAACTCAAGACATTTAAAAATTAATTGAATCAAATTCAATTGAATAACTTTTCAATTTATCGAAATTAGTTTTAGCGACAAAAACTGTTTTTAGCGACAAAATTCCTTCATAAGAAATCTATTGCTAAACTTTAAGACATTAGCCAATTTCCGGATTTGACTGGTCATCTTGACCAACCAAAACTGGTGTCGAACATGTGTCCAGACTCCACGCCGGTTTTGTACTGGTCAAGTGATCAGAAACTTCACTTTTTTCCTTTTTTTTTTTTGAATTTTCACAAATAAATTCAAGGAATTCTTTTGGTAACTATAATAACTTGGAAACTATATTTTATTCACAATAAAACATAGTTATAATTTTCAAATCATTTTAGAAAAGCAATACTAATTTGGAAACACATACTTAGGAAATCCTATTTCACTGAAAAATTCTAAATGGTTTCCAAATTTCTTTCCAATTATTTTTTTAAATTATGGAAATCACATTTTGATCTCATTAAAATAATTTTCCACATTTTAAAAACAAGACAAGAAGCCTTCCACAATCAAATGCCAATCTCAAGTCAAAATTAGGATTTTCTAGTCTAACTAGAATTTCCTAATTCACTGAATTTTTAAAAAAATTTTAAAAACAATTTTAGAATTTCAAATACTAACTTTAGATCACTTTCTTAATTTAATCCCAGAAAGTTTCTAAAAGCATTTTAATGCCTTCCAAATTTAATCTTATCAAATTGGAAGATTTCCAAAGTTGGTTTACGTCTTAATTCTATCCTTACTAAAATTAAGTAAGTTTTCAAAACTTAATTGAACAACTTCTTGTCCAAATTAGATTTCTAAAATTTCCAAAAGATACCTTAATTCTAATCATATTGAAATTATAGGAAATATCTATATTAGTTTAAAAGCCCAAATGGAACAAAGGAAATCAATGACAAATAGGCATCAATGACTAAATCCTATTTGTCATTGGAAACTAACTTTTCCTTATAATTTTGTTTCTCTAGAAAATTTCCAGCAATAATTAAAAATAAAAAATCATCATTATCTTGATCATCTCATGAACAAGAAACGAGTCAGGATGCATGAGAAATTGCATCAAAACCATAGCTACAAGACTACAAGAAACAAATTGTGCATCCGACTTTCCTTCTCAATTTTTGATTGCTGTCAACCTATAAATCAAATAGGAAGAACACATGAACATAACTTTTATGTGAACCAGAAAGCAAAAATCCGTCCCGAGAGCATGATCATGCTCAATGCCTTTTATTTCATTCTTCCTTTCTGTTTGTGTTGCTTCCTCCTTTTTTTTTGTGTGTGTGTGTGTGTGTGTGTGTTTATGGTGATCACATCACATAAGAATGCAATAACGGAATTTTGACTTGATTGAAAGCTTCAACCTTTTCATGAATTTTCATGCCATGAAAAACAGCCTTTTTAAAGAAAATCTATTCGATGAAAGTCATCAAATTTTGAAACTTTTTTAAAAAGTTTAATTTTTTTTATCAAAGCTATAGTCTTTAAACCTATTGAATCGTATATAATCAAATCTAATTTTGTAAATCGTGATCCTGAATTTTGACAATTACAAAATAATTGAAGAAATCAATTTAATGCTTTCCATTGAGTATATTGGCAGCTCAGGTTATCAAGGCAAATGATGCAATTGAAGAACTCAATCAAAAGAGCAAAGGGCACCAAAGTCATTGGGCCTTCGATAGCTTGTCCGGACGTCCGATAAAGTCGAGAACAATCTATCGGACACTCAACTTGAAACACCGGACGTCCGATGAGCAGGAAGTATCGGACACTCCTATCGGACGCATATCATCATCATCGGACGTCCAATAGAATTAACGACAGCCCACCTCTCCCAAGAGAACCCAGGGTATCAGGGGTTGCCTACTCTGGGACTCACTACAAAATACACAATATAATTGCAAAAAATCATTCCTAAAACCCTATTTAGCATTTAACCAAATAATAATTAACCTACAAGAGTAAATCTTCAAAATTACAATTATATAAACTTCAAATAAGATCGTCCAACAACTTTACGATACATTTCAATCCCAGATGGAAGTATAGAACCCTACCGAAGTAACTAAATTCTCGATCTACGAACCCCACTTCAAGACACATTGGGAAAACAAATCGGGGTGAGCTAACGCTTCAGTGAGCCAAGGAAAAGAAACATGCAAGCACGCGAGCAAATAACAATTAAGGGAAATTTGAACAACAAGAAATTTCGAAACATTTAGCACATAGAGAAATTTAAACACAATAAAGGATCTGGAGCTCTCGGGAGCTAATCCCGTCTTGGCGATCGATCCACTTTTAGGTTGACCCTCCGGTCAACCCAAGTAACCATGTCCGTAGTACCCACTTACTTCCTCCAACCAACATGACACCCGCTCAGATCCGTGAACCAAACACGCGCTTAAATGGCAATACTTAACAAGTATGTCTAGCAAGACCCCAGTGATCAAGCTATAACACTCCCATGGTTCACCAAACTTCTCGACCAAGCCCTTGCCATTTCAGGTTACAAGGCTAAATGGGTTGGGGCGTCCCCCCCACTATGGTCGATGAGACAAAGCTCCAATCGACATACTCGTCATAGCATTAGGACGGGAGGGGTGGTACTCTGCCGCTCAATGCTCACGAGAAACACTTTCATTTACATGCACAAGGAACACTTATCATTTATCAAGCAAGCAATCACATGAGAGAAAGGACAAGGGCGATAAAGTACACCCTAGCCTCAATAACTAGTAAGTACGAGAAACATTTTATTTAAACACTTAACATGCACTTGGCACTCACCGAAGTCAAGAGCCTAAAGCAAAAGCACGCAAGATCAATCGAGTTCTCCGGGATCTTCTCGATCACCTGAGACAAGTTCGAGTATAAATTACTTAATTATACAACCAAGGTTTAGTAGTTTTCTCACTACCCTTATTTAAAAGATAACATTTTCAAGTCATGGGAAATGATCAAGTACTTTAATTCAAATCACTAGGGTAATATTTGATAAATATCTTTAAAAATGTCTCAATTAGACTCAAGTCAAGTTCGAGATTCTCCGCTTTGAGAATCAAGTGAAACACTAAGTTGGCACAAAAATCAAGAAAGAGGGTCAACCATTTTCATGTCAAAGTTACCAAGTTGTATGCCCTAAAATAATTAAAAGAGAATGGAAATAAGTTTTCCTAGTTCACCGACCAAATTTATCTCAAAAGAAAGCAAGTTCGATAATTTCCTAATTTGAGATGAAATCTTTGAAAAATCGTAACTTGAGTTGTACAAGTCCGAATTTCACGTACTTGGTACCGTTAGAAACCTCTTGAGAAGTTATAAAACTTTGTAGAAGACACCCAGCGAAGATTCGGGACGAAATTTGCCCAGATTTTCAAGAAAGAAACGGCTACAATACAGAATAGGGCAAAAAGACCAGCCCATTTTGAAAATTCACCAAAAATTACAGAAAATGAATTGGCCTCTCAAATTTATACAGTTTAAATTACTATATGAAAAGTTTCAAACTCCACCAACGGAACTCAATTCTGACACTCGAGCAAGAAATTAAAGTAGTTCAAATTTAGGGGCTTTAAAATTCTGAAATTCTGTTTTCCAGTTTCTCAGGGCAGATTTCAAGGCTTCATTTGAGTGACGAATTCTTAGTCAAAAATCATAAAATTTGGTACACTAATACTTCCATATATAGGCTAAGTTCATACCAAAATTCAAGCAAAAATTAGAATGGAAAGGCAGTTTCCTACGTGCCCGAAGTTCGCTCATTGAAACTTCTCAAACTAGTGAAGTTTAATTCCTCTTCTTCTACTCTCTCATAATCAACATATACTGGTACCATTTGACCTAAATTTCGACCCTAAGCTGGTATTAGTCTTCCTTAACCTAATGATGATCAAAAATGGTCACAACTTTTGGCAAAATTATCACGAAGTAATCCCATAAAGATTCGGGCAGCATAATGCCCCAATTTTCCAGATTTTCTTATTTCAACTAACCATCAACTTTACTCAATTCTTGAAGGAATTTGTATGGGGCAATTTAACAGCTTAACCCTCACATTCAAGCCTCACTATCAACTTTTAAACTTGCCAAAATTTGCAGCCACAAAATTAGATGAAAAACAGAAATTTCTTCCTTATTTTTCTTCCTTCATCAACCGGTTCTTCTTGTGGTTTTTGTCCAAAAGTCCAACAACAAATTTCAACTCAAATTCATACAATGCATCAATAATCATGCTAGAACTCTAATTATCACAAGTGTGGGAGTCTAAGAGCCCACTCATACAACCAAAAATCAAGAAAGACAATTTATTGGAATTAATCATCCAAAATTAAAAACTAACACATGAATCCATTTCATCCACAAATGTCAAGGTTCTAACAACCTCTCAACTTCCCAAACCTATCATCATGCTTAAAAATGGAATTTAAGAGACAAAAGTTCAAGCTCTAGTTTCATACCTCTTCCAAGAAACAAGCAAAAGCTCACCAAGGAATGCTAGACTAAAGCTTCCAAGTGCACCTACTCCAAGCTTCTCCACCAAGTTCAAGTTCAAGCAAGGATTAATGGAGGTTGTGAGTGGGTTTTGGAGGGGATTTGAGGGAAGAAAATTGCTGAAAATTTAAGGGAAGAAGGGAAGGGGAAGCTCGGGTGAGAGAGGGAGAAAGATGAAGCAAATTTGAGCAATTTTTTTGAAGAGTAAATAGGAAAAGAAAGACAAGACACAAGTCTTGTCTTATGCCCCAAAAGTCCAACCTTGAATAGTAACCTTAATTAGCTATTTGGAGGGAAAATTAATTGCCTCATTTGGCTTGAGGTTGAAGGGGCAATTTCGGGTAGGAGGGGGAAAAAAAAGAAAAGAAAAATTTTAAGGAAACTAGAAGAAATCAGCTGAAAGAAATAGTGATTACTTAAAACTCTAAATTTAAAGAGGTTAATCCATTTCTTAATGAAGGTTTCGAAACCCTAATTATAAGCACTCTTTTTAATTCACCTCTAGTCACTGGATAACACTTCTAACCTACGGTGATCATCCTTACATTCCGGTACTACTTAAGTTATTGCCCGAATTTCTATCTTGAAAAACATGTTTTCCTCATTTTTTGTCTAATTGATACAAAAAGAGCGAATTTTAAAATGAGATGAATGGAATATTGAAAATCTACCGGGAAAATGAATATAAAGTTGAATTAATTTTTTTTTTCCAAAAATAAAATAAATTTTCATCTAAATTTTTCTGAAAAATATGTGTGAAAAATGACATTAAAATAATTATACAGATTATTAAAAAAAATAATATCTAAAATAATAAATAATAACAATATTTTAAAAAAATAAATTTTTGAGGCCCTCACAACGATGAAATCCAAGCTCTCTGACTAGCATCGGACACAAGCTTCATCGAACGCAGAAATATGCATCGGCCGTCCGATAAAGATCGAAACAACCTATCGAACGCTTGCATTGGACGCACAACATTGTGTCGGACGTTCGATAGCTCCAACGGCTATTTTTTAACAGCCATATTTTTTATCGTTGGAGAGTTTCTTGAGGCCATTTCTCACACTCTATAAATACCCACAAGTTCAAGAGGATAAGAGACTTTTGCATACATGAAATACAAGCTTACAAGTGAAATATTTGGGTAGAAATATTTTTTGTTGTATAGGTGTGGGAAAAGTGGGTATTGTGAGGTTACTCATTTGGAGGAGTAAAACCTTGGTAAAGGTTGCCTTACTTGTAATAGTAGTTCTTAATAAGTTGAGTGAGTTTTCAATTATAGCTTGTTGAGGATTAACTAGGATAGTTGTAAAACTCCTTGGCTCAACTAAAGACCTTTAAGGTGAGGAAGGAGTGAACCTTCAGTTGTAAAAGTTAGTTAGCTTCACCTTCAATTGAAAAAGCTACTAGTGGAGTGTATCCAAGTTCGGTGCAACTAGGAAATTTGGTTTGCAATTCTTTTTCTATCTCTTTTCTTTATTGCTCAATTGTGACATCTTTATTGTGATTAATTTGACATATCTTTGTGCACACTTGAGAAATTATTTATGCTTGGTTTATTGGGTGAATTCTTGCATATTTACTTGTCTTGTTAAACTACCAAATTCACCTACCTTTGGTTGCATTCGGGACCAACAATTGGTATCAGAGCTTGGTCTCCTTGAGATTAACTTCAATCGGCTTAGGAGTAAAGATGGCAACTAATAATGTATTATTTTTAGAAGAGCAATCCATCATTAGACCTCCCATGTTCAATGGTATAAATTATGTTAGTTGGAGGGATAGAATGGAAATATTTTTGCAATCTATAGATATAGAGTTGTGGTTTATTGTTAGTGAAAGACCTTATGAGACTACCATTATAATGAAACAACCGGTAGAAATAGAACTAAAACTAGAAGTGAATTGAGTGCTCAAAATAGAATGAATCTCTCTTTGAATGCAAAGGTCATGAACGTATTGTATAATGCCCTAGATGCTAATGAATCTACTAGAGTAAAAGGGTGCAAATCGGCCAAGAAAGTATGGGATAAATTGAGAGATATGTATGAAGGAGTGACAATGTTAGAGAACAAAGAAAATATTTACTTGTTGTCTAATATGAATATTTTAAAATGCATCCTCATGAAAATGTTGATAAAATGTTTTGTAGATTCAATGATATTATTAAAGATCTTGAATTGCTTGACAAGGTATACGCTTTGGGTGAGAAAAATAGAAAAATTTTGAATGCCTTACCAAAAGAATGGGAAAATAAAGTCACCGCTATAGAAGAGACAAAAGATTTAAATTCTATGCCTATTGAATCTCTTGTAAATTCGCTAACCTCTTATGAGATGAAATTAAAAATACAAGATGATGAAGCATGGATCAAGAGAGGCATAGCATTCAAGGCCTCACAAGAAGATGATGAAGATGTGAAGCTAAATAACATGGCAAGGATTTTGAAGAAACTTCTAAATAAAAGGAGTTCTAGAGGAGGAAGAGCAAGTAATGATAGAAGAGAAAAATTCAAGAATTTCAAAATCCCTTGGGATGAATGCAATTTGGATGAAGAAATGGAAGAAGAAGAAGAATCGACTCAAATGGCACTTATGACCTTTGGAGCTAATGAGGTAAACTCTAATCATTCTTTTAATGATGAAGATGATGATAATAATGATATGCAAGTTCTTTTGAAATGCTTAGATGCTCAATTTGGGATTGTCTGCTTTACACAATAAATTGTCACAGGCTTGTCTTTGTTTTTGATATTGTGTTATGCTTTCAAAGGTTTATTGGCAAACTCCGTAGTAAATAAAAATGAGCAGTTGGCTAATTTGGTCATACATGTAATCTATCTTTGTTCAAAGATTCTATTTATATTATTATTTTTACATTAATCGAGGTTCTTCTAATGTTTCATATACTAGATGTATAATCTTGTGTAGCTATTTTAGTTTGTGGACTCATAAATATGATTTTTGTTGGCACTAAATCTGGAATTCTTAAATGTACATCACCAACTACAAGAGCTGGGAAAGAGAAATCTTTTATGATCTCCAACTCAAACTTATCTAATATCATATCCTTTTTGATAATCTAGAGAGAACAAATTACTTTGCGACCTTATGTGGTTGAAATTTTTCACTAGATTCTTTTAGAGAAGAATTTGACCAGGCAGGAATAGATTTTACACCCTGAATAACATAAAGTTGTAAGCCTAATTGGATAGGGTACAACTTAGAGATGCATTGAACTAAGCCTAAGCATTAAGAAAGTAGCAAAATTAGCTGCTAATAACTACAAAAGACCTCTATTCTTAAGAAATTTTATTAGCCCTGGGATAATTTAGAACTAATGTACATATAATGATGGCCAAAATGGAGTCTGATGGTAATGAGTAATGGTCAAAATATGGCTTTAAGGAATTATGTAAAATGTTAGGGACTTTAAAGAAGAAACTAAATTTTATCCATTTCATTCCTAATTGGATTAAAACAAAGATAGAAGAAATAGGATATAGCCTGAAGTCGAACGAGAAGACAACCTTAATACTAAAAGCAAGAAACAAGATTCACAAATAGGCAATGAAGAAAATCGCATTTTGTTAGAACTAAAAAAGACCAAAAAATGATGGATTAATAGAAGCATCAATGGAATCTATACCAAAAATCAAAAGCATGCAATAGTTCATGAAAACAACAAGCACTAGTCATAGTGTTCTCTAAATGCATTTTTTGTTCTTAAGAGTGCATGAAAGAAAGCCTAATAAAGTTTTACCAACCAACACATGTCTTTAAATTGCTATTAACTAAATTAGAAATTAAGTTTCTTTTCATTGAATTCATATTGACTAAAAGGTCACCTTCTAATCTTAACTTACTTATCTTTATCATCAATATTCCAAAATTACCTGAGAGAGCGAGAAAGAAAGCTTAATAAAGCATTACCTAAAGACCAGCACATGTGTTTGGCATGCTACATGGCAATTAGAATTGAATTTCTCTAACTAAATTTTGTTGATGAAAAAGCCTCCTTCTAAATCTTAACTAACTTCTAGCTCCTTAGCTTCTACAATAATCCAAAGTTTATCCCAGAAAATTTGAACATATTTCCCCAGTTATTTAAACCAAATGAAAGCACTAAAACCTAAATAATCTTACTTCTAACTCCTTAGCTTCTCCAAGTTCTTTACTTCAAAATCAACAATATTAGAAAAACTAGATGGCTTACCTCAATTGCTGATACTAATAGAAAACACTAAAGCCTAATAATCTTTCTTCTAACTCCTTAGTTTCTCCTAGTAAATATCTTCAATATTCAAAAATTTACTACCATACAAACTGAGTTGGTTTTATCAATTGCTTAAACCAAAAGAAAGAACTGATGCCTAAATAATCTTACAAGCACAAGGTATTACTTATTCTTGTTTCACCACCCCAAATGATCCATTAGGCCAATTATTATGACACTGTGATACACAGTATCAAATACTTTTCTTCTACCACTTAAAGACAACCACTCGAACAGTGCTGAAAGAATGATTTTTTTTTGTTACACAATTACAAGGACAAATTAGACTTTACAACTTTAGAATAAAATATTGTCACTGTGTCATGTGCAAGTAATGGGAATCATTGTTGTACATATAGAAATGACAAACATCATAAACCAATATTCTTATGCCATTTGGGAACAAATCAAAATGCTTCATATCAAGATGACAATAACATTATTAAATCCAATTACAAAACACATAAAAAGAGAGGAGACCTGAAGCCTTACCTCAATCGATTAAAAAACCACAGGGGTTTATGAATCACCAAGAACAAGAGGAATCACACCAATTACCAGGCAAAAAACTCCTCGGAAGCAACTACCAGAATTTCAGAGAAATTCATTCTATTGTCAATATTTAAATAAAAATTAAAAAATAAAAGAAGAAGAAGAAGAAGAAATCCACTAGGCAGCAATACTAACTTGTGAGGAAAAACAAAAATTTAGTCAAAGTGAATACTTTTAAATACCAGAAGTATGCTGCTACTTAAGCTTATTTTCCAAATATAGTTTGAAACTAATATAGAAGGAAAAAATAGATATAATTTCCAAAGAATTAGTGCACAATGAAAAGCAAAAGCAAGAGACTCTGAATGGGCTTTCCCAGACAAAAAGGGTAATCCATATAAGAAAAAGAGTGAAAAAGAATCAAAATAGAAAGAAGATTGGGGGGAAGAAGGAATCAGATCACAAAAAAAAAATGGTTAAATCACTTGTCAAGAAATTTTGAGAGAGAGAGAGTGTGTGTGTGTGTGTGTGCGCGCGCGCGCAGAAGTAATTTTGAAAAATAAAGAAAAGAATGGAGAAAATTTCAAGAATCAATGGGACAAATAGAAAAAAATGCAAAGAAAATTACTGAAAATTTTAAAGAAAACCAGAAAGAAATCTACAAAATTGAAATAAGGGAGAAAAAAAGAAGGAAAAAACCCCAAAAAAAAGGAAATCAATCAGAGAAAACTATAAGTGAAAAACCTTAAAATTTAAATAAACCTTGTAACTGATGAAAAGCAAAATCCAAGAAAAATGGTGAAGAAAAAAGAACTACAATCAGCAAGACCTTAAGTCACATTGTCAAGGAGAGAAAACAGATGCTAGAAAATAAATCCAAAATAGAAAAGCAAAAAATCACTAAAAAAGTAAGAAAATGACTGAGAAAAACTAGAGATGAAGCAAAAAAGAGATACACAAAATTTAGGAAGATAACATAGGGGAAAAGGAATTTATATAAAACAAAATCAATGGAAGAAAAGTAAAAAATAAAAAAACTAAAATTGGGTGTGAAAATTGTATAAAAGATAAAAAGTAATGAAAACGAGAGAATTTACCATTCAATTGATGAAGGGAAAAATAGACAAAATCCCTAGAAATGGAAACTAAAGAAAACCAAAAAAACAAAGAAAGGAAAACTAAAATTGGTTTCCAAGAATGATTTTGCTAAAGATAGAAAGGAAAACAATAGTGTCAAAATCAGAATCAATTTTGTTACTCAGAAAGCAAGAACAACTTTTCAAAAAAGTAGATTTATTACAGAAAATCATGCAGCCAGAATTAGAAAATTATCAGAAAAGAGAAAAGCTTGAACTTACTTGACACTTCATGTGTATGAAACTGGAATTCCTGAATTTTGACGAAGCCATTGAATGGAGATCACAATGAATAAATCAAAATTTTTAAGGGAAGAGAGAGAGAGGAAGAGAGGGAGAATATGCAAGTTTGAGTGTTTGATTGTGCGAGAAATGAATTTGAGATGAAAGTCTTGATTTGCGAATGCAGGGTTTTATATAGATATTGTGGAATGGATATTTGAATTTTTAGAATTGTTATTGTGGAGAACAACTTTAAAGAAAAAATGTGCTCTAAATTTTCATTCTAACAGTGCACTTAAAAATTTTGAAAAATCTTACTTATCTCTCTTACTTTAAGCTTTTTGTATCAATTACACTCCATTTTAATAGAATATTAACAAATTCATTTTGAGAGAGTAAATATGATCTCATTCTAAATTTGCATTTTTATTGTCTTACTTTTTATTACCAAAACATGAGTATACTAATAATAAATAAAAAAACCAAAAAAAAAGTATAAAGTTTTATTTTGATTGGATAAAATTTGTGTTCGTTAAATACCAAGATTGAATATTTGAATGTTTTCTTTACTAAAAAGTTTTTTGAATTAATTTATGAATTGTCTACATATTTTTGAGTTTTTCTATTTTTTTTGTCCAAACTAATGGCTTGAAAACTAAGAAGATATAACACGCTAAAATTTATATATAAACTTGTTTGTATTGTTTTTAAGTTGGTGCATATGGGTATTTCTTGTGGTTATAAATTATTACAAGTTATTTTTGAGAGTATTCTAAATTATTTATAATTTTACATAATTAACATTTCTTGTCAAAATCAATAACATAAAAACTATCAAAGAGTTTTTCAATTCTGTTTTCAACTTTTAAATTTTTATTAAAGAACTACATCAATCAATTTAAGCAAAAAGTAAGAGATAAATTTAGTGTATAATAACAATTAAGAAAAGGGCAAATTTAGAATGAAATTGTATTCTCTCTCCGAAAATGAATTCTTTTAATATTATATTTTGAAACAGATTTCAAATATTGTTACAAAAAATTTAAAGTGGGAGAGCCAGGTGAGATTTTTAAAAATTTGAAAGCACCAAATAAAACTATCAAAAACCTCACCGGAGGTTTCTGAAACTATCCCTTTTTGTTTTTATATTTTCATTGATTACAAGTTGCTACTTTTTTTGTCATTAGCAAATGCTACATTTTCTTTTTATTTGTTTGCTTATTTGTTTATTTCTTTTACCTCTTCCTTTTACTCTTTTTTCCCTCTTAAATGCAAACAGCTTAGGTAATTCAAGATGCCATTGATTCAATTTTGCAACTTTCTTTCAAAAAAGATTAAAAATAAAATCTCATTTTATGACTTAAAAAAGAACTTTCTTTAATGAAAATATTCAAAATAGATGGGTAATGATATTTTGTATCCTATACTAATAACACTTTGTGCAGACTTGATGCATGAAGTTTTATGTTTGACTTTCTTTGGATCAAGTTTAACTAGAACTTTTAAGTTGTTGAATTTGACATTTTACAAGAAATCAAATTTTATGCATGCAACAATTAGGTAATTTAAAATAACTTTAACTTTTTCATAACTTATTTCAAGTGAAAATAAAACTGTAAATGCTAATTAATTAATCCATATGATGAAGAATTTTTTTCTTTTGTTAGAGCAAAACATTTTATTTTGTTCTAGGACAAAAGAAAGTTTTTTAGCAGGCTCATAATTATAAACTTCAATTACAATTCATAAGACAATCGATGAAAGTTGATGGACATATGATTTGCGTTTTTATGGATTTAGTGAATTGTCAAAAGATGTTGAATTGAAAATTCAAGATTTTGAGATTAAAATAAAAGATCTAAGAAAATAGATACAACTGAGATATGTAAAATAAGCTTTGAAAGGTACAGAATATAGTGCATATATACACAAATATACACATATGTCTATATATATATACATATCACACACATACGCATATGTATGTGTGTGTGTGTAGACACATATATGTGTGTGTGTATGTATGTATGTATGTATATGTATATGTGTGCATTTGTGTGTGTATACACACATATATTTGTAAGGGTAAATTTCTTTTGTAAAAGGGTTGCAATTCATCATCATGGAATATTGGAATGAGTGGTCATTTTAACGGTTAATTATTGTTTGCCCGTCTAAACTTGATCTCTTGTAACACGTTGCCTCTTTAAATTTCAAATAAATACACTTTGTTCCCTTAATTGACTAGTCCAATGTTTTTGGTGAAGTTTTTGTCCAAAATTTTGACAATGCCATTAATGCCCATACATAATGATTGTAGAATAACACTATACTTTTAGTCAGAATATGGAATGTCTTGTCATGAAAAAAGAAGAAGAAGAAGAAGAAGAACACTTCACGTGTTATAAAAAATTAGAAAAATAAAAGAGGGCAAAATACCAAAGAATTAAAATTTTTTGTTATGGAGTAAAAAAGATTTAAAATGTTTAAAAACTTCTACAACTAGTTTTCAATCACTTCTCTTTCTTCCTTAAAATATAAATGAATTAGTCTTGATAATTTTCAATTACATTGCATCTTTCACAAGATTTTTACGAGTCAATAAAATGCAAATTAGTATTTGTCACACCACAGTCATACCTTGATTTATATATTATTTGGATTCTAAATTATTTTTAAAAATTGAGATTCTTTAAATATGTTTTTTCATTACATCTTTTTTTAATCATATTTTTATCTCGTATAGAACACGTTAAAGAAATTGCAACAATAAAAAAATATCACTTAATCTTCATTTATTTTATCTAAAGTAAGCATGGCTATCAGCATTAAGATAAATACATTCATATGCTTAGACTTCTTTTTGCAAATTTTCTAATTTTTTATTACTAAAAGATTGAATAAATTGGGTAACTGTATCTAAATGGATTTAGCAATTATTGAAAAATTGTTTATTCATTATGTTACAATTGTTATATGTGTTCAACAATTACCAAGAATATTTTTGTTGTGCAAAATATTATTTAATATTAACCTTAGTAACGAGTTAACCCTAAGAGGTAAAGTGCATATATTTAAACTTTAGAGAGGCAACATGTTGCTAGAGACTAAGTTCAAGGGGTAAAGTGTAATTAACTCTAATTTGAAGCATTAGTATTGAATTTGCCTTCCATTTTCAATCTTTTTATTGTAAACCTTAGGGCACCAAATAGAAAAACCTTTATTGTTATCATGTGCCCTAAACTCCATTTTTTTTTTTTTTACAGTGCTTAAAGCCACTTCAGGAGAATGAAGCAAGTATATTCCTTTAGTCCAAAAAGGCAAAAATCTCAAAATAGCACCAAAATTTTCAAAACAGCAACATAGGGGGAGTGTGACCCCCCTCATGTATCGCTTTAAATGGTTACATGTGTGTGTGTGTGTTGGTAATTTTTGGAGATGAATTTTTTATTTTGATTCGTAAAGGAAAAATTACATTGTGACAACTTCATTCATATTACTATAATAGAATTTTAAAAATATTATTAGAAACCTAATCTTATATTTATAGTATCCAATCACTAAGATAGCATTTTCAAAAGTTAATTATTTTAGAAATGAAGAGAAATAGTGACAAGTTCTATCCAGTACACACAAGTTACATATCTAATTCTCCAATTTCTACAAGTATACAGTTCGTTTCACGAGTATGGGAACTATTAGGGTACATTCCATGAGGAACAATAATCAATCATCCAGGGCCTTTTTCTTGCTTGATTATCTAAACTAGTCATGATCGTGAGAAAAAATTACCAACTACAAATTAGAGCAAACGTAAAACAAATACAATGGAGAAAATCAAATAGAAACCAATGTTTTAGGGTATAGAATCCACAACTTGCAGAAAATCAAGAGTCAAGTGGTTCAATCTAGGGGTGGTCACGGTTCAGATTTGAACAGGAATCGAACCGGCGGTTTATTGAACTGGAACTAGAACTGGATTTCAGAAATCGGAACTAGAACTGTAACCATAACTAAAGGTTCAGGTTCAGATTCATAAAAGACTTAAATCAGAACTGGAACCAGCAGTACAAGACTCGTTCAAACAATCTAAAAATAGACTTATATCCTAAGTGGTTAGGTCCCTTTGACTTAATTTAAAGTTCAATTTTAATAGTCAACACTTAGCACCACTAGCCTTCATTTTAGTCCATTAACCTATTATGCCAACTCATTAGTAAATATAGCAATAAGTCATTTAAGTCAAAATCCAATCTAATCAAAGTATTAAAGTCAAATCAATCAAAATATTAAATTAGCACTTGATGATACTTTGAGCTTGACTAGCCGTTATGACAAATTCACAAAAAGTTATTTTTTCTAAAGGATCAAGAAAATAGATGTTGCTAAATAAAAAAATAACCATTTGCTAAATCAAGGAAATGTGTATTTCTTTCATTTTTCCTTGCCAAATGATAATACAATAAAATTCATATTTTTTTTCCTTGTTCATTGTCATATTATTTAAAATCAATTTTGTAATAATAAGTATTTCAACGTAACTAGAAGAGCAGGAATGAAATTGAAAGAAAATCAAAACCGTAACCAGACTAGAAATGAAGGTTCAAGAATCGTAATCGTAATCATAATCGTTCCTGTAAGAATCAGTTCAAATTCTACATTTTCAAAAAACAGAACTATCGACTTTTAAATCGAAATCAGCAAATTCAACCAACAATCAATTCATAATCAAAATACAATAACTTCATCCACCCCTAGAACAAGACTACTTAACTAGGCATAATAGAATTGCATCAAAGTTCATGTCCTTCTTGTAGCAACTCATAGATGACGCAAGTAAATGCAAGAGAGAGTGTGAAGAAATGCTTATTCAATAGACAAATCAAAGCTCCTCAAGCTCCTCTTTAACTTGTCTTCAATACATATGAATGTTACAACAAAATCTTCTCCATAAAAATCCACCTCACAAAACTAGAACTAATCTTAATTTTTCAAGTGTTTTTAGTAGAGAGAATAGCTGAGAATAAGTGTTCTAGAGCCCCTCCATGGCTACAAATACATTTACTCTAGTCTCAATGTATAGGGAAGAGAGGGGTGCAACTTGTACAAGTTGTGTGCAAGTTGTGCAACTTGCGTAAGTTGCAGAAGATTTTTCCTCCGAGTAATCCCTTATAAAATCTGGTGACAGATTACTTGTTCAATTCTCTCATTCTATTTCAAGAGTTTAAGAAATGTTTGTTCTGCCTTCAATTTAGCAGGAAAATCAAATAATACACAAGTGAATCCAGTGCTGGATTTAAATCCCGTATTTTTGGTGAATTTGCAACGGTTTATACTGCCAATCCGACCTGAGAATCTAGCCTTCATGACTAGAATCCAAAGCCAGATTGATAGGATGAATCCTTCACCATGAAGTTTTTCTTGCCTTAATCAAATACCAACTTCCAATTTCATGAGTTCTTTAACCCTCATTAAATATCGCCTTGATCTTCATCTCATGTTCAGTTGAAGCTTGTTCTTTAATCCTTACAAAAATAGTAAACTTTTGCAGGATAAAACACTAGTTCTACCATTAACAACTCTAACCATAATATCTTAACAAATTGAGCCATAATCACACTTGTAACATTCCAAAAATGATTTTAAACATACTAAAACAACACCAAAATAATATACAAAATAGACACTTATTAATTCTCCCACATTTGAATCTTTACTTGTCCTTAAACAATAGAAACACAAACCTTAAACAATGATCCAAAGGTTGAAACTACACTTGCTCTTTCAATTCAATTCTTTAAAAGCAAACAAACATTATATAATTCTCTCTTTTACCTCAATTTCTAGCAATATCAAATAAATAAAATACAATTATATATAAAATTTCACAAATTCATTCAAAGCCTTACTCACTTCATATCCATCTTCGAAGCTTCATTTCAATCAAGAAAGGTAGAAGGACAAAAACTTATTGATACTTTCTCAAACTCGCCTTCCTCAATATGTGTAATCATTTTTTGACATGAAAATGGACATGTTTAGATGAAGGTCCTTGGTTACTTAGCAATTTACATTCTTGAGTTGCTAAGCATTCTCATAATTCAAGTATCATTTAATGCGAAAGTCGATATTTTTAAATGAAAACTTCCTCTTACTAAGTACTAGAATCATTGGATTATTTTAAAAGAAAGCTATGAACATTCTTTCTTCTTGAAACCTTCAAGATTACAATGAAAAGCTTAGAGATAGACAAATGAGAATAGTGCTTCATTCACCAACAATGAAAAGCTTAGAGATAGACAAATGAGAATAGTGCTTCATTCACCAACTATCTAATTCACATTACTTTGCTTAATCAAGCAAATTCAAGGCATTGTTGCCAAAATTAAAAATTTTGGACATAATTTTTCCAGATTTTAGTTCAAAATTTTGTGCTCTACATACACCTAAAAGAGGGCCAATTCTTTGGCAATTCTCTAGTAGTTTAACTACTCAGACCAACTCTTTGAAGTAGAAGTCAAAATGTTTCCATTAGTACATAGTTAATTTTTGTCCTAGTAGAAAATATATTAAAACAAATACATCAATTAATCAAAATATACTGATATATTGCATCGTGAATTCATGAATCCAAATTTAAGAAAATGCAATAGTTAAAGAGAATTATTTAATCCACCCATTTCAACCTGCTTCAGTTTCAAGAGCTCTCTTCAATATCAAGCCACGTATGAGAGGAGGTGTTAATTGACTAGATGTCCCACATTTTGATTTTCCAAGAATTTTTAGCAATATTAGTAAGATTTTAGAACACTTTATGTATAATCGATCGATGTTATGATGGAACCTTAAGCTATTTATCAAGTTTCTGATGTGGTATTAGAGCTTTTTTCCCTTAATGGAATTTAAATTCCTTTAACAATATTTTTATTAATAGGTAGCGTTCCCTTTTGTTTTTCAATGTTAACAATGGGCTATTATGGGTATAATTCCTACCACAGTGTTTCATCATAAGTATAGGGATACATGGTGTACTACAATTTCCAATATTATTTCCTTTTTGAGCTATTTCTCAGAAGTGGTAACAAGAATCTCATTTACAAAAATCTCCTTATGGATGAATGTTAACGTTTATGATGTATCCACATTCATTGTATCAATATCTATATTGATTATGTTTTGTGACCACATTCAAATTGTTAATTTTAGACTCTAGATTGGAGATTGATTTTTCTATATTAATTATATTGTTTACTTTAGATAGATTAAAATTTCTATTTGTGCAGACCCCATATGCCTATAAATATGGCTCTTTGCACTATGGGTGGAGAAAAATACCCATTGATCTAAAAACTTATGGGATCTGATCTGATCTACTCTAAAATATAAGGTACCTAATTGGTATTATTTGAGTCGGAAGGGGGTTGGGTACTTGCTCATATATGGGATGGGTACGGTCAAAGGATTAAAAACCTGTAGGTACTTGATTCGTCCCACATATACATTTTTTATTTTTTATTTTCATATACATATACAAAACATTTTTTAGACTTAACTAATTAATTTTATTGAGCAAATTACACCCCAAATATGAGCACCTATAATTTATTTACAAGACTCATTTACAGTGATCATGATCTTTTTCGTTTAGAAAAAAGTTTAATTGATGTGGAATATGTATAAAAAAGGGCATGCTTATAACAATTGCCATTAGTGTTGGATTCTTTTTTTTTTCTTTTTTTTTTCTCTTTGCTTGTTTATTTATGGGCATGAGACTCTTTATTTTTTTTTTGGTAAAATCTATATTATATCTTAGATGAATATGTAAAGTATAAAAATAAATTAATTATACATTATTTTTAAAAAAAAAATGATGAGAGGGGCAGGGTTGGTACCTACTAATCTACCTTCTTCTAGCAAGTACCTGATGACCGAGTACCCGTTCATATACAGATAAGTGTCAAAAAAATGGTTGAACCACAAAATATGTGTTGGGTCAGCCAAATGCCCCATGAGACGAGTACCGACCCGTGCTCACTCCTACATTGTGTTCGATACATATGGATAGCATTTTATCAATATATATCATCCTTTCTCAATTTCTAAATATTGTTCTCTAGTACAAGTCCACAAGTATCTAGGGATCAAAATCATCCCTTTTAAAACCTACAAGTAGGGAGAATGCATGTCCATTCAACTCTATAGAGAAGAGGCCGTTAGAAACCTTCAAATCGAGAAAAGGGGCTATACCATCTCCATGGATGCCTCCACTGAAAAAAAATTTAAAACATTATCATAATTTTACTTGTTGTCCATCTTAAACCGAAATAGTTGCAAGAAAACACTATGATACGTTGCTATACATTTCTAGCATTAGAACATTCATTTTCTTATACGGAAGACTTTGTCTTTTACTAGAGATTAAAAGATGGATATACTAGAATAATTTTGCTTTATAAGTTTTATTAACTTGTAGGAACGTGACAAGCTAAGATTGTATTTTGATAGTTATGCTTTCTTCTTGTATAATATAACTTTGTTTTTTAAACTAAATTGTCTTTTATGACTAGTCCTTCATTAGGTATCCAAACTAGATTTTTTTTTTTTTTTACTTTTTTGGTCATTGATAATCCTCTGAATCCTAATTTTGTAAGTAACGTAAGCATATCTATTTCTCCTTTGTATTGTTAGTTTTAATACTTTTACGTCTTTTATCCTTTTTTATTTTAGACTAGGAACGTTTTTCACACATGAATGATGAATAATAGATTAAAACTTGATTTTTTTAGTCTTTCTTTAAAATTTCCAATCAATTAGATGCAAAGTCAATAGAATTCAACAAACTGTCAAATTCAACAAACTTGACATTTTTTTATCTATCAAATGTCTATGATTTTTCTAATGATCACCTCTCTCTCTCTCTCTCTCTCTCTCTCTCTCTCTCTATCTCTATCTCTTGTCAGTTTCAATTTCTTTTTTACTTTAATAGTTATATTTTCGTTTCTTTCTAATATCATAGAATTTGATTGTATCACGAAAATATGTAAATATTGTTATACAAATAAACTATTCTAGGTATTCAATCTACTTATATACTCTTCAAAATTTTTGACAATAAAGACTTCATATATTAAACTAAGTAAATTGTATATCATCTAGAACTATAATCATTTTTGTAGCCTACCTTGTTCTTTATATTAATCAACTTCAAATCTTTTTTTTTCCCAAAGAGTAGTTATCTATTTTTTTAATTTGGGAACTTAATTTTTTTTTTTGACGAGCAAGAAATACCCCACTTCCAAAATAGTCTATAAAAAATTCAAATACTTAAATAACCCATGCATACAAAATAAGTCATTAAACTTAAGTTGCTAACAAAAATTGCAAGATGCATGCAATATAAGTCATTAAATATAAAATAAAATAGAATTTACAAATGGAAATGATTTTAGAAATCATAGCCACAAGCATATGAGGTGCTTGTTTATCAAGTAGATAGAAAATAGACAAAACATTGTTGTTTAAAATTCAACATTGTGCTGACAGAACTCTAAAATATGGATTTATAGTCCCACTTATAGGAATCTTTTTTCATATCTATTTATGTTAAAATATGCATGCTACCTATTAGTGATATTTTTTTAGAAATAAAATAATATTCGTGTCCTTAAGTGTTTGTTCAACAAATGGTGACCATGTTCAATATTTCTAGAGCATTGAGTTGTGAGCGTAACTATTGTAAAAGTGGTAGAAAATAAGAAAATATATAAGGAAAAAATAATTGTTCGGGATAACTTTTATCCAAGGTGATAAATGTTATGTTACATAATTGAGATGATAACAAATGGACACTCCTCACGATATCATGTATAGTGACATTTCAACATGCAGAACTTCTTCAATAAATTATATTATATGTCCAGGTAAGTTTGTTAAGAGATTCAAGGTGGATAGTTAATAATATATTAAGAGATTTAAGATGATTTGTGTGGCAGCCCCACGTTTTCCAAGGGCAAACCCTAAGGACCTGTGGCCGCTGGCCAAACTCTCGCCAGGACTCAGTCAGTCAAACTTACTCTAATTTAGGGTTTAAAATTTAAGATTCAACCATAGGAGTTGGTTCAACTTAATTACATCAAACAAACCACCAGAGTTCATTCTACAGACCCTTAATACATAATACTCCAAAAAGGGGGTATTAAACAACAATTGTCTCCAAAAGTCATCCACCGATAAAGTATTTAAAGTTATACAAAGTAGGGTTACAAAAGAATAAGTCTGTTCTTGGTCTGGGTCTCCGCACCCAATCTAAAGCCCTGGAATCTTGGGAAGGGAAAATATAAAGGGGTGAGTTTTTACGCCCAGTAAGTGTCCCAAAACAAACAATCAGTTAAACACATTAGTGTAGCATGCTTTCTTTAACAGAAATATCCATATAAGGCAAGTTTCCAAATACGGTAAGTTTCCATTTAAGAAAAGTTGCTAAATAGTAATATTTCATCATATAAACAGGCTATATCAAGCAGTAACAATCACAATAGAAGGATACGGTGCTCATTGAGCCAGTTGGTATAGAGTCTGCAGTACTCTGGTCAAACTTCACTACTTCCCATTCACCAACCCCTTACTTCCAACTTCGGGCTCGAAAACCAACAGTCAGCCGGTGGTGTACACTTGAGGTAACCTTAAACAATCCCCAGAGTGCGTTGACATACGCGACCAAGCCCTATTGCTGGCTCGGAATAGGCCAACTCACCTCTGGAGTTTGGGATCTCGGGGCCTAGCCAATTGCGGTAAAGTAGGCAATGGCGTCACAGTCATGCACAGTTGACACACACATGCACAATTAAAATAGTTTGAAAATAGTTTTCATAGGACGAGGGGCCGGTGCAATAAAGTACACACTCGGTCCCTTTGTCAAATCATTTTTGGCATAACGTCAATAATTAAAGCAATATAACAAATAACAATTAGCAAACAAGTAGCACTTAGCAAACAAATTTGGAACCCTCACCTCGGGTAGATTAAAGTTGGGTTGGTAAGTCGAGAGTCTTGGTATCAAAAACCTCATTTGCTTCACCTCTAGATCCTGAGGTACATATTTACCATGTTACTAAAATTTTTAACTTAGACGTGTTTTAAGGAAAATAATAAGATTTTTGCTAAAAGGGGAAATGAACGGAACCCCTTAAATTTTATGAGAAAGTGATTAATATACCTAACCATATTAAGTTTTAATCATTAAAATCAATTTTGACCGAATAAAGGTTGATACTTAATTCTTAGTGACTAAATGAACTTAAGCGTCTAGTTATACGAGTTACTATCGACCTCAATCAATATTTTATAATTTGAAGCGTCTAAGTTTTTGATTAGGCTTTTATAATGTTTTAGTTTCGCCTATTCACACGTCATAAGACAATTACAAACCATTATAAGTGTTGTAAAAGAGTATTTAAATTTAGTTAAAAGGAGTTTGCTATAACCAAAGATTTTCACAAAGTGTGGCACTGCAAATTTAGACAGCTATATACATGACACTAAACCAATCAAAACTTATAACTTTTGGGTTAAAATTCACATACTGGAAACTAGATTGAAAGCCCTAAAAACTGTTAGAAGACACCCCTGCGAAAATAAGACTATAAGAAGGTCAAATTGGTTGTTCAAAATTCTGTTTTTAAACCTGAGAAACAAAACAGGTTTGAATTTCAGTCAATTTTGCTGATTTACTGGGATTTTTAGAAAATGAATTAGACTCTAAAATTTATAGGGTTTAAACATATCTGAGTCTAGTTTCCAACGAAATAGACAGAGCTCAAATCAGATTTTTCTACATCAAATTATGCTTGTTTTCCCCAGGCTGCTCAGGCAACCCTGCGAAAATTCCAGAACGTGGAAAGTTGGAGGAAACTGGTTTCTTTCCCTCAAAACCTCATGTTTTCAACCCAAAATTGACATGCATCCTTATGGAAACAAAGTACAAGTCATAACA
The DNA here is from genome assembly GCA_013103745.1 of Gardenia jasminoides. Lineage (NCBI taxonomy): Eukaryota > Viridiplantae > Streptophyta > Magnoliopsida > Gentianales > Rubiaceae > Gardenia > Gardenia jasminoides. The sequence continues at coordinate 10,027,207 of CM023095.1, read as the reverse complement.
GCAACCAAAAGTAGTAAATAAGCTTCAACAGCTTCGGTTTTTCAGCAACATTCCAGCAGGTGACTAGTTCTTTTTGCATGTCATTTTCTTGGCTAAAAATTGCAAGTTTTGTGCTTAAACTCTACATGCAACAAGTTAACATCATGGAAACAAGATTTCAGCACAAATTCATACATTTATCTAGCAAACATCACACTAAAGCTACTAAGTAAGGCTAGAAACTTAGGATAGCTTCGGTTTGCACAGGAGCCAAATTTCCAGTCATGAAACTCATTTTTTTTTCAGCCAAATTCAACATGCAAGCTCAGATTTCTATCATACTTTAAGTGCATAAGATGTCATTGAAATTTCAGCTTCAAAACAGAGATATCTTGCAAGAAATGGAAGTTTTAAGACCACATATCCTGCTGGAATTGGATCAAACAGCCACTGTTAGCTCAAGTAGAAATTTTTTTTTTTTTGCCACAAATAACACCATTAACCATCTCATATCCACATGCAAGTCTCAACATACAACCCTCATCAAGTCTATATATTTTCCTTAAAGATTCACCAACCAAAAATGCCTATTTTCTGGAAAAATGCAAGCTTTATCAATCGGACAGCAAGCTGGAACTTTCCTTAGCAGATTCAAGCTAAACTAACATGCACACTCCATTTCTTGTCTATAAAACAATGAGAGGTGGTTCAAGGTTAAATTTGCCTTAAAAGCTTAAGGTTTTGAAGCTGGAAACTAAGAGAAAAGCCACCAAATGAATATAGATGGCAAATCAGAATAACACCTCCTCCTCCCTTTGCTCATTTCGGACAGCTTGAAGATGAACTTGGAAGCTGGAAAATTTGTTTTTCTTTCTCACGGTTCTCTCTGATTTTTCTTAAAGAACCAGCTAAGATTTTCTTCACTCAACCACTCAAGCTTCGAACCAGATTTAAGGAATAGAAATGGAATGGTTTCTCAACCTCTCAAGCTTCAACTTCGGACAAGGAATAGAGGAAATGAAATTGGAGAGGACTTTCGAGACAAGCTCGGACAAGAATGGAAGAAAATGAGATGGTTTTTGTTATTTATTTGTTGGTCTAGGTTGCATGGTTATTTCTTGGAACATGAGCTTAAAATGGTCTTTTTACAAGATTTTTGACAAATGGCAACACTAATGACACTTGTCGTAATTGCTTGCATGATAAAAAAAATAATTTCAAACCAGCCCTTCTAATTCTTAGGTACTTGTTTCACTTAGAACCCCGAAAAATTTCTACGCTCATTTGATTAAAGTCTCGGAATAAAATTTAGGGTTATCGGTAATGCGTGTTTTATAGTTTTTAAAAGTAAGAAGTACTAATTGAACAAAATCATTTTTGCTAGTTATCAATTTGCACTTATTAGGAAAAATAATTTTATGTACGTGCTAAAAGGAATAAAATAACACATCAGAAAATAAATTAGGGAATTTTTTCGGGGCTCTCACAATTCGTATTGGAAAACAGAGAGTGAAATGAAATTTGTGGCAGCCCCACGTTTCCCAAGGGCGAATCCTAAGGACCCGCGGCCGCTGACCTAGCTCGTTCCAGGACTCGGTCAGTCAAATTCATTCCAGCTAGGGTTTAAATTAAAGATGCAACCATCGAAGTTGGTTCTACTTAATTACATCCAATCAACCACCAGGGTTCATTGTACAGACCCTTAACATAACAATTCAAAAGGTAATTCACAAAATTAACTCCAAAAGTCATTAGTGATAAAGTATTTACAACCACCAAACTTCAAAAGACTAGATTCGGTTTCGGTCTGGCCTCCGCACCTGATCTAAAACCCTGAAAATCCTGGGAAGGGAAAACATAATGGGGTGAGCTTTTACGCCCAGTGAGTGTCCCAAAACAAACAATCAGTTAAACACATTAGTGTAACATGCTTTCCATAACAGTAATATCCATATAAGGCAAGTATCCAAAATGGCAAGTTTCCATTTAAGGAAAGTTGCGAAACAGTAATTTTTCACCACATAAACATGTTTAATAGAACAGTAACAGTCACAGTAGAAGGATACAGTGCTCATGGAGCCAGTCAGTGTAGAGTCTTCACTGCTTCCCATTCGCCAACCCCTTACTCCTAATTTCAGGCCCGAAAACCAACAGTAGGTGGTGTACACTCGAGGTAATCTTAAACAGTCCCCAGGGTCCGTCAACGTACCCGACCAAGCCCTATTGCCGGCTCGGAATAGGCCGACTCGCCTTTAGAGTTTGGGATCCCGGCCTAGCCTATTGCGGCTCAGTCATACACAGTTGACACACACAGGCACGATTACAGTAGTTTAAAATTGTTTTTCATAGGACAAAGGGGCCGGTGCGATAAAGTACACACTCGGTCCCTTTGTCAAACCGTTTTGGCATAACTTCAACAATTAAGCAATATAATAAATCACATTTAGTAAACAAGTATCATTCAACAACAAGTAACACTTAGCAAACAAGGATCATTTAGCAACAAATTGGAACCCTCACCTTGGTTAGACTAAAATTGGGTTGGTGAGTCGAACGTCTCGATATCTAAACCCTCGTTTGCTTCTCCACCAAATCCTGAAGTACATAATTACCATATTAAAATTTTAATTATTAAAATCAATTTTGACCAATAGAGACCGATACTTAATTCTTAGGTTAAAATAAACTTAAGTTTACTATATAAGTCACTATTATTCTCGACGAATATTTTGTGATTCAAAATGTTTAAGTTTTTGGATTAGGCATTATAATGTTTTAGCTAGCCTACTCACACGTCCTAAAACAACTACAACCCACTATAAGATACTATAACGATATTTAAATTTTAGTTAAAAGAAGTTTGCAACCCAAAGATTTTTACTAATGTGTGACACTAAAAAAATACACGTGACACTAAATCAATCAAAACTTAACTTTTGGATTTAAAACCACATACTGGAAACGATATTGAAAGGCCTAAAATTGGTTAGAAGACATCCTTGCCAAAAATAAGACCATAAGAAGGTCAAATTGGTTGTTCAAAGTTTTGTTTTTAACTTGAGAAAGAAAACAGTTTCAAATTTCAGCCAACTTTGAGGATTTATTGGGATTTTTAGAAAACGAATTAGACTTTGAAATTTATAGGGTTTAAACATCTTTGAATCTAGTTTCCAACACAACAAACAGAGCTCAAATTGGATTTTTCTACATTAAATTATGCTTGTTTTCCCCAGACTGCTCAAGCAGTTCTGCGAAATTCTAGAATGTGCATAGTTGGAGAAAATTGGTTTTTCTTCCCTTAAAACCTTATGCTTTCAACCCAAAACTGGCATGCATACATATATATACAAGGTATAAGTCATAATAGCAGTATAAAGTGGTAATAAGTTTCAACAGCTTTGGGTTTTTCATCAAATTTTCAGCAGAAATCTGTTTGCTTCAAAACAGCCTTGTGCAAGTCATTTCCTTAGCTAAAATTGCAGGTTCTCATGCTTAAACTCCTCATGCAGTAGGTTTTGGGTCTTAGCAACAAGATTTTAGTTCAATATCATGCATTTATCTAGCGAGAACACCACACTAAGGCTACTAATCAAGGCTGGAATTTGCTTACTCAGTCACGGTTAGCTCAAGAAGAAATTTTAAGCCACAAAATTTATCATTAACCATCTAATATTCACATGCAAGCCTCAATACTCAATATATATATACTATACATGATTCTCAAGATCATTTAGCCATAACTCTAGCTTATTTTTGCAAGAAAAGTGAAGGTTTTAATACATAAGAAAGCTGGAAGTTTACTGGAATGAAAGTTCAGCAAAATGCATGGTCATTTCTAAGCTAGATCATAACTCAAAATCAACATGCATGGAGTATTAAAGCTGAAACCATTATTTTTGAGTTTCGGGAAGCTTAGAGAAACCAAGGACAGTGATTCTTCTTGGCAAAACTAAACTTCCAGCAAAACAGAAAGGATGCAAGCATGCTATAGCAAGATTTTGAGCCAACGATTACATGCATGGCAGTTTCATCAATCAAGATGGCATCTTTGAGAGGTAAAGACAGTTTCCTTAGGCTAAGGAAGATGCAAAACAATCGTACCTCCTATTAGCTTCAAAACAGAGATATCATGCAAGAAATGAGATGTTTACAAACTTCAGCTTTGCTGGAATTTTCTTCCAGCACTACGGGAGTTCAAGCAGGATTTTCTTTCAAGCCTTAATCATCATCAACAACCATCTAATATCCATGTGCATGAGTTAATCTAACATTCAGCAATCTAATCCATGAAACCAAGCAACAAAAGCTGTAGTTTTAAGCTGCCAAAACAACCAAAATCCAGGAAAAACATAGGTTTGAACAATCGGACAGCAACCAGAACTTTCCTTGGTAGATTCACTCAAAACTAACATGTATGCTTCAGGAATTCTTCTTTGAAGGCCTAAGGTTAACATGCATGCATTATTTCTTGTTTATACATCAAGAAGAGGTGGTTTAAGGCTAAGTTTACCTTAAAAACTTAAGGATTTGAAGCTGGAACTAGGAGAAAACCACTAAGCTGAAAGTAAGATGGATGGAAATCAGAATCACCTCCTTTCTCCTTCCTATGCTCAACCGGTCAGCTTGCAGATGGACTTGGAAGCTGGAAAATTTCTCACAGCTCTCTCTCTCTCTCTCTAATCTTCCTAAAGAACCAGCTGAGGTTTCTTCACTCAACACTCAAGCTTTGGACTAGCTTTGGAATGGAAAAGATATGTTTTCTCAACCTTTCAAGCTTCACTTGGAGCAAGGGATGGAAGAAATGAAATTGGAGAAAATCTTCAAGACTAGCTACGGACAAGAATGAAGAGAATGAAATGTTCTTTTCTTATTTATTGGCTGGTCTTGGTTGCATGGTTAATTGTTGGAAGATGAGGGGCAAAATGGTCTTTTTACAAGATTTTTGACAAGTTGCAGCTCTCATTTGACACTTGTTCTAATGCTTGCATGAGGATAAAATAATTTCAAACCAACCCTCTAATTCTTCTTGGTCTTCAATTTTTACACACTTATCAATTTTTTTTCCACCTAATATCGAAGTTTTAGGGTTTTTAATGTCGAGTTGCCGGTTAAATGCTTGTTTGGCCGATTGGGTGCTAATTTGAAAATTTGTTTTTTGACGAGTTCACGAATAACACTTTTGTTGAGAAAATTTTTCATGTACAAGTAAAATGAACATCAAATATTACTTTTCAAATTAATTTATTGAAAATAAATTAGGGAATTTCCGAACCCTCACAAAATTCATGACTTTCTAGTCTTGACATGAGTAAAATTGATATACAATCTTCAGATTCTACTGTTTCAATTTCCATTCTTCCACAATATTTAAATTGCTACTATGTCATAAAGTCGTAGATATCATAAAAGTTATGTTTTAAAAAGTTAGGCTTCTAAGTTTCAGATTCAATCATGTCATCAAATTGTTGTCAAGTGAGATTTCAAATATTACATTCCTGTATATACAAGTCTCTAAACCTACATGATACAGAATAGATGCATCTTTCGACCAAAATCATAGAAAATCAAATGCCAATTTATAAATTTATAGCAAAAATTACAGATATATACAAGTACCTAAACCCTACATGACACAAAGATAGATGAGTCTTCCAATCAGAACCATCTCTATCATAGCATCCATTTTCTCCCAAATATCCAAAATATAAATCCAATCACAACTATAGTCACATCTATATCATAGCATCTATTTTCTCACAAATATCTAAAAAAACTAGATATGTATAAGTGGTAAATCTACATGATATAAATAATTTCTTTACCTAATTTTTGTGGAACCATCCTCCAACAAGAAGCCCTCATCGTCATAAAATCTATTAAGAAATAAATAGTTATCAAGGGTGCCAGACATCTCTAAGCGATTATCACATACCTAGATGGACAATCTCTAATATTCTTTTCACCATTCCATAAATGTCCAAGCAACATTGTAATTCGTTGGCCATGATAGTGTCAATCACCTTCTGGATTATCTTCTTGTGCCTCAGCTCAAATATAGAGCATTCCTTTTTCTTTTCATTCAGATCTGATCAGAATGTAACCAAGTTTCAGACCATTCTTCTACCATCCCATAAACCTTTACATTTTATTGTTCAACCTTGAATGTTATGGGAGCAGCCACTCAATCATCCACAAGAGGAGAGGATGTTGGCGGAGATGAAAAAGGTAAGAGTCAAGAAAGAGGATATTTACTGTGAGTATTTACTATAGAGATGAATGGTATGCCTGTATTCTATCATAGAAGAAGTTAAATTTGAATCATCCATTGACTATAGTATAAATTAAATCTAAACTATGTATTCTAGTGTAGGAGAAGTTAAATCTGAACTTTCTATTGAGTATAGGAGAAGTTAAATCTGAACCATCCATTGACTTGGTCTCATCACGGGCCATTGGATTAGTGGCATCATTATTTGGAGAAATAACTAATATCTAAGAGTAAAAACTAAAAAGTTACATTTTGACTTTCATAGAGTTTTTAGATTTTCTCTTTTTGGAGAAGGAATTTTAGAATATTTTGAATCAGTGTAACGTGAAATAGTTATAGAAACAACGGCAAGATGTCCATATGTTAACTTTAAAAAAAATAAAAAATAGAAAAAGTATTACTCTCCTAAGGTAGCAACCAAGATCATAAAGTTTACGTTTTAAAAAGTTATTATTTTTTATTCAACTAAATCATGTCATCAAATTGTTATGAAGGTTGGTTTCAAGTATTACTTAGCAACCATAAAATTGTGACGTCAAAATTTGGTGCTAGTTTCAATTTCGCATGTGCTTTCTAATATATAATAGAAAGAAAGGAATCAATTTGCAGGAGACAAAGTTAACATACGTTTACCTTACGAGGAAAAGTTTGATAAGCCATATTAAAAGTGATAAATTTGATTGACTAAAATTCAAACTTAATTGGAATTGTCAACTTCATTAGCTTAATATTGAAATCCAAATCCTTTATTATGATTTTGCTACTTTTTCACTGCTATATCCTTTGCAATTAAATTTTTTTTTTTTGTGAATTATCATCAAATACCTAAACAATTGCTAATTTTGGCCTAATGTGATTTAAAACTTATGCCATTTTCTTAAAATCTTATTTATGAATTTGATTGATTTACATTGCAGAGCATTGCCTAATCAAAGTCTTTAGATTATTTTAAGGATGCAATGACACGCTTTAGGCAGAGGAGATGACCATTTACTATTTTTGACCTTCCATTAATGACCTGAAACTAATACCATTTGAATTTTGATCCAAGAAACATCTATCAACAAATTGAGAATTCTAATGAAGTCCAATATTCCCAAAACTATAAACCTGATGAAGCAGTAAGTCTAAATGCTATCCTACACACATCTTCCTTAGTTTAACTTTCTGCCAAGAAGAGTTCTGAGGGTGCCATTGTAGGAAAATAGTGCAGTTTTTCAATATTTATCAAAGACGTGACACCAAAACATGAATCTAAAAAGATTAATGTCTTATCACTTTGCACTAGAGTAAAAATGGGAGCAGATAGACTCATGCGCATTACCTATCAAGAAGGAAAATCTAAATCGAGAGCCTATGTCTCTAGCAACATAACTATATGAATGATAGAAATATACTTGAAGGTATGTACCATGCAGTTCAGGCCAAGGCAAAGTTGAAAAAGAAGAAACTTACGTGGATTTGGACATAAAATTAACTAAAGAATAAAATGGGACCAAGAAAGACCCAGATGACAAAATGGGAGAGATAGGTAAGCTAGGATAGACAAAATTTCAAGAAAATGGTGACTTGAGATTTTGGTTATTATAGTTTTTTTGAAAGTTTTTTTATTGAAAAGAATGGATATTATTGGGGTAATAAAATGAGATAATGCATCCAAATCAGATAAAATTTAGGTGAAAAATTAAAATGTGTTGTTTGTGTCTATTTTAAGTAAAAATGCCCTTACGTGATCATGATGGATGGCAATAGGTGAGAAGCTTGTTTGGAAAGTTATTTCATGTATAAAGAGTTTGGAATTGAGCAATTGGTGTTTATGTATCTTCTAATATTGGTTTTTTTTATTTGATTTCATTAGTTCAGATGTATACTATTTACATTTCACTTAATTCTTTTATGATTTAGTTTAATGGAGAAGGATTAAAGCATATCATATTTAATTTACTAGTAACATAAATCTATAGCAGCTTGACACGAGCCAGTGACTGCATCATCTAGGTTTTGGAACTTCTAAATAATTCCTGCTCAGTTTGTGTTATATGAACAGCAAATAGAAGTTGCTGGCATCAAATCTTATTAGAAGCTTCGGATTCTTCTTAACTTCCTCAGTTCTATTGTTGCATAAACCATAAGTATTATACCATTTTGTCCTTAATTAACTATAATGATCATATGATGTACTATTATATTAATATTATATAAATTGAACTAATTGTAATATACGTACATTGTAGATTCTTATCATATTTCATACTTAAGTTTATGAAGGTAATTTTCTCTTCACCATTGTAGAAAATAGAATAGAAACTATGAATATTAATTGTTGTCATGACTAAGAACTGAATCAAGGAGGTGGGGAGGTGTAGCAACCCCCAAAATTCTATCCAACCCCTATGTAGTATAAATATTTTTAATGTTTATCTAATGTAAATTAGTCCTCTTGCACCCCAAGCATATTCAATTATTATGTATAGATCATCTTTTTTTCTCTATATAATCTCCTTACAATAATTATTAATTTAGTACAATGCAACAATAATGACCAATGACAAAAGAAAATAGAATAAATAGGAAAATATAAGTAAAAGGAAATATCCATTTAAATACAACAAATTAGGAAAAGTAGGAGGTAAGCATTTTTAATTTCCATGATTTTCTTAGATTTTTTTTTAATTTGGATATAACTCATGATCTATTGAAGAGTTGTTTACTAGTATTTCTTAACTTTCCAAGTGTAAGGCCTAAGCATCCTGGAGGGTGAATTAGGTTGATCAAAAAACAAGTAAATAAATGCAAATATTCACCCAACAATTTCAACCGAATAAAATACACAAAGATATAACAAATGATTCAATTAATTCAATGAAGTTCAATAAGGATTGCACAATTTAGTAGTAAAAAGAAAAGATAAAAGATAGAAAGTAAACCAATGAACTTTCAAGTTTCACCAAACTTGAAGTTGAATCAACCAAGTAGTGTTTCAATTGATGATAATACTAACCAACCTATAGTACGAATAAAGCTCACTCATTTCTCATTCTAAAAGCCTTTAGTTGAATCAAAGAATTTTACAATTCTCTTAATTAACCCTCAGCTAGTTATAATTAAAAGTTCACCCAACCAATTAAGAACTACTTTACAAGTGAAACTCACTTTCACAAAAGTTTTACTTCTCCTTTTTGAAAAACCTCACAAACTCAACTTTTTTCACACCTATACAAAAATTAAAATATATTTTTACTCAAATATCACTCTTGAAAGGTTGTATTTTATGTAGATAGAAGTCTTTCTTCTTCTCAAACTTGGGGGTAGGTATAGATATGAAAATTTATTCCAAAAGTCCCTCCAATAGTCAGAAAGACTAGCTATTAATAACTAGCCATTGGAATTATTGGATGTTCGATGAGACTTTTACATACAACAGGAATTGTCCGACACTTGATCGGAAGTCCAATCTAAATCTTCTGTATCTGACAATTGCGTCTGAAAGCAATAGAGAGCTTGCACTTGAACTTGAAATTTATTGAATGGCTAACGAAAGTATTCTGCATCCGATCCCCTGTATCTTGCTTTCGCATGTCCAACACTCTATTGTGCGTCCGAAAGAAGCATCCGATAGGTAGCGACAATTTTCATTTCTTCTTGTTTTGTCTCCCTTCTTTTTCCAATGGACTAATAACCTATTTTAACAAATTTTTCACACAAAATGATTAGTCGAAATCATCATTTTGGCTTATTAATCATCAAAACCAAGGATTGATCAATCAAGATCAACACCAAGTGATATAAATATTCAGTATTTTATTTTAGATTGTGTCTATTATCATTAACAGCATTTGAATACTACTTATTGTCTTATAAGTTTTGAACTTAAATTCGATGTACTTTATTTATATTATTTTATATAACTATGTGTGTAATTATTCACTCCTCGTAGACCAGAATCTTGGTTCCATCCCTAGTCATGACTAATAACAAAAATCATCACTATATATTAAAGAACCTATAAACTTAATATCTCTGAACCAAACCAAAATATTATTTAGCACATTTAGCACTTTCTGTTAAACCCTACCTAAAAAAAATTTGGATGTAATTAATTGCCATAAAGTTAGATGGATTTTAACGTCATTGTATTATAGATAAAATGCAACAAAATAAATTGAAAGTTATTGGAACAAAGTATGATCAAAAATACTAATACCATTCTACCAGAAATTCTAAACGTGGTGAAAAAAGTGAAATGGCATAGTGTATTCGAATGTGGGTGTTTATGTTTATCGCAAGGGCCTTTATAAACTTTCCATTTTTCTCTTTATAACAAAAGTAAAACAAGAAACCTTGTACATAACACAAAACTTGTTAATTTGAGCCAATAAAAATATCTTGAGTAGAAATTTATTATTGGATTAAATTTAAGAATTTACTTTTTATGACTGATAGTATAATAATTTTTTCATAATAACAAACTCTCGATATGTGTCACATGTATATGATTTGAATTTTAAATTTGAATTCATGTTACATGAAATGATCTAAACCTAATAATATAGAAAAACTTATATGGGTATATAAAAAAGTTATCCTTAAACTTACCAGGATGCTCTCCAATTATACATCTTTTATTATTACCCAAAAAGGGTTAATTCCACTTTACAATCAAATTTTCATCGTAGCTTTGAACTTCATAACGGGACATTTCAGTCCCTAAATGATAAAATTTATTACACTTAAGTCCCTAAAGTATAGAATTTATCTATTTTAGTCTCTAAAGTATAAAATTTATTCTAATTTAGTCCCTAAAGTATACCTAATTAGCCATAAAATCTATTACTTCCTTATTGATGAGCTGAGTGGGATAAATTTTGTAATTTAGAAACTACACTATTCCATTTTTAATTTTAAGGACTAAAATAAAAATTTAGGTATTATTAGAGGGTGTAAAGTGAAATTGACCTTAAAAACACCTGGCCAACCCAAAAATAAATAAATCCACGAGGAGTATTTTGGCTGATAAAAATTAATTTTGGGATTGATTGTGGTAATAGAAATCTCAAAAAATAGAAATCCAAATAAAGTTGGACCCACTTCCTATCCGGACACAATAGAAAATCTTTGTGGTAATTATTATTATTATCTTCGTATTATGTGACTTTCAAGGTATAGAATAGACAACACCTCCTTTCTTTCTTCTTTCGGGGTATTAGAGATCAATCCACTCAACCTAGTGGTGCTTTTGGGTTGAATGACCACAGCCAATTCATCATAAATGATAATGATTAAGTACGTTGAGGATTTATGAGTTAATAATCCATGTGTAGTGGTGGCAATTGGGCGGGTTGGGTTATTATTAGGTGGGTTAAAGATGGGTTTAGTTGAATTGGGTTACAACCCAACCCCCCAACTTTTTCATGGGTTAGCTTGGGTTGGGTCTAATTGGGTAAAGTTAAACCCAAAAATCCAACCATGACCCAATATATTTTTTATGCACTTCTATATATTCACACTTTTATTATTGTGTACACAAATTATACAAACATTTTGATACACTTGTAAATTATTTCTTATACATTCGCACATACACACATACTAACACACTCACACACACATTTTCACTTGAAAAAATGCTTACAAATTATTTTTGGCAAATTTTCACACTCAAATACACATTCCCCTCTTTCTTATACATTTTTGCAATCCCTCCCTCTTCCTATTGATAAGTCAATATTTTGCATGTTTTTAGTAAGATTAATTATGTAGTTTTTGTGTGTTTTTGTCAGTTTAATGGCTAATGAACTAGGGTTTCTACTGAAATTCTACATTTTGTGGTTTAAATAGAAAAATGCATTTTTATGGATTAATGTGGTGGAATCTTCATGTTTTTGTAGGATTGCTTGTTCAATTATCAAATGAGATGAAAAATGTGGATAATTGCCAAGAAGCTTGGAAGAAAAATTGGAAAATGCAAATTGCAATTCAATCAACGAGGAATCAAAGGGATAAAAGTCGGAGCAATTAACGCGCCAATTTCACGACAAAAAGCTCGGAATTTGCAAGTTTCAAGTGGAGTCGCGAGGCAAAACGCGAACCAACAAGTGGAAATTTCAAATAGCTCGCGAATCCCTCTCACAGAAGACAGGGGAGCAGATCCGCGATGTGATCCGCGAGCCTCTGCCTCGCGGATCTACCTCGCGGATCCTCAGAAAATGACAGCTGCAAGTTGCAGCCGAATTCTAGTTTTTCAGCTCACTTCCAGCTCAATTTTCAGAAGAATTTCAATGAAGGCTGCGTGAAGAATTGTGTGAAGTTGAAGAAACAACTCATTGCTAATTCAAAACACAATTTGCTTCAATATTACAACTCATTTGGGATTGAAATTCAAAGGATTCAAATGCATGAAAACAAAGAAATTTAAGAAGCCATTTTCCTTGACTTTTGAAGGCCAATTTGTCTTGTATTCACATGACATAATTTTGGATGCATATGGTTGAAATCTTCTATAAATAGGGCCTTTTGTATCCCATTCCAACACATTCCATCCCATCCTATTCCATTCCATAAGAATCCCATAAAAAATTCCAAAAGACTAGAGAATAGCTCTAGTTCATTAGATTAGTTCTAGTTCTTAGTTTGTAGTTTCTAAAGAGAGTAAAAGTGAAAGTTGTGAGGAATCTTGCACTTTGTATTTGGGAGATCAACTTGTGAAGAAGTTTACGGATTCAACTTCAAGAAATTGAATAAAATTCCTTCTTCCTTACTTATCTCTTGTGCTTTAATTTCATGGCTTTGTGCAAGTTTGTTTATGCTTAAATGTTCTTAATATGATGTCTAGTTAAGCCTCTTTAATCCTAGAGTTAGGATGAACTTGTTTTAGTTGTGATTATGAAGTAGTTAAGTGATTTATGTCCTCCATGATTTTGTTAGTTTAAGACTTGTGCTTATGCTTTATGGTTGATTAGCTACCAATTATAATTGATTTGATGTTGATGAGTAATGAAAAACTTGCCTTCAATAAGATCTAAGTTCTTAAGCACTAACTTATATTCTCACGAAAGTAGTGAATATAGTTGGTTGGTTTTGGTTTTATACTATAACTTCATTGAGCTTATTTAACTTGTTTCTCTCTTTTCTCTATGAAAATAGGTCAAGGAAGATTCCAAGAAGTTAAGGAATTGGCGAAAGCAATTCCGAGTGACTAGTTCATCTTAAACGAGAACTCGCACTACACATGACCATTAACGAAAGTGGTGGCATATAAAAGGAAGTTATACCTTAGCGAATCATTGGAGAAAGGACATAATAAACTTGACTAACTTCTAATCAAAACATAACAAGGGATTCCAAAGCTCTAGGATTCCTCCAACTTGATCTTAAAAACTCTCTCTAACCGAATTCTCTAATATCTTTACTTGCTTTCTTATTTCTTGTCTACCACCAATTGGATGTCTTTGACACCTAACGGTTGGTTTTAATTGCTTTATCTGACAGGTGTCGAGCCTGTACAAAAATAAATAAATAGAACCTAACTGCCTACAGAAAAATTCCTGAGTTAAATCTAGTACTGGAGCAGGGACTCCGGATGTGCAATGGGTTACTAGCTTCACCCTGATTCCAAGGAGTTTACTTAATCCGATATACCAGAAATTAACCAGAGAATTTAATTAATTTGAGTAAGTGGCAAGTAGGGTCGTCTCCTCAGGGAACTGGAAGAATTATTTTCTATGAAATAAAATAAATGGGGGGAGGGAGTTCGAATAATTCCTATTTAACAAAACCTAATAAAAATAAACGACACCACAAAATTCCAATTAAAATGAACAGTATCACAGGAATCAAATACGAAAATAAATCAATCAATAACAAGATCTAGTCAAAGGCCTAATCTCACCTTGGTTTCATCAACTTGATCACTGACACTAAATTGCATTCAATTACTTACAAATAAATTGGTTATGGTTGTCAACAAGCTCTGACAACCTGCCAATCCTTACTGTATCGATAGCCACGACAAGGTCTGTAACTACTTCTCTTGCCAGTAGACAACCCTAAACAAGCTCTTAGGATTTAGCCCACCAACAGCATTAACAATTAGATTAGCCACCAATTCTAACCAACAAACACATAAGCTCGGTTCATTTAAGCCAGATTGAATATTCCCATGACAATAATTCAAAAGTTTCTTGTACTACTGAATTACGTCAATTGTCACAAATACTAAAACCTTCCAAACGATTACGTATTTGACGTTCTAGATGACAGAGATTATCCCCACAAATAAATAGTGATCAGGTATTTAATTGTAAGAAATAATCATAAACGTGAACATCAGAAAATATTCAAATACTTGTAAATTAATGAAATAAAAATAATCCAAACAAGTCTCACAGAGTTGATGAACCAAAGCTCGATTAGCCTTCAACTAGACGAAGAAATTAGCCACTCTTCATTGAAATTAACCACCAAAAGACGTTTTTGGAAGCTTCAATTAAGAATGACAAAAGGAAGAAATCAAAAGAACGACTAAAGCTTCTAAACCCAATGAATAGCAAAAGTAGGCGGCCAGCAATTCTTGTTCAACTGAAGTCCGCCCCGCGTGATCAATCAAGCCGTCCCGCGAGACTAATCCAAGAATTGCTGATGATGATCTACCAAGGAAAAACCTACGAAGAAGACTCCCTCTTTTGTCTCCTAAAGCTAGCGAATATAAAGCTATTAATCTCCCTTCCAAATTAGGACTCCAAAGAGTTTGAATCCTAATTGGAATCTAACTTGCTAAATAACCATAACAAAATAAATAAGGAAATCAATTACAAATATTCCTAATTAAAAGGAGTCTTTGACCAATTCCCAAAAATATATGAAATCCTTGTTTCCAAATATTCAGCAATTGTCTTCCATGGAAAATTGATTCACTTCTTCAAAAAGGCAACTTCCAAATCAACACACAGCGTGCCCGCGCCTTATCTGGGATTGTCTTCTGGAATTTCCATTCAATTGCAGCTTTTAATTCCTAATTTAACTCCAATGACCTAAATCATGGTTGAAAACAAAATATAAGTAGAATCAAGCAATTAACACAATATTTAGGCCATAATTAGGGGAAAATATCCATAAATAATATGCATAATTAAGGACTTAACAAATTTCCCCACACCTAAACAATGCTTGCCCTCAAGCATTTACTAATCCAAAACTCAAAACTAAGATGACAAATATGAAATAGCATAATATCACAACACAAATACTCTATATCCTTAACAATCTCATCAAAATCAGGATGTTCAAACCATCCTCACATGGAAAGTAGTATATGCTCTCAACACTCAAGATGTTTAATGGGGACATGTTCACTCAAATCAACACCATAGAAAGTCATTGCCATAAGCTTGATAATCTATCACATCTCCACCACTAAATATGAATTCAAATGTAAGAATCAAAGGGTCTTTAACAAGGGTTGTAATGGGGCTTAGGGTAAAGGTTAGACAAAAGGTAATTTAGGTTTATAAACATCAAAGAGAATACCCAATTGTCCTTTACATGAATTGAAATATCATCTTCATTCACATATTGAGCTCTTAAGCTTGATAACAAATTCCCAAGCATAGCAAGTGCATACATAACACAGGGATTGATCCCACTATCAAAACATAGCACTTATTTACACGAGTGCTACACACTTTTTTTTCTTTTCTTTTTCTTTTCATCATTTTTTTTCTTTTTGGGATTTTTTTTTTGTTTTCTTTTTTGTTCTTTTTTCCTTTTTTCTTTTTTTTCTTTGCAACAAGACACTGATAACATACGAACATAAAAGCATTTGCTAGCTACAGATATAATCAGCTTCCTTGACTTGTGATTTCCTCATGCAAAAGAATATTGAGGCATCCCCTTGATATTGGGTTCAAACAAAAAGGTTTAGAAGAAAAAGGTTAAAGGGTGATAAAAATGTGTTGTTAAACCAAGAAAAAGGTTTAAGGTCCAAACTTGGTCAACTAGGGGAAAACATAATTAGGATAGGTTTTAGGAAGCTAAAAAGGGTTAAACCTAATTGCCCTTATCATTTTCATGCATCAAATTCAATAATATGGCCTCGACATGTATATCATAGCAAGTTCTAGAATAATCTAACTAGGTGTGATAATTACACTCACAAACGATGAAGAAGAAATTTTGAATAATGGGATATTTAAGCTCAAAAACTCACAATTGGCTATATGTCATGTCAAGAACATCCCTTTTTCAAATCAATTGCAAGTAAATAGAATCTTCATGCTAATGACATTACACTACTCCTAATTGCATCTCAATCACCAACTAAAAATACGAAAAATAAAACACAAACAAGCAACTAAAATTGAAAACAAACAAACACTGAAAGTTAGGAAAAATTAGAACTCAAACCAGCAAAGCCAAAATACTCCTCCCCCACACCTAAACCTTACATTGTCCCCAATGTAAGAGATAAAGAATAAGAAAAAGAAGCATTAGGGGACAACGAAACTTCCCTGAATCACGGAGGAGGGTATCGATCAACTATGACTCGGGGGTGGCGCGGCAAGATCTCCTAGGGGATAGTTGGTAAGGCGTGGGCATGCCTTAGAACCCTTAGTCTTCGGATCACCCGTGAGGAATTTTTTTTTTTTTTTGTTAGTTGTGGGCAGAAGACTTTCCCCCTTACAGCCAAGGCACGCCATAACATGAAGAGTCTTCCGTCCATCCCTTGCGGTTTTTTTTTTTTTTTTTTTTACTCTTGGGCAGAAGACTTCCGTCGGTACAACCAAGGCACGCCATAACCTGGAAACCTTTCTGTCCAAAAATTTTGTGTAGACAAAAATGTGACCAAGACTTTCCTCCCACAAGGCACGCTCTAACTGTGAAAGTCTTCTGTCCAAGTCAAACGAAAAACTCCATTGAGCAAAGTTTTGGCACACACACCCAAGGCCTACAAACACAAAATTTGCATTAAAACAAGAAAATGACTTAACATAAGAACTAAAAACTCAAAAGATGGGAGAATCAAAATTAAGCAACAAGAAATAACGAAAAATTAAAATTCTTGGGTTGCCTCCCAAGTAGCGCCTTTCTTTAACGTCTTTGGCTAGACAAAAAGCATCATTGGCTCAAGGAGGATGAAAATTTTCAATTCTTTGCATTGCTTGCTCCATATGCTCCTGATAGCCTTCATAGATGGAGTAGTCTTTACACTTATGAATTGTGGAGCTCTTTTGACTCAGGAATGATCTCAAGTGAGCGCACAATGATTTGAAGTCTGCACATATTTGCTCACGATGTTGGGCCACCATCACTTCTAAGTTCCTCCTGTCATTCAACTCAAATGTCTCTTGCACATTAGGGTTAATTACATTGATAACACACATAGAATGAGACTCACTAGAATGTTTCTTTGTATCAAAAATATTAAAATGGACAATTTCTCCATCAAATTCCATCGTGAGTGTACCCTTATTAACATCAATTTTAGTTTGGGCAGTACTCATAAATGGTCTCCCTAATAAAATAGGTGATGAATTCGGAGAATTCTTGTCATCCATATCAAGCACATAAAAATCAGCAGGAAAAACTAATCCCTCAATTTGAACCAAAATATCCTCTAAAACACCATCAGGGTATGCATTTGATCTATCAGCTAGTTGCATTATTACACCCGTCTCCTTTAAAGGCCCAAGATTCATCAAATCATAAATAGAACGAGGCATAACATTGATGGAAGCACCCAAATCCAACATTGCTTTTTCAACATGAACATTTCCTATCATGCAAGGGACAGTAAACATACCTGGGTCCTTACATTTAGGAGGGAGCTTTTTCTGTAACACTGCTGACACATTTTCTCCCATATGCACTTTTTCATAACCTTTCAACTTTTTCTTAGTAGTGCATAATTCTTTCAAAAATTTAGCATAACGAGGAATTTGCTTAATTGCATCAAGAAGAGGGATATTTACCGCAACCTTACGGAAGGTTTCCAAAATCTCCTTCTCCTGCTCCTCTTTCTTGGCCTTGGCTAGGCGACTAGGAAATGGAGGTGGAGGCGTCATCACAATGTAGGGCTCATCTTCCGTTTTTTGTGGTTGTGCAACTTTAGATTGAGGCACCCCTTCCTCTTTTTGAATTTCTTCCTCGATTGCTTGCTCAGACTTTTTCTTGCTAGGCTCTGGCAATTCTTTTCCACTCCTTAATGTGATGGCACAAGCATTTTGTTTCGGGTTAATGATTGTCTGTGGAGGTAGTTTGCCCGAATTCTGAGTTTCCAAACGACTGACTGTGGAAGTCAACTGACTCATTTGATTCTCCAAATTTTGAATGCTAGCTCTTGTCTCCTGTTGAAATTGTTGCATGTTAGTAGCTAAAGATTTAACAATTTCCTCAAGAGAGGTACCTTGCTTAGGAGCCAATTGTTGTGGTTGCACAGGAGGTCTAGGTTGATATTGATGTTGAAACTGGAGGTCTTGTTGCATAGCTAAAGTTTGGATGATCCTTCCACCCTGGATTGTAATTGTTTGAGTAAGGATCGTACCGCCTTTGAGGTGGTCCAGGAAATCCTCCAATTGCATTGGCATGCTCATTTGACTTCTCTTGGAGAGTGGGGCACATGTCAGTTGCATGCCCAGAATTGTAACAGATGCCACATGTCTTCACTTGCTGTACTTGACCTACAACCCATTTCTCAAGCAAAGATGTTAGAGAATCTAATTTATGATCGAGTGAAGAAGTATTTACCTCATTGACTCGACGGGATGTATTATCCTGTCTTTCTCCAAATTGTTGGGAGTTAGCAGCCATGCTTGCAATGAGATTCCTTGCTTCCGTTGGAGTTTTATTCACTAATGCACCTCCACTAGCAGCATCTATTAACCTTCTATCTGATGGAGTGAGTCCCTCATAAAAGTACTGGATGAGGAGTTGGTCTGAAATTTGGTGATGAGGACAACTGGCACATAATTGCTTAAATCTCTCCCAATATTCGTGCAGTGTCTCTCCATTGAACTGTCTTATTCCACAGATGTCCTTCCTTATGCTTGCAGCTCGGGAAGCTGGGAAGAATTTCTCTAAAAACTGATGTCTCATTTCAGCCCACGTGGTAATTGATCCTGAAGGCAAATAATATAGCCAATCTTTAGCTTTATCAGCTAAGGAAAACGAAAAGGCTCTCAATTTTATTTGCTCCTCAGTGATTCCTTGAGGCTTCATTGTCGAACAGACCACATGGAACTCCTTGAGATGCTTATGAGGGTCTTCACCTGGAAGCCCATGAAAAGAAGGCAATAAATGAATCAACCCAGATTTCAACTCAAATGCAGCCTCTAAAGTAGGATAAGTTATGCATAAAGGCTGTTGATTTAAATCCGGTGCAGCTAGCTCTCTCAATGTCCTCTCGTTAGCCATGGTCTCAATCTCCCTTTCTGGTTCACAAAAATGTTCAGCAAGATCTACTGCTATTTTAAGTCCGGAGAGGAAGATGATTCCTCCTTGTTGCCTTGTTTCTTTTCTCAATGCTCGAGCTGTCTTCTATCTCGGATCGTACAATAGATTACATGCGAGAAGATAGGGGCATAAACCGCAACAGATAAAATAAAATTAAAAATAAAGTAAAACAAATTTTCACAGAAAATAAATCAATCAAGGCACCGTTCCCGAACGGCGCCAAAATTTGACAGTGTCGAAATTGCATAAAAATAAATAAATAGAACCTAGCGTAAAATTCCCGAGTTAAATCTAGTGCGGAGTGGGACTCGGATGTGCAATGGGTTACTAGCTTCACCGATTCCAAGGAGTTTACTTAATCCGATATACCGAAATTAACCAGAATTTAATTAATTTGAGTAAGTGGCAAGTAGGGTCGCTCCTCGAACTGGAAGAATTATTTTCTATGAAATAAAATAAATGGGGAGGGAGTTCAATAATTCCTATTTAACAAAACCCAATAAAAATAAACGACACCACAAAATTCCAATTAAAATGAACAAGATCACAGAATCAAATACTAAAATAAATCAATCAATAACAAGATCTAGTCAAAGGCCTAATCTCACCTTGGTTTCATCAACTTGATCACTGACACTAAATTGCATTCAATTACTTACAAATAAATTGGTTATGGTTGTCAACAAGCTCGACAACCCGCCAATCCCATCAGATCGATAGCCACACAAGGTCGTAACTACTTCTCTTGCGAGACAACCCTAAACAAGCTCTTAGGATTTAGCCCACCAACATTAACAATTAGATTAGCCACCAATTCTAACCAACAAACACATAAGCTCGGTTCATTTAAGCCAGATTGAATATTCCCATGACAATAATTCAAAAGTTTCTTGTACTACTGAATTACGTCAATTGTCACAAATACTAAAACCTTCCAAACGATTACATTATTTGACGCTTCTAGATGACAGAGATTATCCCCACAAATAAATAGTGATCAGGTATTTAATTGCAAGAAATAATCATAAACGCGTGAACATCGAAAATATTCAAATACTTGTAAATTAATGAAATAAAATAATCCAAACAAGTCTCACGAGTTGATGAACCAAAGCTCGATTAGCCTTCAACTAGACGAAGAAATTAGCCACTCTTCATTGAAATTAACCACCAAAAGACGTTTTTGGAAGCTTCAATTAAGAATGACAAAAGGAAGAAATCAAAAGAACGACTAAAGCTTCTAAACCCAATGAATAGCAAAAGTAGGCGGCCAGCAATTCTTGTTCAACTGAAGTCCGCCCCGCGTGATCAATCAAGCCGTCCCGCGAGACTAATCCAAGAATTGCTGATGATGATCTACCAAGGAAAAACCTACGAAGAAAGCTCTCGCTTTGTCTCCTAAAGCTAGCGAATATAAAGCTATTAATCTCCCTTCCAAATTAGGACTCCAAAGAGTTTGAATCCTAATTGGAATCTAACTTGCTAAATAACCATAACAAAATAAATAAGGAAATCAATTACAAATATTCCTAATTAAAAGGAGTCTTTGACCAATTCCCAAAATATATGAAATCCTTGTTTCCAAATATTCAGCAATTGTCTTCCATGGAAAATTGATTCACTTCTTCAAAAAGGCAACTTCCAAATCAACACACAGCGTGCCCGCGCCTTATCTGGGATTGTCTTCTGGAATTTCCATTCAATTGCAGCTTTTAATTCCTAATTTAACTCCAATGACCTAAATCATGGTTGAAAACAAAATATAAGTAGAATCAAGCAATTAACACAATATTTAGGCCATAATTAGGGGAAAATATCCATAAATAATATGCATAATTAAGGACTTAACAAATTTCCCCACACCTAAACAATGCTTGCCCTCAAGCATTTACTAATCCAAAACTCAAAACTAAGATGACAAATATGAAATAGCATAATATCACAACACAAATACTCTATATCCTTAACAATCTCATCAAAATCAGGATGTTCAAACCATCCTCACATGGAAAGTAGTATATGCTCTCAACACTCAAGATGTTTAATGGGGACATGTTCACTCAAATCAACACCATAGAAAGTCATTGCCATAAGCTTGATAATCTATCACATCTCCACCACTAAATATGAATTCAAATGTAAGAATCAAAGGGTCTTTAACAAGGGTTGTAATGGGGCTTAGGGTAAAGGTTAGACAAAAGGTAATTTAGGTTTATAAACATCAAAGAGAATACCCAATTGTCCTTTACATGAATTGAAATATCATCTTCATTCACATATTGAGCTCTTAAGCTTGATAACAAATTCCCAAGCATAGCAAGTGCATACATAACACAGGGATTGATCCCACTATCAAAACATAGCACTTATTTACACGAGTGCTACACACTTTTTTTTCTTTTCTTTTTCTTTTCATCATTTTTTTTCTTTTTGGGATTTTTTTTTTTGTTTTCTTTTTTGTTCTTTTTTCCTTTTTTCTTTTTTTTCTTTGCAACAAGACACTGATAACATACGAACATAAAAGCATTTGCTAGCTACAGATATAATCAGCTTCCTTGACTTGTGATTTCCTCATGCAAAAGAATATTGAGGCATCCCCTTGATATTGGGTTCAAACAAAAGGTTTAGAAGAAAAGGTTAAAGGGTGATAAAATGTGTTGTTAAACCAAGAAAAGGTTTAAGGTCCAAACTTGGTCAACTAGGGGAAAACATAATTAGGATAGGTTTTAGAAAGCTAAAAGGGTTAAACCTAATTGCCCTTATCATTTTCATGCATCAAATTCAATAATATGGCCTCGACATGTATATCATAGCAAGTTCTAGAATAATCTAACTAGGTGTGATAATTACACTCACAAACGATGAAGAAGAAATTTTGAATAATGGGATATTTAAGCTCAAAAACTCACAATTGGCTATATGTCATGTCAAGAACATCCCTTTTTCAAATCAATTGCAAGTAAATAGAATCTTCATGCTAATGACATTACACTACTCCTAATTGCATCTCAATCACCAACTAAAATCTGAAAAAATAAAACACAAACAAGCAACTAAAATTGAAAACAAACAAACACGAAAGTTAGGAAAAATTAGAACTCAAACCAGCAAAGCCAAAATACTCCTCCCACACCTAAACCTTACATTGTCCCCAATGTAAGAGATAAAGAATAAGAAAAGAAGCATTAGGGGACAACGAAACTTCCTGAATCACGGAGGAGGTATCGATCAACTATGACTGGGGTGGCGGCAAGATCTCCTGGGGATAGTTGGTGGGCATGCCTTAGAACCCTTAGTCTTGGATCACCAGGAGGAATTTTTTTTTTTTTTTTTGTGTAAGACTTTCCCCTTACAGCCAAGGCACGCATAACATGAAGAGTCTTCCGTCCATCCCTTATTTTTTTTTTACTCTTGGGAAGACTTCCGTCAAACCAAGGCACGCCATAACCTGAAACCTTTCAAAAAATTTTGTGTAGACAAAATGTGACCAAGACTTTCCTCCTTCACCAAGGCACGCCTAACTGAAAGTCTTCTCCAAGTCAAACGAAAAACTCCATTGAGCAAAGTTTTGGCACACACACCCAAGGCCTACAAACACAAAATTTGCATTAAAACAAGAAAATGACTTAACATAAGAACTAAAAACTCAAAAGATGGGAGAATCAAAATTAAGCAACAAGAAATAACGAAAAATTAAAATTCTTGGGTTGCCTCCCAAGTAGCGCCTTTCTTTAACGTCCTTTGGCTAGACAAAAGCATCATTGGCTCAAGGAGGATGAAAATTTTCAATTCTTTGCATTGCTTGCTCCATATGCTCGATAGCCTTCATAGATGGAGTAGTCTTTACACTTATGAATTGTGGAGCTCTTTTGACTCAGGAATGATCTCAAGTGAGCGCACAATGATATGAAGTCTGCACATATTTGCTCACGATGTTGGGCCACCATCACTTCTAAGTTCCTCCTGTCATTCAACTCAAATGTCTCTTGCACATTAGGGTTAATTACATTGATAACACACATAGAATGAGACTCACTAGAATGTTTCTTTGTATCAAAAATATTAAAATGGACAATTTCTCCATCAAATTCCATCGTGAGTGTACCCTTATTAACATCAATTTTAGTTTGGGCAGTACTCATAAATGGTCTCCCTAATAAAATAGGTGATGAATTCGGAGAATTCTTATCATCCATATCAAGCACATAAAAATCAGCAGGAAAAACTAATCCCTCAATTTGAACCAAAATATCCTCCAAAACACCATCAGGGTATGCATTTGACCTATCAGCTAGTTGCATTATTACACCCGTCTCCTTTAAAGGCCCAAGATTCATCAAATCATAAATAGAACGAGGCATAACATTGATGGAAGCACCCAAATCCAACATTGCTTTTTCAACATGAACATTTCCTATCATGCAAGGGACAGTAAACATACCTGGGTCCTTACATTTAGGAGGGAGCTTTTTCTGTAACACTGCTGACACATTTTCTCCCATATGCACTTTTTCATAACCTTTCAACTTTTTCTTAGTAGTGCATAATTCTTTCAAAAATTTAGCATAACGAGGAATTTGCTTAATTGCATCAAGAAGAGGGATATTTACCGCAACCTTACGGAAGGTTTCCAAAATCTCCTTCTCCTGCTCCTCTTTCTTGGCCTTGGCTAGGCGACTAGGAAATGGAGGTGGAGGCGTCATCACAATGTAGGGCTCATCTTCCGTTTTTTGTGGTTGTGCAACTTTAGATTGAGGCACCCCTTCCTCTTTTTGAATTTCTTCCTCGATTGCTTGCTCAGACTTTTTCTTGCTAGGCTCTGGCAATTCTTTTCCACTCCTTAATGTGATGGCACAAGCATTTTGTTTCGGGTTAATGATTGTCTGGAGGTAGTTTGCCCGAATTCTGAGTTTCCAAACGACTGACTGGAAGTCAACTGACTCATTTGATTCTCCAAATTTTGAATGCTAGCTCTTGTCTCCTGTTGAAATTGTTGCATGTTAGTAGCTAAAGATTTAACAATTTCCTCAAGAGAGGTACCTTGCTTAGGAGCCAATTGTTGTGGTTGCACAGGAGGTCTAGGTTGATATTGCTGATGTTGAAATCCTGGAGGTCTTGTTGCATAGCTAAAGTTTGGATGATCCTTCCACCCTGGATTGTAATTGTTTGAGTAAGGATCATACCGCCTTTGAGGTGGTCCAGGAAATCCTCCAATTGCATTGGCATGCTCATTTGACTTCTCTTGGAGAGTGGGCACATGTCGGTGCATGCCCGTAACAGATGCCACATGTCTTCACTTGTTGTACTTGACCTACAACCCATTTCTCAAGCAAAGATGTTAGAGAATCTAATTTATGATCAAGTGAAGAAGTATTTACCTCATTGACTCGACGGGATGTATTATCCCTGCTCTTTCTCCAAATTGTTGGGAGTTAGCAGCCATGCTTGCAATGAGATTCCTTGCTTCCGCTTGGAGTTTTATTCACTAATGCACCTCCACTAGCAAAGCATCTATTAACCTTCTATCGATGGAGTGAGTCCCTCATAAAAGTCGGATGAGGAGTTGGTCTGAAATTTGGTGATGAGGACAACTGCACATAATTGCTTAAATCTCTCCCAATATTCGTGCGGTGTCTCTCCATTGAACTGCCTTATTCCACATGTCCTTCCTTATGCTTGCGGGAAGCTGGAAGAATTTCTCTAAAACCGATGTCTCATTTCAGCCCACGTAATTGATCCCAAGGCAAATAATATAGCCAATCTTTAGCTTTATCAGCTAAGGAAAAAAAGGCTCTCAATTTTATTTGCTCCTCAGTGATTCCTTGAGGCTTCATTGTCGAACAGACCACGTGGAACTCCTTGAGATGCTTATGAGGGTCTTCACCTGGAAGCCCATGAAAAGAAGGCAATAAATGAATCAACCCAGATTTCAACTCAAATGCAGCCTCTAAAGTAGGATAAGTTATGCATAAAGGCTGTTGATTTAAATCCGGTGCAGCTAGCTCTCTCAATGTCCTCTCGTTAGCCATGGTCTCAATCTCCCTTTCTGGTTCACAAAAATGTTCAGCAAGATCTACTGCTATTTTAAGTCCAGGAGAGGAAGATGATTCCTCTGCTTGTTGCCTTGTTTCTTTTCTCAATGCTCGAGCTGTCTTCTCTATCTCGTGATCGCATAAATAGATTACCCCATGCAGAAGATAGGGCATAAACCGGCAACGATAAAATAAAAATTAAAATAAAGTAAAAACAAATTTTCACGAAAATAAATCAATCAAGGCACCCAAGAACGCGCCAAAATTTGACAGTGTCGAGCCTGCATAAAAAATAAATAAATAGAACCTAATCCACGTAAAATTCCGAAGTTAAATCTAGTATCGAGCAGGACTGATGTGCAATGGGTTACTAGCTTCACCCCGATTCCAAGGAGTTTACTTAATCCATATACCGTAAATTAACCGAGAATTTAATTAATTTGAGTAAGTGGCAAGTAGGGTCGCCTCTGGAAGAAGAATTATTTTCTATGAAATAAAATAAATGGGGAGGGAGTTCAATAATTCCTATTTAACAAAACCCAATAAAAATAAACGACACCACAAAATTCCAATTAAAATGAACGATCACAGAATCAAATAAAAAATAAATCAATCAATAACAAGATCTAGTCAAAGGCCTAATCTCACCTTGGTTTCATCAACTTGATCACTGACAGTAAATTGCATTCAATTACTTACAAATAAATTGGTTATGGTTGTCAACAAGCTCTGACAACCTGCCAATCCTCAGTATCGATAGCCACGACAAGGTCTGTAACTACTTCTCTTGCCAGTAGACAACCCTAAACAAGCTCTTAGGATTTAGCCCACCAACAGCATTAACAATTAGATTAGCCACCAATTCTAACCAACAAACACATAAGCTCGGTTCATTTAAGCCAGATTGAATATTCCCATGACAATAATTCAAAAGTTTCTTGTACCTGAATTACGCCAATTGTCACAAATACTAAAACCTTCCAAACGACACGTATTTGACGTTCTAGATGACAGTAGATTATCCCCACAAATAAATAGTGATCAGGTATTTAATTGTAAGAAATAATCATAAACGTGAACATCAGAAAATATTCAAATACTTGTAAATTAATGAAATAAAAATAATCCAAACAAGTCTCACAGAGTTGATGAACCAAAGCTCGATTAGCCTTCAACTAGACGAAGAAATTAGCCACTCTTCATTGAAATTAACCACCAAAAGACGTTTTTGGAAGCTTCAATTAAGAATGACAAAAGGAAGAAATCAAAAGAACGACTAAAGCTTCTAAACCCAATGAATAGCAAAAGTAGGCGGCCAGCAATTCTTGTTCAAGTCAAGTCCGCCCCGCTTGATCAATCAAGCCGTCCCATGAGACTAATCCAAGAATTGCTGATGATGATCTACCAAGGAAAAACCTACGAAGAAGACTCCCTCTTTTGTCTCCTAAAGCTAGCGAATATAAAGCTATTAATCTCCCTTCCAAATTAGGACTCCAAAGAGTTTGAATCCTAATTGGAATCTAACTTGCTAAATAACCATAACAAAATAAATAAGGAAATCAATTACAAATATTCCTAATTAAAAGGAGTCTTTGACCAATTCCCAAAAATATATGAAATCCTTGTTTCCAAATATTCAGCAATTGTCTTCCATGGAAAATTGATTCACTTCTTCAAAAAGGCAACTTCCAAATCAACACACAGCGTGCCCGCGCCTTATCTGGGATTGTCTTCTGGAATTTCCATTCAATTGCAGCTTTTAATTCCTAATTTAACTCCAATGACCTAAATCATGGTTGAAAACAAAATATAAGTAGAATCAAGCAATTAACACAATATTTAGGCCATAATTAGGGGAAAATATCCATAAATAATATGCATAATTAAGGACTTAACATTATCCCTCTTCCTTAGGACGGTTTACCGCCTTTTCCCTTTTATCTAGCTTTCCGTACTTTATTCGCCTTTATATAATTCTCTATCTAGATAATGAAGCAAGTGATTAAATTTTAGTGTTTGCAAAACCATAGTTCCTAGTGGGATCGACACCTATATTTCCCTATACTCAATAAACGATCCGTATACTTGCGGTAATATAGGGTTATAAAGGTTATTTAAAATTTGAGAAGCAAAGAAAAATCCTACCACCTATGAGTAGAGTTTAACTACCATATGGATGTGCCATGGTCAACAGGATTGAAAAAAAAAATCGAGAAATCCTTTACAGCCAATCATGTCTGTACTTTTACCTTTCCATTTAAAAAATAAAATTTGTGTGTTACAACAATTAAGAGACCATAAGAAGAGGACAAATTTTGAATAAAAATTAGTATTTTTTTTCAAAATGAGGTTTTAATGTTATATTTTGAAATGGGCAGCAAATGTTATAGAATTTTGCATATGGGAATAATTAAGATTTTCAAATTTCAAAAGTACCACATAATATTGTGAGAAACCTCAAAAGAGGTCAATGAAATTTTTCCTTTTACAATGGGAAACTTGTCACTGATACAAAATAGCAGCAGGGCAGATGCAATTCCTAGCGATGCAGCAATTCCAAGAGACAAAAAGTGCATTAGGTACGGATTTTTCCTTTGGTTTTCTTTCCTTTTGGTCCATTTGGATTAGTTGTTTTTTGGGTTGTTTTTCAAAAACAGCACTTTAGCATTTGGGATGTGAAAAACTACTATAGTTGTCTTTCAAAAACATTTTGAGTGTGTTTTTGGGATAATATTTTGTGGTATTTTTAAAAGTAAAAATTTATTTGGGTCAATTTTTTGGAGCATTTTTAAAATTAAAAATTATTTGGGATAATTTTTTGGGGTATTTTTAAAATTAAAAATTAATTTTAGGTATTTTTGGGGGATTTTTACAATTAACAATTTATTTTGGGAAGTTTTAAAATTAAAATTTATTTGATGGGTGGTGGTGTGGGTGGGTTAATTTTAAAAAATACCCCAAATAAATTTTTAATTTTAAAGATGCCCCAAAAAAATACCCCAAATAAATTTTTAATTTTAAAAATGCCCCAAAAAATTACCCCAAATAAATTTTAAATTTTGAAAATGTCCCAAAAATAACCCAACTAAATTTTTAATTTTAAAAATGCCCCAAAAAATTACCACAAATAAATTTTTAATTTTAAAAATGCCCCAAAATATCCCAAATAAATTTTTAATTTTGAAAATATCCCAAAAATTATCCCAAATTAATTTTTAATATTAAAAATGCCCTAAAAAATTACCCCAAATAAATTTTTAATTTTAAAAAGTCCCAAAAAATTATCCCAAATAAATTTTTAATTTTAAAAATGCCTCAAAAAATACTCAAAAAATTACCTCAAATAAATTTTTAATTTTAAAATGTCAAAAATATTCCAAATAAATTTTTAATTTGATGGGTGGGGAGGGAGAAAGAGAGAGAAAGAGAGAGAGGAGAGAGAAGGAAGGTGGAGGGGGGAAGGGAGAGAGGGGG
This sequence comes from Gardenia jasminoides, assembly GCA_013103745.1. Classification (NCBI taxonomy): domain Eukaryota; kingdom Viridiplantae; phylum Streptophyta; class Magnoliopsida; order Gentianales; family Rubiaceae; genus Gardenia; species Gardenia jasminoides. Next base: position 9,998,008 of record CM023095.1, on the reverse strand, counting down.
GAGTGTAGACACCAAATTTTGACTATTTCAATTGTTTTATTATGTTTTTATCTATTAATGTTTAGTTATTTATTTTTGAATATTCTAACACATATTTCTTATTTTGTAGGTTTTCTTAAAAAAAAAGTCAAAGTCAAAACGGACCGGATAGGGTCAGTAACTAGTCCGCTGATTAGAAAAAAAAATTACGCTTTTTTCCAGCCTATCCTTCCTCATTTCCAGCTATATTTTTTGTGTCTTTGGCATCAAGTAATCATTTTAGTTAATGCCCAAATCACCCTTGATCCTTAAGACACAAATAAAACGCATCCAATGATCAAGATTAACCCAAGAAAACCCTCAAAGTATCCAAGCCCTTGGTTGTAGGTTTTAATGCCTATAAATCACCCATGTTAGGGTTTTCTGGAAGAGGTTGGAAGCTGAGAGAGAAAGAGAGAAGAGGGAGGCTGAGAGGAAAAAAAAACAGAGAGAAAAATGATTGAAAATCAAAGAGAAAAGAAGAAAAAGAGAGAAAACATAAAAACTAGGGTTTCTTTTTTAGGGAAGATTTCTGGAATTTTGGTGATTACTTTTTCGTTCTTCTCAAGCTTCTGAATCAGGTAGTCTTTCTTTACTCTATCTATTGTTTTTTCCTGGTCGAAAATTGCTAGAAATCAGACCTTTTGGTGGAACCAAGGTCTTGACTATGTTTTTGATGTTTTATAATAATTGATGATGTTTATTTGTTGTTATATGAGTATGTTACGTTTAGATAGCCTTGGTAAGGCTAGTAGATTTGTTTTACGCTTAAAATCGACGCTTTGATGCTTCTGTGATGATTCTGATGGGTTTTCTGAAAAATTTTTGGAAAAATGTTCTTCATGTTTTGAAGATGTGAAGAAACGCGGATTGCTTGCGCGGATTACTCCGCGTTTCCTCTTGAATGTTTGAAAATGTGAAGAGACGCGGAGCTCTTACGCGGCTTGGTTCGCGTATCGATCCGCGTTTCTTCTTGAATATTTGAAGATGTGAAGAAACGCGGGGTTGTTACGCAGCCAGATAACCCTCGCTTTCTAACCCGGCTTCCCCCTTTTTTGTCTATTTGATGATGTTGATGCTTAAGATTTGGCCTTTTTTCTGTTTTAGCTTGTTTTTACATGATATGAATGCTGATGTGTGATGTTTTAAATAGATCCCCTTGCCTCTGAGGATTTTGTTTGTGTTATTGTCCGAAAAACTGGAAGCAATCTTCCTGATATTTTGAAGATGGGAAGAGACGCGGACCGTTCTAGTCCGCTTCCTCGACCTTGATTTTTTTGCTTGTAACGCTGGACTCGCGTCTGTCTGTTTTCTACCCGTAACCCTCTCGTTCTCGGTTTTGTTGATATTTCCTGCTCTTTTGTTCCAAAATCTTACTCTATTTCCTAATCTTGTCTATGTTGCTTGCAGAATCTGTTTAGATACCTTTTCTTTGAATTTTTGATTGATTTTTCCTTTAAATTGGTACCTTGATCCCTTTTGTTGACATTGAGTCTTAGATAACCATTCCCCTCATTCAAGGATTCAATTAAGGCATCACACCAAGGGATGGTAACTTCTTTCCCCTATTATGTGCTCTTTATGTGTTTTTGCATGATTTTGCATGTTTTTAAATTAAGTTTTCCTTTGCTTTTTATTCATGCCTAGTCTTTATTTATGTCATTTAATTTTTGGGTAAATCATTTGGAGGCCTTGGATGCCAAGTTGTAATAGATAGGTTTAATTTTGCAAAAAGTGTATTTATTCTAAAAAAATGTAATAGTTAGATTATTATTCCGAATTTTTTTCCCTTAGAATGTATTTAGGTTCCCCCAATGTAATAATTAGGTTTTATATGCTTATTTTGCATGCTTGCATGATTATGTGTTTATTTGCTTTCCTAGGGTCTTGCATCTAGATATTATGCCTATGTGTTATGTGTTTATGTGTTTTATGTGTTTACTTGCTTTATTATCATGTCTACATGTTTATTGTGTAAATATATTGACGTCACCACACTAGTCCAACGCTAGTTGTGGCCTTTCCTTTCGATTTCTCACTAATCCAATGTTAGTGAGAACTTTTTGACGAGGGCTAGTCCAACGCTAGACCCTTAAATGCCATTCATGCATTAGATACAAATTTCACACACTTTTCACTTTTAGAGTTTTTTTCCCATTTTTGCATGTTACTATTCTCCCATCCCGTATGTAAACATCTCATTTAGTTTTCTTTTTCGTAAAAAAATAGATTTGTGCATTTAAGGCATTACCCTTTGAATTAGGGAAGAGAGCGAGTATGGCTTCCTAGCCTTAGCACGCTTTTATTTCCTTCTATGAAAAGGAAGATTTAAAGTCACGAACTTAGTCCCCCGCACCCATTATGTTGCATTATCCCTCTTTAGGACATACGTGTGCATTATTTTAAATGCTATCAAAAATCATTCTTTAAAAATCAACTTTCTTTTTCATGTTTAACAATTCAAAGTCAAAATCCATTTTTTAAATTGCATCTTTTGGAAATACAAATTCCTCTTTGCACTTAAAATTGATATTCTCAAAAATCCAATTTCTTTTTCCTTGAGATTTTATAAAAATTGTTTTTCTTTTGAAAACCCTATTTTCCCGTTTGTTTGAGTCTCATCATTTGCATTTTTCGTGACCTCCTCGAGGGATCAAATTTGGATGACACAATTAATGTGATCAATTCCAATCAAATCTCAGGGAGACATTTTGCCTCTCTCGATCCAACATTAGATTTAGGTTTTGCATCCATATAGACAATATCCAAATGTGATAAATTTTAAAGTTAGAATTAGGAAATTTTTAACTAAATCTTGCAACTAGCTTTGGCTAGGTTAGAAGGGTGCCTTAGAGACGAGTAACATCGAATCTTTGCCTTCCCTTCTTTCAACTGTGACCCCCGAACCTTTTTCTCTAGTTTTTCAAAGACCTGGAGTCGTCTTCTTAGTTTATTTTCATTAATTAAAATCTTTTTGGTGACTTGGTGCACCTAAACTCCATACCAAGTGGCGACTCCAAACTTTTTCTAAAAACCCTTTTCTAGACTTTTGTTTTTGGGTCCAAATCGTCGCATTTTTGTAGTCCCATGACCCCTTTCTTTTTTCAAAAATCGATTTTTAACTAAAAGTCTTTTTCAACTAAAAAACCCGAAGCGACGAGGGGTGGTCTCATTTCTTCCCCCCTCTCCTCCTTTCCCAAAAAATGGGGCGCGACAGGGAGGAGGTGGTGGTGGGGGTGGGTGTTGGTGGTGGTGGGTGGTGGTGGGTGATGGTGCTGTTGAGGTGGAAGAAAAAGGGATAATTTTTTATTTTTGTATGTATAAGTTGTTTTTAAAATATTTGTTTGGATTGGTGTTTTTGGGATTGTTTTTGGTTGGTAAATGATGATTATGCCCCCGTAAGTCCATGTGATTGAACAAAATTCAGTCAAAAATCCTACATTGGAAGTAAAAAACTTGTTTGAGGACTATATTGGTTAAAATAATTCATTGGGAATAAAGTCGATTTTAGTAAAAATGTTCAGAGATCAAAATATCGAAATTCCCAAAACTTTATTAGGTAGTATGGATTTTGGAAGAGTTGACTTATGTTCTATTCTGAATTATGCACGCCGGTATATATGCCTCGGATAGATTTCATTTACTCAGATTAACGGGACCCTTCTCAAACATTTTTCTTAGATTTATGGATTTGACTGAACAAACAGAAAGATATATCATATATGAATCAGAAACAATTTTTACGGCGAACCTTTTATTATAGCTGCTGCTAGGACTCTGCATTTAACTTTGAGCAGGGATGCCATCCTATCTGATACCTTCTTCTTTATTTAACGTCGGTTAAATATTACCCTGTGATCAAAATTGATGAGATTGAAGGTTCACTACTTCACTTCTATCGCCTTAATTATCCGCACTTAGCCGACCCCTCATTAGAATAGATTAGTACAGCATTGAGTGATGATGCAATTAGAAGAGACGTCAATGTCTAATTGATGATACATAGAGGAATTTTATTTGGATGATGATGCATTTAATATAAAAGTTAATATTTTTTTTTCCTAAGACTATCAATTAGATAATGAGGATTCCGCAAGCTTATTTGGATTATATGTGACGTTTTATTAATGTGCTTCACAATTTTATTTAGAGACTAATTAGACTTGTCATCAACCGATATAAAATTGCTCATGCTGCGCCTGATGAGTTGAGAGACCAATTAGAATATTTTATGAGGACAGATGTTGACTCTGAATGGATATACTTGGAATTGAGTTGTGACCATAATTGTCCCCAGACAGTGAACCAAAATCAGCAAGGTTTCACAACCATATACTTACACCCCTACTATACGACGGCCCATAAAATGAAAACAAGGCGCGGAAGCCAGGCAAACAAGACGAGCAAAGATTTCTTGGTTGATTAGCACATGAATTGAGTTACTTTCCCCAGCAGTGCCAAATAATGTTTGCTTGCAATATGTTTTGAAAATCATACTGCACCAATCGAACCGTAAATCGACCATATCTGAAGTATGGTTTAATAATTAATTAAAAAAATTTAATTAAACTGATTAAATTCGGTCAAGCACCAACTGAACCGATAAAATTTAGCGGGTTCAACCTAAATTCACTAAATTTTTATTATTTTGAAAAATATTTCAATTGTATTTAAAATTTTAATACTAAAATAACTAAATTTTTTGAGGCAGTCTCATTTCGACGTGCCAAAGAAGAAAGTTCCCGCCAGGCTTCACCAGCTAAAGGAAGGAGACTTGCGAAATTCAGCTACACTCAACCTATGTTTTCAGACTCGGACCGGGCATCGAACCGGCCGAAGCTCGGGTCGTGGGTCATGGCCAGGTTCAACCGGGTCGAATCGATGACGCCATAAATGTGTCATAAATATATATATTAATAATATATAATCAAAATAGTATATAAAAAATTTTCTTAAAAATAATATATAAAATTCCTCAAATTGGTAGTTTTCAACTTTATATATATAAAAAATTTTTCTTAAATTGGTAATTTATGACTTTATATATAAATTAGAGAATTTTATATTCAATAAATAAATTGATTTAAAGAATATAATATATATATAGAGGTAGAAATGTAACTTAAAAAATGTATTGTATTAATTTTATACTTTATTAAAATGATGAGAGGTTAAAGCATATTTACTAAAACTTAAAAAGTGAGTTTGAAAGGATATAAATGGGTTAAAGGTAAAAAAAAAAAAAAAAAACTAGTCAAAAGTCAAACCCGGTCAACCGGGTTAACCGTTCATCGATCGACCGGTCAAACCGGTTTTGACCGCTTTGACCGTTTTTAACTTTCCTGTTTTGATGGTTGACTGGACCGGATGCGGTTCGGTTCAACCGTCGAACCGCCGGTCCGTCCGAAGTTTAAAAAACACTGCACTCAACCCCTTCAAAACGTTTCAGCAAATATAAGAAACAATAATCATATTCACTTCTGTATGGATACTACTACTGTTAGAATATACAGAAAAGAACCGGAGCAAAAATAGATTTTGAGGCGTGAAATATACTTTTCTTGAGGTCTTATTTGCCTCTATATCAAACAAATTACCTTTAGGATACAACAAAATCTAAAAACTATTTAAAACCAAAAAGTAACTTAATTCTATTAAAATTCCACTACTTGAAAAATCAATGCACCTATTCAAGATACCATAAAAGAATGCAACTCTAATTGAAGAGATATATAGGTAGTTTACTACTTAACAGATATGTCTGTTAAGTTTAATTGCTCCTAATTAATTAGGAAAATAATAAAATTTTCAAATAATTAGTTAGCACCTCTTCTAATTAGAAAGTCCAAGATGCCAAGAGTCCTTGTCAAGATATTTTATATATTTTTCAATTTATATCCAAGTGAACCAGACATAAATTGAAATTACATTTCCACCAAATTTTCCCTCCAAACTAATATCTGAATCAAATTTGTTAAGAAGAGAAGACAATGACATACATACACAATAGGCACTCTATTCTCTTTCAATGTGGGATAATGAATTTCAACTAATTCATTGTAAACTATTACCAACAACTACCCTGGCTTCATCGGATAAGGGACCACATATAATATATGTTGCAGCAAAAATTTTAGCAAGACCAGCCTGATTGTATCATTTTTAATCAAACATTTAAACGAATCCACAAAGGTAGGATCGAATATCCCAAATACCTACGCATGTAGATGTTTCATTGTCAAGAAGCAAGGTGGCCCGTTGTCTTAAAAGATGTCTATAGCTTATTTCGTCATCCTTTTTCTTGATAGACACGAGTTTGGTCCACCGAGTCAAACCTTTTGATTTATCTCTAAGATATTTTCTTCCATCCCGGAGAAACTGTGCCGCTAGATATTTTTGTTGGGGCCGTGTGCTGCACAGTATAACCCTTGTTTTTATGGCTGCTCTGGTCTTCTCAAAGTCTGCTCATTGGTCATTCCTGCGAATACCAACCTACTGTTTATGAAATACAAACAAGCAGCAAACTTGTTTCTAATATGCCTTTCCTCCAAAATATTAATGAGTTTCATTACATCCAAGATGTTATTTGCATCCAATATTAATCCCTCTTCCTGTTTATGGCTTTTACATTTTACTTTAGACACTATAGACATAGCGTATCAGATATCTTCACAAATCTGACAGATTTACTGGAATAAAGTGGATGCCATGGACTTGCTGGACGAAAAATATTCGCTGATGATGTACAAGAAAGAAAATGGTTTGTTCATATTTGTGTAGCCACTATGAGTACTCTATCTCTCTCTGTGTTTTTTTTTTTTTTTTTTTTTAGCGACTATAAGTTTGATAAACTATATATCGGTAGAAAAGCTCTTTGTTGAAACTTCAAGTTATTAGCCATTGACGCGAGACTGCCAGACCTAGATCTATCTGGATAAATCTTTTACCTCTCATTTGATAAATAGGAATGTCCAAAATGAAAAGATTTTTTATAAAAATGTCTTTCTAGTCAAATTGATATCCAAAATTTTTTTCATTCCAATGTCTGGTACGCATGTCGAATGGAATGTCCATTCTATTCCCAATATTCGATACCATAAACATTTAGACGTCAAAATAAAATGAAATATGTATAAAATTAGCTTAATTACTCTAAACTCTGTTATCGAGCGTTACATATTTTTACATGTTTTATTTATTCATGCTATGCTATTTGTTACCTTACACGAGGAATTTGACTATTTTTCATTTGTATATTATGAATAACTTACGTATTTATTGAAACAAGTCAATTATAATATTTTATTACTTTTGGAATATGAATACTCATTTAAAATTTTTTTTTATTTTAAATGCTAAGGCAATTACTAGTTTACAAAAAAACTAAATCATATGAAGTTTTTTTTTTTTATAACTCAAGACGTCCTATTTATAATCCATTCCACCTTATCAGCTAACTCAATTCTTTCTCTAAATTATATGAAGTTAAAATCATATTCCATTACTATTATTTTTTTTACTATTTATGTCAAGTGTGCCAAAAAAAATCATTACACATTTGCACATAAGTTTAAAGAACAATATCAAATTAGCAAAGAAAAATTATTTTATAAATAACTAGAATAATTTGCTAAAAAATTTATGGTCATTAAAAAATGTACGGTCAGTTGTTAATTAAACTAATAAAAAGCCTACTCATTGATAATAGAATAAAGAGATATATGATGATAAACTTGATTTCAAAAATTTTGGACATTCCAAGGTAAAAGTGGAAAGAATTTTCATTATAATTTTGTGAGGTATGGGTGTAAACAATGAAATTTCCTGTCTATTCTGGGCTATTACTGCATACCAAATGAGAGATTAACGTAAAAAGTATAGTGTAAAAAAGGTATATCAAAATTATTCAAACAATCCCTCACCCTAGTGAAAAAATTAAAAAAAAAATAATCTTGACAACCTCTTGAGTGCACTCACCAATAAAATCTTGCCATGTCAGCAAAATCCTACTTAATCTCTACATTATTATTATTTTTAAAGGCCCACATCCTTATACCACAGTAACTCTTTTTATATATCCTTTATTTTCAATCTACTGCTCCTTGTTTCCCCTCCAAATCTTTGGATTCTAGTTGTCTTCTTATTTTTATGCAAAATTTTGTTACACTGACAAGTTTAAGTGTATGTCATATGTTCAAGAAGTAACTTTTAAATATAAATAAAGATTGTGTGGAATTCATTTAAATCTATTAGAATAAAAATATTCTTACACTAAACAATGTATAGAATGTTATTTACAACAACATAATTGAAAGTTTAGAAATTCCTCTTAACAATTGATTCCAAGTACTATTTACAAAACAAAGAAAATCCCTCATTTCCCTTAATGTACGTATGGACATCCGATGGTATATATGACATTGTTCTCAAGCATTCATCTCTGTATTTATTCTGGCTTGTCACTAAAGTTTGTCACATATCCATTTCTATCGTTCTGTATTTCTGCTCAAGAAAGTCTAACGGTCCATTTTATGTTTATTCTTATTTTTTATTCATTCATGCGTAAATGATAAACGTTAGGAACAGCAACAATGGAAGATTTCTAATCGTAATTTAACATGATTAACTATTGTACTTTAGAAGAAGGGCTACGATTTTGAACTTTCTATGTGAAAAAAAAAAATGACGATGAATCTGACCAAAAACGAAGGCCTTTTTTTTTCCCCCCCTGGTAAATTAGGAGTTGAGTCATAAGCAGAATAATGTATCAGTACAAAAGACAACAATAGTTACACTAACAATGACAATTCATGGAAATGCTACGGGGAAGACAAACTGCTCTGATGTCCTCTTCAAACAAAAACAAAAGCCAAATCACGAGGACAACATGTATCAAAAAAGTGACAAAACGACTGGTCTGCTATCAGCAAATCGACTTGCTTTGCGAGAGACATGCATGGGTGATTCTAACTTGCTCGAGCTGCCAGAGGAGGAATCTGCAATCCGTGATGAAAGGATGTAAATAATGATCAATATTATCCGAATGTGCAATCAGTGAGATAACGTCTAGGCAGTCTATTTCGACGTGAGATAACGTCTAGGCAAGTCTGTTTCAACTTCAAGCCAAAAAACAAAGGTTGAGGACATTCTTTCTTTTGTTCTATTTGGACGTACGTCCGAAAAAAGGGAGGAATTTTTTGACACCCTATCATAGTAGTATTATGATAGTACTAGTAATGTTAGTATCATTTCCCCTAGCTAGCTAGGTTCATATTGTACATCGAAAATGTAACCAACAGTACAGCACATGCAATTCTCAGCCACCTTGGGTCGACATCGAGGGTCTAAGATATAGCAACTCAATTCTCGAAAGTGGAACTTCTGTTTTCGTCCTACCATTACAACATTAGCTGATAGCATCATTATATACATGGTATTGAATAACTAGTTTATGTTAGAATGATTATCAAATTGTTTTAAAACTACCTACTTTAAAACGTACTATCAGGACGAATATATCACTAGTCCATCGTTTGTGTAAGAGTAGATAATTAATTCGTTAATGACCAAATACACCATTAAACATATGGCAATTATTTGCGTAAATAGCTAATTCATTTATAGCTGTCACAATGAATCAATCCCAAGTTTATCCCGGGTCTTGCAGTTGAGGGTGGGAAGGGGTGGGAGGTGAAAAACAAAAAAATGGTCTGTGGGCAGGTATTAACATATATTTTAGATGTCATATTTTTTGAAAATATAAGATTAATTAAGAAAAGTAAATAAATATAATGCAGGATAGGTAAGATTAAATAGGAAAAATATATAAATATAAAGGAAGGTAATAATTGTTAGTATGCGCATATATATGGTAGGTTATGTTTTTGGAAATGTAAAATTAATTACGGAAAGTAAGTAAATACAAGGAAGCGTAGATAAGATTATATAGGGAAAGTGTATCAATATAAGAGAGGATAATAATTGTTAATATGTAAGTGTGTGTGTGTGAATTTTAGGTATGTTAATGAGTGTCTAATGAGCATCCATTAGAAAAACAAAAAATAAAAATAAAAATCACTAGCTTATCGTTTAAACAACTAGTATTTTGTTAAGTAAATTGCTCTCATTAAAAACATAATGTCATTATAACGGCAAATAACTAATTCGTTAATAACTAATGCCATCATTGATAATGTAATACCATTATGACAGTAAATAACTATTTCATTAATAATTAACGCTACCATTAAAAAATATACTACCATTATAACAGTAAATGACTAATTCATTATTAACTAATTCCATCATTAAAAGCATATTACCATTATAACACTAAATAACTAATTTGTGAATAACTAATTCTGTCACAATAAACGTACAGCCATTGCATCGATAATTAAATAGAGAAAGTATATAAACGTAAGGAGAGTAATAATTATTTGTATGTGGATATATATGATAGGTTAGATAATTTTTAGGTGTGTCAATGGGCACCCATTAGAAAAAAATTAAAAAAAAACATTTCACTAGTTTATTGTTTTTAATAACAGGAAACAACTAGTATTCCATTAAATAAATTACGCTCTCATTAAAACCATACTATCATTATAACAGCAGATAACTAATGCCATCATTAATCATATAATACCGTTATAACGATAAATAACTTCATTAATAACTATAGCTCTCATTGAAAACAGACTACCGTTATAACCGCAGATAATTAATTAGTTAATAATTAATGCTGTCGTTACCATTATAACATGACTAATTTGTCATTAACTAATGCCGTCATTAAAAGCATATTACCAGTATAACACTAAATAACTAATTGGAGAATAACTAATGCCGCCAAAATAAACACACAACTATTATATCGAAAATTAAGTAGTTCTTAGCAATTAATGCTGCCATCATTAAAAAACTACAACGAGTTTGGCAGCAATGAAGTGTGCCATTTATGTAAAAAAAATTTTAAAAAAAATCTTTATTAGTATAAAAAAAAATGGGCATGCATTTGAAATTAGCGAGTAGTGGCTAGTTATGGTGACTTGTATAGCTCTATTTGTCAATAATTCATCCATTAATCTTAATCACGTCTTTTGGCGGCGTTGATACACATCCCTTGTTGAGAATTTACAAGGCAGCAGTGCTCATTTTCAAGTAGGGCCTTCCTCCCTTTTTTTAATTTTTAATTTTTGGTTTGGAAAATATAGTTGCGGTTGTTTATTAGGAAGGTTCTAATCTCAAGCAGCAAATTAAGGAACATAAAAATATTGGAGCAGAGAAGAAATTGGAATCAATGACTGCTGTCACTAACATGTAACAGTTGGATAAATTTCTACTTGGGATCAACCAAGCAAAGACCATTTCTTTCTTCTAAATCTATGACAATAAGATTACTTAACGTTGCCAACTATTTCAATCTTTCTCAGTCTCCAGTTAATCATGGATGAAACAACATTGACCTGGGCGAATATTGTCGAGCTGCACATGCCACCACCTGCGCCCACTGCCTCAATCTCATTTTCTTCTCCTCCGGATCAGCACCTAGGTAAAAACATGAATAGAGAAAAAAAAAAAAGAAGAAAGAGCTTTATATATCAATCAATAATTAATTTCAAGAACAACCCTTATAGATTAAGTTGGACAAAAGAAAAAAAAAATCGAGGCTTTGTTTCTGCGTAGATTTTAAATCTCAGTTTTTTACCAGGCTCGAAAAGAGAACTGGAGGAACTTCCACTAGACGACGGCGGCGTATCAGAGTCAGAACTAACAACAGTCAGCGACGAAGAAGACCTGGACAAGCTATCACTCCTCCTGCAGTAGAACTGTTTATTCACAGCACAGTAAAACTCCAACGCTGGGAAAGCACTCGACAACTTAGGGTCCAAGTCGGGCGAATCAAATTCGAACCCGAATCCGAGTTCAAAGCAAGCCCGGAGTTCATCCAAGTCGGAGTCTGTAAAACTCTTGCAGCGGCGGCGTTGCATGTGATGAAACTCCTTTTTGCGCTTCAGCCATGCTGCTTCACGCTCCGTGTCCGGGGACCAGGACTTGGCTTTGAAGAGCGGTTTTTTGAAACTGATGACATGGTCCATGCAGCGCCGTTTGTCGGCTTGGGGGCGTGCTTTCCTTTTTTCTTTTTTTCTTTTTTCTTTTTTTTTGGTTTGTTTGGCGGAGAGATTAAAGAGGGGTTTTTAGGACGGCGGGAAGGGCTTAAGGAGGGAGGTGTTTGTAGAAGAGGTTAAGGAGAAAGTGGACTCTTAATCATAAGGGATAATATCAGAAACCTCCCCTGAGGTTTCTCATAATATCACCTAGCACCCCTATAGTTTTAAAAATATCACTCACCTCCCTTAGCAATTGTAAATTGACTATATTAACCTTCACTTGGTACATGATTTACATATCAAATAAATGGATGTCAAAAATGAAAGAAAAGAGTCAAAAGTCACTTTTTCTTTTTCTGTTTATCCCAAATTCTTTTTTATTCTTTTTTTTGTATGGTTGTGCAATTTTTTACTTATAAATTGTAATAAATTAAATTTTATTTTTTTTAATTGTGATAATATGGAATATGAATGTATGCTTTTTTTGTTTGTTTTGAGTTGACTTTTTATAATGAATTAGTACAATTTAAAGATTTGGGTCACGAGTTGTGAAGATATTAGACAAAAAAATGGCTCATAATAAATTAGTTTTAAATATATAAATTAATTGGTACTAGTATATTTCTTTACAATTTTTTTATTTTTAAAATTTTTATTTTTCTGAATTATAGATTTGTGATATAGTAGTACGAGTAGAAATTATTTTTTAGGTGGTGATGTTTTTTTTAACAAACAAAGTGGTTAGGATATTTTCAAAATGAGCAATATGAGCAGAAGGGTAGTTTGGGATTTTAATAAATTTTGTTATGCAAATAACAAAAGTAAGGGAGGTAAGTGATATTTTTAAAAGTTTAGGGGTACTAGGTGATATTAAGAGAAACCTCAGGGGAGTTTTCTGATATTATCCCTAATCATAATTAAATGGGTGTCTGATCTGATCTGTGTGTCCTCTATAAACTGGGTGTATTTTGGACTGTCTTAGAATAGGTTTGTCGTGTGATGTCATGTGGGACCGAAGTCAAATGATTCATTCTAGACTCGGGGTGGATCATGTGAACTATGAAAGAGGGCTGCTCCCCTCGGGAAACTGACCAGTTAATCCAAAGTGGAAGAAATCCATGCTAAGTCCTCTCCTCATTCCTCACACGGACACGGGTTCTACACTTCCAAGTGATGGTTTGTTTAGTGGAGGCCTAAATGCTGATTTAAAACTTGGGTGCATTTGATAAAATTGAAATATAAAATCTGAATTTATTAATTTTTTGAATTGTTAAATACTAAATATAATATATTTGAGTGTATTTGACATTCAGTAATAAGTGAATATCATATCACTTACTTTTGGAAATAAGTTTTATTGAGAAAATTTTTGGGGCGCTTAATTAATTCAAATGTTCTATTTTTATTTATTAAAAGCATCTAAACATATTAAAATTTGAAACCGTTAAGTTTAAAGTAGTGAATTGGATTATCAAGCACGCCCTTAGTTTCACTTACTTTTGGTAACGTGGACAAATGAATATTTCATATGCTAAAATTCTCTTTCCGTAGGAATTTGATTAATATACTATTACTATTGTTAAATGTAATATGAGTTTAAAAAAAAATTTTGTCTCCAACGTTTGAGTTCGTTATTGAGCTATTTTTTTTCCCCCTTACTTTGATCCGAATTTCATTTACAACCGTATAATAGATTCAAAACATGATTGTGCACGACCGAATTGCTCGTACTTGACTTACTAATTGCCATTAATTGGTGCTACGTACATATCACACGCTAGATGAATTTCACGTTAGGGTTAACTCCATTGGAATCCAGCTTCCAAAACATAGAGTTCATGACTCCACCCGTTTTATTGGAATACTAAAAACTTCAGAATATGACTTTCATCATTTGCTTCTCCGTGTCGAAGTACATGAATATGGCCTCAGTTGCATGCAAAGGGTTTTAATCTCTACGTTGAAGCTTACTCAAAAATGAAATAGCGTTCTTATTTCCTTTGCATATTACACAAGGATTCACTTGAAAGCACATCTATCGTTTGTTAAGGTTTAGAGATACAATACCTCTGATTCTATCAGTTAACTGTATAATAGTGAGGTTATTAAAACCTACGTTCTATAAACACTACATCGAAAACCAAAAAAATACACATTGAAGCTATGAGAGATCAAGAAAAGCTAAGAGAAACCCCTTTGTCTAGATGGGACTTATTTGTGGTTACTGTTGATTCATATATCAATAAGTTAAATCAGTGTATTTACTTGTTTATCGCTGAGTTATTAGGGTTAACTACCATGGTTTACGTTTTATTGACTGACTTGCTGTGTACTTGATGCTTTGGCCTTTTTAGTGGGGTTCCTAGACATAGATTTGTGCTATTTGTTTATTAGCTTTTTTTTTTTTTTAACTACTATTTGTTTATTAGTTTGGTTAACGGGTGTCTCGGGACATTAATAACAAAAAAAGACAAGATTTTTGGCAAAGGTGGTTAGATTGTTGATAAAATTTCATGTATTAATTTTTTGCTCACATGAGTCAAACTAAATTGGAGAAGCGTATATATAAAGGTACAACAATCGTGAATTTGTAGTTGAGGTGGTCCATAACACCAATGGAATAATTATTTTAGTATAGCTTGAATCTTGGAAATGCAGGTTTTCCGTCAAGTTCTACAGGGCTCGAGGTGGGTACATTGAGCCCCATTGAGTCATTCTCACTTCCAGTGTCCCAATCCTACACGGTCTTCTTCGCGAATCATTGTGTTTATTTCGATTGTTCTAATTTAATTAAAATAATTTGTTTGCATTATCAAACAAAATTTTAATTATTTTTTTTATTTTAAATACTTCACATCAAAAAACTATTATAGTATTTTTTTTAATAAATTATTTCAAATAATCTACTAGCCAAACGCACTGATTGATGGACAGACTTGTTTCGGCCAGTGGCCCACAGCTCCCAGACAAATAGGCCCATAAGCCCAACAAGTCTGTTCTCGAACATATGAATATGAAGGTGTAAGCCTGGTGGGCCTTGTTCACCTCTATTTACTTCTTCCACGGGAAGATGGTCCAGGGTTTAAGGACATCTTAATGTGAAGGAAATTAGGGCTGTAGATATACTACTATGTGATCAATCATTTATGTAATAATAAGAACGCAAATAATTTACACCATCAATCTATATGATTAATAACTAGTGTTAAGGCATATTTGACGTGTGTGCAGTTTAGAAGTAATTATTAATTTTTATGAATATATCAATTTTAATTTTACAAAATTAAATTTTATGTAAATTCTTTGTAAAAAAAATTACAATTTATTAGTAATTTTTCCTTTAATATAGTTATAGTTAATTTGGTAGTTATAGTATTTAAGGGACTTATGGGATGTTATAGTGGCAAATGTGATTAGGTGATCAGGGTAAAAGTTAAATTCTTTAAGGACAAAATTGAAAGTTAAAAAATGATACACATTGTTGATCCCAACTCCCACCTCTCTTGCTTTAGTACTGTATAGATATAGATATCACATCTAATTGTGTGCAAAAACCTTTAAAATGATTTGTATTCTTACATAAGATGGAACTTGGAAGGGTACTATTAATGGCACTCCAACTATTGTTGGTAATACTTCATCTGTCCTATAATGTATAAAAACATATAAAAAAATAGAATTATTAATAAAAGGTGAAATGCCAATGATACTAGCCAATAGCAAAACATAAATATATTCTCCTGCATAGGCCCATGGGATGATACTAGGAAGCTAACTTTGTGTAGTTGCATCACTAGTTTGACTAGCTAATATTTTCATCATGTGTGAGGATAGGGCATTAGGTGAGCTCTATGCACCACGTAGGCTGTTAGCATCTTTAATTTGTAGTGGTAGAAGGTGGGGTATCAACCACAAAAGTTATTATAAACTTTAAAAAAATTTCAGAAGTTAATTATTTTTTGGAAACACATTTAAAGCACAATTTTTAAAAAATATCTAGACGGTTGGATTGCCATTTTTTCTTAAAAAATTTTTACATTTTCATAAATTCATTCTCTATTTATCTTTTTATTTTATATAAATCAAATCATTTACGGTATTTTTTTTTTTTTTCAAAAATTTCAAAGAATAACAATTCAAATGAGCTCTTGTTCCCAGACCGCCGGGGTGGTGGGGTACGTGGAAGACCTGCTCAGAATAGCACTATAATAATCAATTAAAAACGAAAAAACACAAAAAAGGGCAAGACTGCTCACAATTGATAATGCTGCTTGGGGAAATAAATATCCGGTATATGCGTCTAGGAACAGAAGCCGACAAAATGATCAGTCGCCATCCGCCATCAAAACTGTGTCGGAAAGCATCAATCGACGGCTCAGGCTCTCCCACTTTCCCTTACGCCATTGGCCAACAATCACATCGAAGGGCACGCCAGCAGTTACCGGGCCACGTTGCAAAGTCTGGAGAGATCCACGTAATTAAATGAGCAGGCAAAAAAGCAATTAATTAAGAAAATTGGGGAAAGGGCTGGGGCTTTTAAATGGGGAAGGACTCCGGAAGGAGTAGCAAGAAGACACTTGTCGACTGCAGCAGGGCTCAACCCGGCGAAGAAGAAGGAATCGACACGCCTCCTCCACTTCCAACCCACGCCCTTTCTTCTCTCTCTCTTTCCCAGTAAGTGTAAAATCGTCTTAGTATGTTGGGTTTCCCTGTAATACTGCACTATGTTTTTTCCCCCTGATTTCCACTGCTGAAATGCTCCCAGTAAACAATCTCATAAGCAATGGAAATTATGAAAATGATTAACGATTACCAATTTGATTCTTCTCGTCGTATCCGTTGATGGGTGGTGTTTGCTTTTTTTTTTCTTTTTTTTTTTTCTTTCAGTGCTGAAATGTGTGTTTTTTATTTTTATTTTTATTTTTAATTTTGACATTTTTTTAAGAGTTACTACTAATTTTAGCATTTGTTAGTAGAATTTCCTCTTGCTTGAGAGGATTGTCACGGTGAAGACTATTTTGTTCTTTTTTTTTTTATTAATCTTGCTGGTAGTAAATCTGCTAACTCTTTTGCGGGATTTGATCGAATAAGGATCTGACTAGATTTGAAGTAAGTGGGCCAGTTATTGATCTGCATAATCTAATTCAGCGGGAGGAGATTTTGTTCTTTCTAATCTCATCTCTTTCCTCTTTTGATTGTGTTATTTTCCCTTTAGTTGATGGTTTACTGTTCAGTTGTATATATTGTGCTGAGTTGATGCCATTTTAGTACATCAACATGGAGTCTTCTTTATATTGTATGATGGCAGTAGAGAATCCTGTCATATTTTATTATTGTTTGAAGGCCAGAATGAAGTTTCCCTCGCACATACAATCTGACACGGTTTAGAAATCTTCGGTGATTCAGATGGGGTTTGATAGCATTAATTGGTGATTTCTAGAGAGTATAGACTGATTTATGTTGGTGGAAATTGAGAGGATGTATAGCAGTACCTGTCTATATTATGGCTTTGTGCATTTGCTATTTTGGTTTGATAGAGTAGTTTGACAAGAAAGAACACATGTTAAGCATTCTAGCAAGTTCACTTGCGTGGAAATATCGATAGATTAGAGGTACTGGTTTCTTAGATCTACTTAATTTGCTTTCTCTGCTAACAAGTTACAAACATTAATTTTTGACCAGCTCCTGGCAGTGGCACTTCTTAGTGCTTTTATTATGACATGGGGTCTTGTTTGAACTTCAAAACATGACACAGCCGGAAGGTAGTGTTGGAAGGCCTGGTGGAAACATTCCATTAGCACGGCAACCTTCTGTTTATTCAATGACATTTGGTGAGCTTCAGACTTTTGGCAGCTTGGGAAAGGACTTTGGTTCTTTGAATATGGAGGACCTGTTAAAGAATATCTGGACAGCAGAAGAGACCCTAGTTAGTCTACTGTTGAGAGAAATGGGACCACCCCGGGTGGAAACTTGCAGAGGCAAGGCTCTTTAACATTGCCACGCACCCTAAGCCAGAAAACAAGGAATAGAAATTAGATGTAATAGATGTTTGATTCCCCTCAGAGTGTGTGCGAAGTCAAATGAGAGTAGGGGAATTGTGGCTACAAAAATTGGTAATAGGTCTCCATTGCAGGGGTGTTGAGTGTTCCTTGTCTTGCATATCTGAGTTTACAATTGAATTTAAATTAAGAATTTGAATGTCATATGGATTATCAAAGAGTTTTAGATCAAGGAAATAGCCTTCTTTCTTACTAGTGGAGAGAGTTTCTTTCTGGAAATGGACGAGTCTGTAAGCTAGAAGTAATACTTGCATATGCTTATAGCAAGCTGAGCATATTGGCATGGGACCATTATTTCCTTTCTTGTGCCACTGCTTGCTTTTTTTCCTGCTTCTCCCAACCCCTCCCCTTTTTTTTTTGGCTTTTTGTTGTTTGTTGTGTTGTATGTAGATCAGCCATCCTTTCATCAAAAATTTTTTTTTGAGTATGTGTGTGCATGTGTATCCTCAGTCCCTACTTGGCTTAATAGAACTATTCATAGTACTCGTTTACTTGGAGTGTCTTCTCAACTTGATGAATGATATGCATTATTAGACTTGTTTCCTCCAATTATTCTCTATTTGTTTCAGGGAGATTTTCTCATCATTCTGTATTCTTTTATATCTATAAGGAGATTACCAAGCAAGAAAGACATTCTCATGTTTTCTAATCTTAAAACCGAGTTCTAGGTTGCAAGTTTCTTGTTTTTTCTGAATAAAATGGTGGCAGTAATGCTTGACCTGATAGTCAATTGGCATATTAGCTCGTGTAAGATATATGTACAATCATAAGACCAATTCAAGATTGTGTATTACACGCATTATCCTTGTTATTCATATTGGGGATTTTGAACTTCAGGAGTCATTTTTGTTTCTAAGTTCGTGCAACCATGTATAAGTTTATGGGATATGTGTAATTCTGAGAGAGTACTGCCATCTAGTAGAGTATGATCTATAATCTGTCCTAGGTTGTTCCTTTCTATATAGGTTTGATCAAGCCGAATTTGTCTGAGTTCTTACACTTTGATTGTTCTGAGCTGACTTGGGATCACACTTGAGTCTAGGATACAAGACTTGAGTTCTTACACTTTGATTTCCCTTGTTCTTGCCTTTCCAGGCCCCCCACCCCCCCCCCTCCAAAAAAAAAGAGAGGATCCCTTCCTCCCTTGCTCTCATTCTCTCTCGCTGTGCATGTTGGACTTCGAATCTGTTCTTAAAAATGCTGTTGTGTCCTGACTTTTCCGAAGTCTTGTTTTGTATTGCTGTCTTTCTCATTTATGTGCTGCTTTCCCTGCATCATGCCATTTCAATTATATCTAAGTCCCTCCTAGCCCCCCCCC
Source organism: Gardenia jasminoides (assembly GCA_013103745.1). Taxonomy (NCBI): domain Eukaryota; kingdom Viridiplantae; phylum Streptophyta; class Magnoliopsida; order Gentianales; family Rubiaceae; genus Gardenia; species Gardenia jasminoides. Next base: position 9,978,500 of record CM023095.1, on the reverse strand, counting down.
CTCCCCCACACCCCCCCCCTCCCCCGGGGGCCTCCCCCCAAAAAAAAGTTGCATTCTTTGGCAACCCTGATTTTCAATGTTACATGAAATTTTCATCATTTTATCTACTTTTTGAACAGATGGAAAGAAGCATAGCTGATGATCTCTACCACGAAGTATTGAATATGTCCAATATTCATTTAGATCCCAGGTCAAATGTTGACGGTGCACTACACAATCCACATGGTATGTTTTTTACTGTAAGGTTTTTTCTTCTATTAGTTATTCGTCAATCTGTTGATGTATGCTGGAACTGAGATCCACTTAATTAGTACAACCAATTCAAAATTCATGATAATCTATTGGTCTTGTGTTCCCAGAAAGCATACTAGGATTGTGTGCTTTTGCTGTTTTAAGAAATGATCGATGATAATGTTTGTTGAAGGGTATTGTTTATGAAACCATTCCTGGATGACCTTAGTGCGGTTACTAGGAAACAAGTAAATGAAGCCTAACAGAGAGATGAGTGTTGAGTTTTACCTTGTTTTCTTGCATTCTGAGTTTTCCCTTGTTTTCTTGCATTCTAGTGTATCCAAGTAGCAGTTTACATCATTGAACAGGTGGATAAAAAGTCCCATGATAAAGATCTATTTCATTAACTCCTTTGGTAAAATTGTTAGTTTCTTCTTACATGGGATATGAAGTATGGTGCTTTTGCATCCCAAAACGTGGGCCAGTACTTCTACTCCTGCACCTGCTGGAATCCAATTATTCTTTCTCCAAGTTCTGTTTCAGCCTTGAAATTGCTAAAACCTCATAGGAATTTGTTTAAACTATGTAATGCATTCTCCTTCTGCTTCTTAAAACATTAGTATCCTACACAATGACTGTAGGAGATACTGCTGCACTTTAATGATCTCTTTCTATATTGGCTTTACAGCACCTCTATCCATCTCAAATTTTCTAGGGAATCCTTTATGTCCTAATCACATTCTGCCGAAGCATTGAGTTTAGCTGGTGCAGGAATTCCTCTTTTTCAATTGCGCGAGCAGATATAATATAAAACTAGGTTCTCATTGTCGAACCCCTTGAAAATTAGTGTTTTTAAAACCCACTTACCTTAAGGCTGCATTGTCTTTGTTTACTTGGTGGTCCTACCCTTATACAAAGATGCTTGAAAGTTGAGATGCTCATCACCATCAGGTTAGGCACGATCATTATAGTTGGTAATTGTGGGTTTGGGGTTTTTGTTGCACTATGAGGTTCTGTGTTGGAGGAAAATAGTGGCAACTGCCAGGGATAAAGATTAATGAGGAGAGAACACATTAATCTCCAAGAAAAAGATGATTAGTCAACCCAGGAGAGCTTAAGTTGATACCTGAATCATATGATGAGGAACACGTATTGCTGCAGTACAGATATACGTCCATTCATTGGGGGGCTATAGAATCTAATGTTGCCCTGGATTGTGAAAAGTCCAAATAACTTTGAAAAAACTTCCTGCCTACAACATGTGCACCTGTTAAGACTGGGAATTCTAAAGAACTACTGCAGGACTTAAGTAAACCCCTGAGGAGAACTTATCTAAAGAAAATCAAATTAATTGATTATCAATTAATATTGCATCATTGTGTTATGTGAGCCTTGACTTTTATCAATGTCTAATTTCAGATAGTGATGGGGATGACCTGTGGTATGATGATGGAGCTTTACCCTACGAGACTGAGAAACTTGAGAAAGCATTTGATACGGAAAGGGAGTGGCAGAGGAGGCGCGAGCAATTCCATACAGTATCCTCATGCTAATTGGCACGTTAGAAAGTTTATGGTTGTGCCTCATTTAATGCTGATATCATGCACATGGTTCTCTTAGCTTGTCCAAATGTGCAGAATTGTAGATATAGCCTTATGATCGAAACTCCTAAAATAATAATCATGTGGGGAGTCTGTTCATGACTCTATATATCAGAATAGGTACACGGAGGTGAGAATGAAATTTGATGCTACTGAGAGTTTGGGGTTAAGAAATATGATGAAGCTATTTCACATCCAGTTTATGTTCGTGTTCTACTTCCAGTTTTCCCCTGCTGTTAATAGATAATAAATATTTGTAATTCCTGATGAACTATCAGATTGGATATCGTGACGGTCTGCTGGCTGGAAAAGAAGCATCTGCTCAAGAGGGATTTAATGTAGGCTTTAAGGAATCTGTCTTTGTTGGCCAAACATGGGGTCTTGTCAGAGGTGTTACCAGGTAAATATAATAAAGACAGAAATTATTGAACTTTTATTGCACTACTTTTAGAGGTCTTGGGTTCAAATCCATCTCCCCTCCCCACTTGTTGAATCCCCTCCTCCCCTGCTAGGAGGGGGTGGGGGAGAGGGGGGGTGGGGAAATAGAGGAAAATGGTTTGCTTTTAAGTTTCCTTCCACCACTTTTAAGATACCAATTCTTTTTCTGGGGTTGGGGGTTGTGTATAATGAAGTGTTAAACGAAAGTCTTGTAGAACTAACAATTTTCTTGCCATCTATTCTCTTGATGAAGTGGTTGGGTTTGTCTTCCTGATGGGGTAAAAGAGAGGTTGGTTGAAACAGAGGAGAGAAGAAGCAAGTTGCAGCAGTTGCATGAATCAGTGCGTGGTATTTCGACAACAGATGCACTTAGGCTGTTCCATGATCACCTTAATAACAATTTAACGGAGCATGGGGAGAATGCAGAAACCAGTTCCAATACAGCATATTTGCATGGCCAATGTTTTGATGTGAATGTTCTTGAACATTATATCCGGGAGTTTAACTTGCTTCTTGTTGAATGTTCTGCAGTGGATGTGCATCTAAAATGACCTAAAATTGTCATGGAATGCATGGGATATGCTTAGGTAATTGTGCATCCAAAGGAAATATATTTGGCATCTTTTGGAGAGCAACACAATACTGGGCACCTGTCAGATATGCCATCTCTGTTTGGAAAGGTTTCTCCTCTGCCTATATTGAGCACTGGACGTTGAAGCATTCCTTACAGGCCAACTACCTGGGCAACATACATCGCTTGATTACTCTCTGTTTGATTTCAATAGTTGAATCGTGTATTCTTTTTTGCACCCTTGAAAGTCTATGAAATCTGACAATTCCTCTTTTGTAACTGGTGCTTCTATTGTCAGTATCGTTGTGTAGTAGTCTTTTGTTTTTAAAGATAAATGAAAAACATTTCTTTTATGGTTAATTACACTTCACTCCTTGAACTTTTACCTGAATTGTACTTTACGCCTCCTGAACCAACTTAATACGCATTACATCCTTTGAAAAGCTCCACTGCACAAAACATATACAAAAGTATGATGTGAAATTTTTCTTTAACAAAAATGTCATCCTTTAGAGGGTTTCCTTGAAGCTATTTTTTTTTATTTTATATCTATTACCGTTTATACTCATTTCATTCTACTTATTTATAAAAATATTTGTAGATGAAAACATTTTTTCCCTTCAACTTATATAGCATTTCTCTTTTTTCTTTTGAACTAACTGCATAACCAGGAAAAAAAAATTCAAATCTACTCTATTCGTTTTGAGTGTTCAGTGGCTAGATAAATTGAAAATTAGGGTGCAAAATATTTTGTATGGTATAAATGTTTAATCAAGAGTTGTGTCATTTCAGTAATGTGTAAAATTAAGCATTTTTTCTTTCCCTTGGTGGTAGTGTTATCTTCCATATACTTAAAGCGGGGTTCCTCAGTGAATAGTGAAATGTCGCGGTTTCCCCGGTATTTCTGCGTTATGAGATGTCTCCTTCGTCTTTTTGCTGCGTATTGCTAATGTTGGCAGGCCTATTGCTGATTCTACCGCCTGCTTTGTGTGGTGTATATTTGTTGTTGGTGTTTGCTGTCTTTCGTTCTCTCTTTTTTGCCCTTTTGTTCTGCCTTTGGTGTGTTTGGGCTGGGCCCGGATATTGTTTCAACCTTTTTAGACTTGTCTCCCATTCTTTCTTTTTTGCCCTTTTGTTTTGCCATTGGCGTGTTTGGGCTGGGCCAGGATGTTCTTTCAGCTGTTTCACACTCATTCCGTTGTCTTGTGGGTTTGCCTGTTTGGGTTGGTATGCCTTCCTCGGCTGACATTGCTCTGTTTGCCCTGTTGGTTTGATATCTCGGTTTTCCACCAGCCTTCTGGGCTGCTGGCTTTTCTCCAGGATGTCTCTGCCCGTCGCAGCCGTTGCCTCCGGAATGTTACTCCTGCTACCAACAGATTTGCTTGGTTCTTTTAGTTTGTAGGTCTCTAGATTTATAGGCTTTTCAGATATTTAATGTTGATTTGAAGAGCTCTGATATGAGCTATCATGTATATTGCTGCAATGTTAGTACTTATGCCAAGCCAAAAAATTAAATGCTGATTTGAAGAGCTATCATGTATATTGCTTTATAGCCTTTTTAGAAATGTATAATCCTCCAACTTTTTAATGTATACCTACATATGTGTATATATTTTTAGAAATGTATAATCCTCCAACTTTTTAATATATATTTATATATGTGTGTATATATTATCTATATGTGCCTCTTTCAGATTTTATTTAACTTGGGGTGTCATGTTTAGTCCCCTTGTGATTTTCCTTTCCGTATAGCTTTTAATATATATATATATATATATATATATATAGATATAAATCAGCATTTAATTTCGTGATTAGAATGTATATCTGCTTCTTACTATTAATAATTAACAAGTGCTCACACTCTTTACTCCTTGCCTATTCAAAATTACCTAGATTTTAAAAAAACGAAGCAATGCATTCCTCAAACTCAATTGGTGAAATAAAACGGCATATATATATTAAAAGCACTTGTTAATTATTAATAGTAATTAATTATTATTATTATTATTTTAAATAATTATTATATATTGCTTTTAATAATAATGTATATATATATTGCTTTAATAATAATTGCTGCATATATATATATATATATATATATATATATGCTTTTAATAATAATACAAAAAACACTATACCATTTAACATGCATTTGCTTGTTATGAGTTATTGCAAAATAAAAAACAAATTTTTATCTAGCGTTCATGTATGTATGGATATCTATACTTACCGGAGATATATATACACACACACACACACATTTTTAGGCATGTTTATGTATCCATGCTTATTAGTTTCCATGTGTTTACAAATTAGCTATTCAAAAAAAAAAACCACATTTTTATTAATTAATTGAATTATCAAAAACTACAAGGTCTTCTCCATATGCATGTATATCTGTGTGTGTTTCTGCATGCATGTTTATTATTTTTGATATAAATTGTGCTTTCTCCAATATTACTACTTTGATATGTATAAACTAATTCAGTTATCAAAATGTATAATTCCACTTTAATATTTAATATAAATTCGTTATCTTTAATATAAATTCTTTCTTGAATGTTGGTGCTTTAGCATTTATATATCAATTAGATGATTCGATATAACTACTTCTTAATTTTAATAATTACCATCGCTCATTAGTTTTCCATTTCATTATCACATTTTTTTTGGAAACAAATCATTATACTATTTAGCATACATTCTCCTCATACTGGACCTGAATATATTTATATAAATTAACTAAACCATCAAAAACTATAACCTCTTGTCACCATTAATAATTCCCAATGCTCTTTAGTCTCCAACTGAACAATTCAGCAAAACATAAATTAAACCAACTCACACCATTCAGTTTCAAACTATGTCCAAATGAATCACATTAATCTTTTTTTGAGACTATTCAAGAGGTCAATTATTTGTAGCACACACTTGTATCAATTGCTTTCAGCTCAAAAATACCAATTGCAAATATAAATAAAGAAACAAACAGACTCTATTCTATCAACTTGATCACATAACTAAATTAAACCAACTCCTACCATTGATCTTTTTCTCAACCTGGCAACATTAGGATAAATTCTTACTAGTTTACAGTTTTCTTCATTAATTCCTTTTAAGTTAAAAAAAAATATTCATCACTAAGACAAGAAAAAACACGTACTTTAAACTTCACCACATAAAATGCAAACTAAATCTACCAGCTCTAGACTACGATGGAATATTTGAGCTTAGTCAACCACAACTAAAAGGGCCACCCCGAGTACCACTCGGGGACTGAAGCCTAGTATATATAGTCTGACGACGCACACAGTTGTATATCAAATGTTTCCAGCAGTCTAGTCTTCTCGTAGTTCGAGAGAGAAGACCAGCAACAACAACAATCGCCAGGGGTAGTCCCTGACAGTTATCAGCAATTTGCTTTCCGATATCCACCAATTCATGTGGGCAACTTTTTCTTCCAAATACCACCTTTTTCATCAATTTCCAACTGCGATCTCTATCCAGAAGTCTCATGAAAAAATTTGAGCAGCTTGTATCACATGTGCTCCTTTTGTCCAGTTAATGAAGATTGTAGTCATTTGAGCTACAAGCTCAGTGTACATGCAATAGGCACAGACCATGATGAGGAACTCATCATCCATTAGCGGCGTGCTACATTTGTACAGTTTCGTAAGCCTTTGCTCAGATGTGTATACTTTTACATAATCAATGAAAATATTTTTGTTGTTTCGAAAAAAAAAGAAGTAACATTCCATACACACTAAATCAACAATGGCTAATAACTGACAACGCAAGACGCATGACAATTGCAAGAAACATGAAGTAACACAATAGACAGCTTTTATAAAGAAATCCTGTATCCTTGGATAAATCACCCAGCCATGAAGATCTTTGATGGAACACGAATGACAAGCTAATGGCCACTAGGATCATTGGTAAAAGAGGAAAAACTAGTAAACAATTTATAGCATACAACTGAAAATTCAAGTAACTGGGAATATGATTTGTTTCCAAGTTCAAGCTCGTTGGTGCACTTAAGGATTAGAAAATTAGAAATCAAGGATCTTTTAGAATATTCTCCACCTAAAGATCATTTCTTGTGACAACATTAAGATGTTCAACTTGCTCTTCAAATTGTTTAGCAGAAACCTCAGCAGATTTGCTACAGTTGTGCAGCTCAATAAGTGACATGGTAGGAAGTTCCCCTACGCCGTACGGGATCTCCTTTAAAGATTTGCAAGACCTCAGAACTAGATGCCCAAGGAGTGGAAAATGATCAGTGCTTGTGGTCTCCCAGTGCACCAGATCAGTACTTTCAATTAGCAATGACTTTAGACTACCAAATACCACTTCATTTAGTTCCCATGTCGATCCTTGAAAAGCAAAGTTTTTCAGTTTGAGTACCGTAAGTTGGCCTAGATTGGCAAACATGGCCATATCCTCCCACAGGAGATAGCTCCAACTCAAGGTCAGTTTCTTGAGATGGCATGGCAAAGCACACTGGTGTAAATCCCGTGTTTTTCTAGTTCCTCTGTAGAAGGAACACTTCAGAGTTTCCAATTTGCACAACAAGTGGAGATTGGCTAAGCATTCAGATGAAATACCCATCATATAGTCTCTTTTTGTTTCACAGATGCCTAGCTTCTTAAGCTGGGGCATGATGTTGAAAAGTTCCTGTGAGCAAGATGCAAAGCTTATTGTGGAGAGACTTAGCAGGCACTCTGGGGCAAATGGCCGGTCAAGGTTCTTCCCACCAATAGTGGGACTATTCAAGTAACAAGCCACACTACTATGGAAATGCCTCAAGGACCACATACTCCAATATTCCAATGAAAGAAATGGGCTTTGCCATGGACCATGAATGAGTAAGGTCTGGAGATTTCTAAGTTGGGACATTGATGTTGGAAGCTGATAAGTAACATTAAGTAATATACCTCAGATGAATCATGTCCAGTATCTGGATAGGAAATGATCAAAATGCAGAAAATATATGTCCAATACTCTGAGCAATTTAAGTTGTAATTCCAACAACAGGAGATCTGGCGAAAACCATAACCCAAACTAAAAGCACATAAATGATACGGCATGTTGAAATGAAGGCACTGTGTAATCAGTAATAGAGTCAAAGTGGATACTGAGACGATACATATCTCGTATGCCCGTTCGAAAACCTTGGGCACCTCTTGGTACAACATACATGAACTTCTCTTTCTCAGCTTCTCTCAGGCACAATTGCCGCAAGAAATCATGGAGGCGACATGTTTTGACTTTCCCATCAAAATTTCTCTTCACCACTGAAACTAAGTTTCTACCAATCAGGTCTTCTAAGTTATCCTCTGCAACCTGTTCCATGCCTGTTATGGGTTCTGGATCCAAGAAACCTTCGGCAACCCAAAGATGAACAAGTTTCTGAACTTCAATGTCACAGTCTTCAGGGAAAGCCCCCAAATACAACCAACAGGATTTCAGGTGATTGGGCAACTTGTTGTAACTCAAAGCAAGTATGTCCAGGCAATTTGTAGGATCATTGTGCATAAGTGACCTTATACTATCCGCAATGCCTTGCCAGCAGTCTAGTCTTCCAGGAGTTCGCGAGAGAAGACCAGCAACAACAACAATCGCCAGGGGTAGTCCCTGACATTTATCACTGATTTGCTTTCCGATATCCACCAATTCATGTGGGCAACTTTTTCTTCCAAATACCACCTTTTCCAGCAATTCCCAACTGCGATCTCTATCCAGAAGTCTCATGAAATGGTAGGGTTTCTCCTCAGGTTTCAACTCAGTAATAATGGACCGACTAGTCAATATTATACGACTTCCTTTTCTGTCATCTGGAAAATATCCCTGGACAGCATTCCAGGCCCTGATACTCCACAAATCGTCCATGACAATCAAATATGTTCTACCCTTCAGTTTTCGATATAGCTCTTCACCTATATCTTCTTTGCTCTTTTCATGCTTTTCATAAGTGGGTTCTGAAACAGAGCACAAAAGGCTGAAGAGCAGATCTTTGACTTCATAAACTTGGGATACAGTGACCCATGCACGACAGTGAAAGTGCAAAACAATTGAATAATGATCAAAAACCTTTCTCGCAAGAGTAGTTTTGCCAATGCCACCCATACCCACAATTGTCAGAATTTCTAGTTGAAATGGCAGTGCTCTAGTGAGTTTCGCCACAACTCTGGAAATGTCTTCATCAAGACCAACTAAAACATGGTCTAGATGCAAACGATCATGTAAGGATCCATCAGCCGAATTAGACTGTGATTGCAAATTTTTCACAGTTGGAGCCTCATATTTGATTTCTTCAATCTCTGTCCTGACAGAATGAACCATTTTCAAAGTCTGCTGCAAACATTTGCGAATACCATCTGTGTCAAATATCTTCTTGACCTGTATCTCGAGAGGAGGTTTCACTCCTGGAGCTTGAACTAGGCATCGATAATTTTCAAAGTCTGTAAGTGCATGCTGGATTTGTTTGTCCACCATACATACTTCTACAAGACGCCTTGCTCTACATGCCAGATCTTGAATACATTCCACAATATGGCCATGGCAGTTATCCGAAAGATTGTCAAGAAAGGTCAGCAAGGCCTGAAGCTCCTGACAAAGAAGTGTTGTTTCAGTAGCCACTTCCCAGGAAAAGGTTATGGCCTCCTTGAGTTCATCACAGATCAAAAACTGTTTTATTAGCTTCTCATAAGGATCTAGCCAGAATGAAATGTTACTTTTATCTCCACTCATATCAACATATTTTTTCAACTTCGCTTGAAATGAAGTGACCTCTTGCAGTGTTTTTTCCTTTTCTTCCTCCATATTTGATATTCTAGCAATAAATGATTCCACTGGCAGTGACTGCTGACGTTGCAAGAGAAACCATACCCTATCAGGTGTAGCAGTTTCACTAAAATCTTTGGTTACTAGACATTCCAATTTTTCTCTAGCTTCTTCTGGTAGTTCCAAAAGCTTTATGACTTGGTCAATCATTCTGTTGAAACCTCTGGCCTGAATTATCTTAAATTCGAAAAGCAAACATGGGAACTTCACCAGATATTCAACGGTTTGAATGAGAGAAGTCACTGCAGCATAAGCCATCTCTTTCTCCCTCTCTAAGAATCCTGCCTGCAAGCTTATTAAAAAAAATTCTGATTTTAAGAGATCAAATTTACTGCACAAATGCAGGATCAAATAGCAATAAAACATACACTTCTTTTACTCAAAAAAAAAAAGGAAAAGAAAGAAAAAAGAATATAACCTATCATCCCAAAAAAAAAAAGGGAAATTCACCATTTTGATCTCTGGACATTTTCACTAAAATCGATTTCATCCCTAATGAATTATTTTAACCAATTTAGACATTGGACAAGTTTTTTACTTCCAATGTAGGATTTTTGACTGAATTTTATTCAGTTCGCATGGACCAGCAGGGATATAATCATCACATTGGTCTAACCTTCTATGATTAACAAATGAAGTAGATTAGAAAAATCATTAAAATTGCTTATTGTCTAAAATTACTTAATATTCAATATAGCCATCACCCCTTTATTTTAGATGTTAAGCAATTTTAATGACCTTTCTAATCTATTTCGTTTATTAATTGCAAAAGATTAGCCCTAAATGATGATTATGCCCCTGTGAGTTCATGCAAATTGAGCAAAATTCAGTGTAAAGTCCTATATTGGAAGTAAAAGACTTGCTTGAGGACTAAAGTGGTTAAAATAATTCATTAGGACAAAATCGGTTTTAGTGAAAATGTTTAAGGACCAAAATGGCAAAATTCCCAAAAAAAAAAAAGGAAAGAAAGACAAAAAATAAATGAGAGAGGGATCAAATACCAAAACGGATGATTAAGTATAATTACTGCTACTACTAAAGATTCTATCAAGAAAAGCCGGATTATGATATAAAAGCTCTCGATTTTCTTGGCTTCAGAAGAAGATAAACTAGATTACAAAACGAACCACTTTCCTAATTAGATTGCATAATACGGTAATTGGTTGAAGTGGTAGATAACATAAAGAAGATTGAAAGAGAACTTTGAGTAAGAGAAATTCAAATAGAAAAGAAAAAAGCAAGAAAGGAAGACACAAATAGCAAAGAAACTACATTGACAAGCTAACAGAAGAACGAGTCTTACTGCTATCAGAATCGAAATAGCAAGAGAAGAATGCTTGCCAGGGGATGTTGAAGTCGGCCAATGGAAGAGGAAAATATGAACTGAACTCTGCAAGCTCTGGTCTAAATGGTTGGACTGAAGGTCAACAGGTCAAGTAAATCTGGGAGGATCCTTTCTGGACTGAACATTGACAATTTGACATCGACTGATGACGTTATACATTAGGTTTGCCCCCTCAACTATAGGGGTAGTCACATTGTGACACCATGAACAAAAAAAATTATACACATTGCCCCCTTACCCTAGTAAATGTTAAAAATGTGTGAAAAATTTTCTTTCAATTTTACGCTTAGTATTATTCACACTTTGCTCCTCCTTTCTGCCAAAAAAAAAATGTACACTTTGCTTTAATAATTAGGAACTCTCTATTTAATACATTGAACTAGTAAGAAAGTTATCATATAATTCTAATAATTATTTAAAAACTAGCATACTTTATGCTAAAACATTATTGATATGTGTGTGTAGCTCTTCAAAATAATCTATCTATAATATTTCTTTACAATGTAATTTTGTAATGTTTTAAAGATAGAAATAAAACATTTATAGTTAAATAGATGCTATAAATAATTTTAGATGCCATAATATCTTTTGAAATATTTAAAATTAACTTTAAAATCTTCAACCTCAAAGAATTAAAAAAAATGCAATAATTTAATAAATTTGATATTTACGATGTAAGATTAGTTGATGAAGGCTGCATTTATGGGCCAACTTATGTCATATGTGATTTGATTGTTTTATTACATTTTTTTTGTATTCTTTTTTATTTTCGATCCACACACATGTAATACATTGCCATCAAATTCTTCGTCTTTGGTTTTGTCGTCCCTCTTCCAGTCCCTTTTTATTTGCTATCTATTTTAATTTTGGTACTTCATTACAATTAGCATTATTTTAATTGGAGGTGACACATATATTTTCATTCCACATCGGTGGCCATTGCAAACAGTATTTACTTATGGGTACCAACCTGCAATTAGCCCTTCTCCTATGTTCGCAAGCAATCCTTAATTCCCTATCATACAGTATTCGTTGGTATTTGCGGCTCTGGTCCCGCACATAATGCATGGTTTTTATTCATTTCTCCATGTATCCAAACACCTTTCATTTTGTTCTATGTGCATGCGCATTTCTCTTGCCTCTTCGATTTATCTCCACCACCATCATATTTATGACCACAACACCTATCATTCCCTAGCCGACGTACCTACAATAGGATTGTTCAACGCGTTCCTACCACAAAGGAGTCTCACATTATATATAGGGTCAATAACACTTTCCCCCCCCCCCTCTCTGTACTACGGGGTAGTCACATGTTGCCCTCGCTGAACAAAATAAATATACACTTTACCTCCCATTCTAGTAAATGTTAGACTCTCAAAATATGTGAAAATTTTACTTCAAACTTTGCCTTTAATATTATTCACCCTTTGCCTCCTTCAACCAAAAAAAAAAAAAAGTATACTTTGCATTAATGATTAGCAACTCTACATAATGTATATTGAACTGATGGAAAAGTAATAGTATAATTATAATACTCAAAACTAACATAATTTACGCCTATATATTACTAAAGAAAAATATTATACATACATACACATGTATGTACGTATATACACACACATACATACACATACATATATGTATACATTCATATATACATATATATACACATAAACATATACATACATATATACATATATACATATATATATATATATAATGAACTTTCAAATATTTAATCTCAAAAAATAAAAAAATATGTAAAAATTTAATAAATTTGATATCAATAAAATCGATGATACCCTTTATTACCTTTGGAAGCAAATGTTATGATTAAAAATATTTATATCTTTTAGGTTAATTATGTAAAAGCTTGCAGTTCTTATTTTTTATGTGTAAATTTATATTGAACATTATATTTTGATGCTTAGCTTTTGACAAATGCTTTTAAATTTTATATTGAACATGTTGCAAGAATGTAATAAATTTACATGTATGTATGTATATGTGTGAGGGCCTCGAAATTCAAAATTATTTTAAAAATGCATAATACTATTTATATTGTGTTTATTTATTTATTTATGAGTACAATTGTGTTTAAATTGAATATTTTCCAATTTATAACATTTTATACGATTATTTATTTGTTTGCACGACGGTGTCATGATTTTGGCCAAATTAGGTGTCTAATTTTCTACCGGAGGATGATTAGTGACTTTAAGTTGAAATTAAGCATAAGTGGCGATATTTTGAGAATATTAATAAGTTTGAGCATGCAGGTCGGATGGACTAGAACGGTGTAAGTTAGACTGTCATGGCATGACGCGACATAAAGTGCCAAAAAGCACTTTTTTCCTTAAAATAAGGAAATGCACTTTTTGCACCATAAAAGCCTTGACTTTCTTGCAATCTTCACACTTCATTTTCAGCTGCAAATTTGGGAGATAGAGAGAGAAAGAGCCGAGAGCTCTAGGGGAGAGAGAGAGAGAGAAAATAGAGCTAGTTTTCTTCCATTCTTGTTCCTTCCAAGCTTGGAGTTTTAAACCACCATTGAAGCCCATCAATCCACCATTCTTTGCAGCCGAAAGAGAGGAGAGAGAAGGGCTTTGGACCGGTTCTTGGAGGAAGAAAAGAAGGGGTAAGTCTTGAAGTTGATCTTTCATTTCTTTCTCAACTAGTTCCTTGAAATTTGTGAAGTTTTGGGCTTGATTTCTTCCTCCATTTCAGCCAGAACCAGGAGAGAGGAGAGAGAGAGAGTTGGGTCGAAATTTTGAAGGAAAAAGAGAAAAGAAAAGCTTGGGTGGTTGTCTTGGGCTCGAGATTGAACTTGGTGGACGGAGATCCTTGACGAATCTTGTAGATCGGAGGATCGAAGTTCTTGGAAGTCATCAAGCTTGGAAGCAATTTTCTTGAAGGAGAGCTCAAGGGATCTTGCTAGATCTTGTCGGATCTTGTTGGATCTTGATAGATCCGAAGGTATAAGTCTTAAAAACTTGTATATATAGCCTTATTAGTGTTATAGCTTAGATCTCATGGTTGATTTTGGTGAAAAGATCTCAAAAAAAAAGATGACGTTGAGCTCTTGAAATCCCAACCTAGGTAGCGGACTTGAGGTGACCTCTAGGTGCGGACTTGAGACTGATTGGGAATTTGATTGTTATTTGTGAACTTGCCTTGATTTGGTTAGAAATTAGGGTTTTAGTTGTTGAGAAGTTTGAAGGCAAACTGATTAAAATGGCCGAAACCACACTTGAAAACTTCTATGTTTGATTTCAAAATTTTGTATTCAGTTGTGATGAATTTTTGTTTAAGAAAATATATGATATGTACATTTATTGGTGTATGACTTTTTGAAAAGATAAAGAATGGAATTTCTTACGAAAATTGGGTGAAAAATGTCATTTGAGGGTTTTGTAGTGTTATGATTTCCTTTAATGAATTTTGTAAGAAAGGTTATGGTTTAAAGTGTTTTAAAGTTATATTAAAGCATTTTCAAGAAGGGAATGTTGAGTTTGTGTTAAAAGTGATTTTGGGTTGATAATTTTCACCTGAGTGCTTTATTAAAGAAAATGTGGAAAAGGCTTAGTGAGTACATTGGTAACGTGTGGTTTTGAAATGAGATGGTGATTTTTCAAAGATTCGTTTGAAACATCATTATTTGAAATGAAAGTGTTCCCTTGAGAGAATTTTGGAAAACATTGATTGAAAACTAAAAGGTGGAAATGAGTTGTTTTGATTAATGAATGAAAGAACAGAATTCTCAACTCACTGTTTTTTACTTGTTTAGGGTTTGAGGAGGAAAGTGAACTCGACCATACGTAGAGGGCGAGCCTTATTACTTTGGTGAGTTTCCATGCTGGTATGTGTTTATGTGAAATGAGTAATGATGTTTCTGTTGTGATTGTATTGTGAAACCTAGTTTTGAAATCTCAGATAGGTAGTGTGTACTTTATCTCATTTACCCTTATCTGAGTAACCATTATGAAAATGCTTTAAAGTGAATGCAAACTGAAATGAATGGTATTCAGTTCCATTTCTAGTGATCGCATGTGTTTGTAAAGGTCGGGAAATGCCAGACCTATCGGTGAACCTTGACTCGAGCCGGAGGCTAGCCTAGGTCGAGAAGAAAGGGAAGAAGCCATAGGGTTATTTCAATGTCACAGCCAGTGACTTAGACCACACATCTTGCATCGCGTTTCGAGATTGAGTTCACGGAACCGAACTGTCTCTAAAAGAGCAACCAACCAACCGTATCGGTTGGATGAACTGAAAAAAAGTACTGGACTTGACATATGGACTTGTCCCTCATGGAATCTTGTTACCCAGTACTATTACCTTTTACTACCAACTTATTAACCTTGTACTGTTACCATCGCAGATTGCACTCATCAAGACCCATACGTACTTCTGGCGCTGTTAACCGCTGTACTAATCGTCAAGTGCTAACCAAACTGCTTACATTAACCACTGCATACCATACTATTTGGAGAGGTGGGGTTTGGAGGAGTAAAAGGAAGTGGAGTTCTACATAATAGTGACGTTGATGAGTGTCAATCACTGGTTCGTGGACAAGCGGCGTGGACTTTGGCTCTGAGAGCCCAGTATCCTGGACTTGTATTGTTAAATGCTTTCTTATCGATTTAAATTCAAGTGAAATCTTGTTGAGTGAATGTTCTTATGTGTTATGTGAATTGCATGTTTTGGGAACTCACGAGCTTTTAACTCACTTTTCATTTGTTTTCCTTAGCGGGATATGAGATCCACGATGGAAGATGCCGACCCTTAAGACTAGGGTTCTTCTTGTTTTGATGTTTTGAAGAGCTTAGAATTATGAATGTTGAGAACTTTTGTATAATGAAACTTGATTGTATGGATGAATGATTGATGTACTATGAATTTGCATTTGGGAGTTGTGAATTTGTTAAGTATTGTACCTTGTATATTAAGTCGGAGTTTTAGTTTGATAAGTTATTTGATGATTGGTAGTGAGTCTGGCGGCCTTACTTGAGAACAAGGGTGAAGGGTCGATAAGCACCTTACACTGGGAGAGGGTGGAAGTAAATCACAATATGTATATGTATACATATATACATACGTGTGTATGTACGTACATATGTGTATTTATATGTATGCGTGTGTGTCCATATATATATATATGCATGTATATGTGTATGTGTGAGTGTATGTATGTATGCATGTAGGTATGTTTGTGTGTGTATATGCATCTATATGTGTGTATGTGTGTGTGTTTGTATATGTTCATGTGTGTGTGTGTTACATATATGTACTAATAGTTGTTTGATTGTTTATGGCAATTACTACATCATTATGTGTGTCTCTCTCTGTCTCTCTCTCTCTCTCTCTTTGTATGTATACTAGTAGGAATGACACACCCTACGTTTGTGCAAATCTAGCAAGAAAATATTTTTGATTGAGTAAAAGTTAATATAAATAAAGTTGTGATTGAGTAGGAGTCCATGGGGATAATTTTGGAAATGCATAAAGTGACAATAATTGTTAACACCAACTGCTGGTGCTCTGACTTTATTATTATAAAGATATCTGTGTATGTGTACACACACACACACACAGAGATATATAGTGTCTGTGTGTATGTGTATCTGTATGTATGTATGTGTATATGTATATATACATATATATATATACACACACACACATACACACATAAAATTTAGAAAAGTTGTGGACCTCCCTTGTTGATTTCAAAATAATATAGACTTCCCTGTCACCAATTTGCATCCATCTACCATTTATGATAGACTTTGCATTACAATTTTACCTTGTCCATCTCTTATTGTTATGGTTTATATTGACCATAGATAAAAGTGTTGAAAAAAAAAAAGAAGAAGTATTATTGTTGTCGTAAACGGGAGTACAATTAAAAACAAAATATAGTTTTACTCATTAAAAATTGAGGACCTCTATTAGTTGTCTTTTTTTTTTTTTTTGTTCTTGTATTGTCAGGTAGCAAAATAATAATAGAGGTATACATCTTCATGTATCTATACATCAAAAAGTACTATAATAAAATAAGGTGTGGGAAACTCCATGTTGATGGCATCCTTGAATCATATTCAATTCTAACACATATTCACGTACATAATAGATTGTATAAGCAATTCATGAAATATGCTGTAAATTTGAGTTAGAAGTAAATGTATTATTTATATACTTTTAAAAGTAAACACACTTAATCTAGCTAAAAAATTGATGACAGGCCAACATTTGTGGCCATATATGCAATTAAGTGTGATCAGTTATTTAGAAGCATAAATAGTTTAAAGGAAAGAAAAAACAGCTACGCCAATTTTTGTATATATATTGGTTTGAAATATGTATCTACAGCATTGTGAGAGGAAGTAATTACCCGTAAAATTTATTAATTTTTTGCCCTTAATTAAGACTAGGCAAGGTTTTCCAAGTTTTATAACAAACTGCATGGAAGGTTATTGTCAGTATTAAATCAAGAGGGAAGATGTGTTATCTTTGTAAAAAGTACAAGGGAGAGAAGTGCCATTTACGGATTTAATTGCAGAAAAAATAATTTGTAATTCACGTGCAAAGCTGCACAATAGATATTTATTTATTTTTTGCAGTATTTATCATTGCTGTTTGAAGCTTATAAAGGCATGCAATTATTTAACCGCTGAAGAGACATAATATGAGGCCTGGGCAGGAAGCTATAAAAAGTGTATAAAAGGTTTAAGGCTATCTAAAAATGTACATGGTTCACCTATAGTTGTTGTGGAATGGATCCAAAACATACTATGATCTTGTAATATTGGATAACAAGTTAACCCTGTCATCTTATGGATCACGAGTTCAATGAGAGTAGAATATGTAAAAAAATTCAACGGTAGCAAACAACTACCAAAATCAGCAATTACGGTCTTATAGAAACCGAATGGGAAACGTGATTTTGGAGGGGGGAATCACTGAACAAGCGAAGAGAGGGAAAAATGGCACAGTGATTAGAGGGAAAAGATCAATAAGGAAAGGGGGGGAAAATTATCACCTCAGCTTGGAGGACCACCTGATATAACACCAAAAAGTATAGTACATCTAAACATATAAAAGTATTGCTGAGAAAAGGAGAGGCGGGGAACCATAGAAATGGTGAGCATAAGTTGATCACAGTGAAAGGGGAAAAAAATCATCCTTGTACTTTTTGATTGGGAAGCAAATATGAAAGATTTATCCCTGATTTGGATTGGCAAGAATGTAAGTATTTGGTCCTTTACTCACAGTAGACCACATATGTATTAAAATAATCGGTACACATGCTTACCATGATCATCTTTTTATGCAATAATTAAATGGAAATAACACCAATTATATTTAAATATGTACTGCATAACCATAATAATGATACATCTGCAATTGTTATTTAAAGTAGTTAATGATGTCTTAAATAGCTCCTTATCGGGATGCCTTGACAGTTGACAGACAAAGATAGTTATTAACACAATGGATGCATAGGTCATGGAAAACATGGTCTAATTTGTTGTTAAGACATTCGCACGCAGAGAAAATTCTAAGTTTGTGATGGAAAAAAAAAAAATTCTGAGATTGGGCTTGTTTGGGGTGGGGGTGCCGAAAATAGGGTCTTCGCATTTTGTAAATGCAAGTTCGAAAGAACTCGCATTTACCGAATGCGAGTTCTGTAATCCACGGCCAAAAAAAAAAACCCATAAGCTGAAATTACACGTGGAACTCGCATTTCACGAATGCAAGTTCCCTGGATTTCACACAAAACTCACCGACAGCCCCAAAACTTCAACAACCCAAATGTGTTTAAATCTCGCATGCAAAATATTTAGTTCTGATAAAGACAAAGTATTATGTAATTTGAAAATATAAAAGTTCTAATATAAGCAAATTACGTTCGACAGTTTAAAAAACATGTGCTAGCCAATATTTTTACGATGAAAGTTATAGTCTATGATTAAAAAACACTTTACATGAGGGAATATACGGTTCAAGTTTTAGGGTTTATAGTTTTAGGGTTGTAGGGTTTCGGGTTCTAGGGTTTACACCTTTAGGGTTGTAGGGTTCTATAGTTTAGGGTTTACGATTTTAGGGTTTATGACTTTAGGGTCGTAGGGTTTAGGGATTAGGGTTTAGGGTTTCTGGTTCAGGGTTTAGGGTTTACGGTTTTAGGGTTAGGGGTAAAGGGTTTATGGTTTACGGTTTACTTCATTTGGGTTTTAGGGTTTTAGGGTTTAGGGTTCATAACCTTTAGGGTTTAGGGTGCTCAATTTTTTATTACGGTTTAGGGTTGGGAGTGTGGGGATTACGCATTTGGGATCGTAAGTAGTACATAAATCGAAATCTGTGTTAGAATGGAACAAAAATTTTATAGTAATAGTATCAAATTCCCTAAGGTCTGTACTGAAGAAAAGGAAAAATATCAGAACATGGTTTCACGGTTATTGCAGTTGCAAAAGTAAGTACTTTGTCTTCTGGTGATACTTCTGAGTATCAGATATTCTTGTCATACTTCTTATGTGCGAGAAATGCAATTTTGGACTTAATGTTATCCCTCATGTTTGAATCAGAATAAATTTGGTTCCTAAAGAACTTTTATGCAAATTTCCTCTTGTTCTTTCTTGTTTTTCCTTTCCATTTACAACTTGATGTTCCCACAACAAAATTTAAAGTAACTTTGGAGATATTTGGTTTTGTTGATACGATTTATTGAATAATTGAAGTAATTTTATGCGAGTACCTATTTCATTTGAAATTAATATACAACCAAATCAAATGCATGCAAAAAGATAAAATTTATTAGATTGTCAACTTAATTTACTGCATATACTACATTCAAATCATAGCCTTTGGGGTACATTTAATAACATTTTCAATGTTCAATAGAAGTGAAAAGTGATAGGACCCATGAACAATTGGTTATTCATAGTAAAAAAAAAAAAAACAAAATAGTAAGTAGATATAGGATGTCTAATTTGAAACCAACTATACGTGCATAAGAAGGATGTGAGAAACTGGTGGTATGAATAGACAAAATCAAGAAAATAAAGAAAAGGAAGGAAAACAAGTTTAGTTATATTTGTCATAGTAAAGCAATTTCGACCTAATTCGTATCACCTTTCATTCTAAAACCTCAAAATCTAGAAACTTAAGAAATTATAATATTTCAAATGCCAAATGTTGGTGGGTCAAAAATAGCAAAGTAAAAGATGTTGACTACTGGCAAATTAGTTTTGACCATTAAGATTATTGGATTTCTGCCAATCCTCCTACATGATCAATAAATTTGAGGGTGAAATTTATTTTGACCTTAGTCAGCAAGAATTTTTTTAAATTAATTTTTGGTACTCGCATTCGCTAAATGCGAGTTTCAAGAAACTCGCATTCTCTGAATGCAAGTTTCAGGTTCAAGATGAATGCGAGTTCAGAATGAATTTTTGGTACTAGCATTCAGTGAATGCGAGTTTCTTAATTAAATTTTCAGAACTCGCATTCGGAAAATGCGAGTTCCAAAAATTTTAATTTTTTTTAAAATTTCTTTTTTCCAGTCAATTTGCAAAATGCGAGTTCACTGAAACTCATATTTTGCAAATGCGAACATCACTGGCAAGAAACCTAACTCCAAGTCACCCTATTTGCAGAAAAAATTTAAAAATCATAACATTTCTAGAAATTTCTCTTCGCACGCATGGGCCTGGTTGCGGTGGGAAAGGTTGAGGATTAAGCAATTTACAGGCCCAGGAGCTTTTGCAAAGGAGTTAATACCCTCCTCTTCCAAATAAAATAATTTTGTAAAATATAACTGACTAGATAAATGGATCCTAAAACATTCACACTATGACTACTTAGGGTTCTATTGTAGGCCCTGGATCCCTATTCTTGACTGAACAGCCGAACCCATTAATCGTCTTTGCTAGGGTTCAAGTAACCCGGGTGTATTATGTATCTAGTGAAATGCTTCTGCCTCTAGAGGCATTATGTGCTTTTTACCATTTATTTCGAATCTTGTATTCCATCTCATGGATATTATTCATTGATGGAACCCAACTATTAGGGACAGCGAATACTCAAATTTCGATTGGCAGGTACTCCTTTCTATTTACTCCGGTTCAAGCAGAGGCCTGGTACAGTGCTCCTAACTAGATAGTTCTGCAAGGAATGACGACGGCCCCAGTGATATGACATACCTATTGAGGTGTAGTACCATGCCTAGGGGTGTGCAAATTCGAAATTTTCCGAATACCGAATTGAATTGAATTTCAATTGAAAAATCAAATCGAATTGATAATCGGAACTTCCGATTTCGAAAGTGTCAATTTGGTTCAATTGAAATAGGTTTTTCGAAATTCCGATTTGAAATGAATCAATTCAATTGAATTAATATAATATAATATACATATATATATAATATATAATTTATAATTTATAATATATAATATATATATTATTTTTATTATATAACAATATTATCTTAATCTTATCAATATATTATATAAAAATATGTTAATTGATTAACCCATGTAATAATTTTTGTTTAGTATATTATTATGTTTAATTAACTTAAAATATAAAAATTAAAATTAAAAATAGAAAATTGAATTGATGAATTGTAATTTTCAATTCCGAATTCATTTCGGAATGAATTGAATCGGATTCGGAATTCAAATCAAATCGGTCGAATTTCACAGGTTAATTTTTTCGAAAAATTCCGATTTCAAACTTCCGAATTACCGATTTCGATTCCGATTCACACCCCTAACCATGCCTGACAATATGAAGGACCGCCACCCACTGCCATCACAAGGAGATGGAAATGGAGGTTAGCCATTGCAGGTGGGTTGTGTTGTTAGCTTTACTCAGTAGTCATAATAACTAATGCGAAGAATTATTTATACGGTTATCCCATTACTAGGAGGCATAACCACGGCATTGCGCGGTGGAATAGCTAGCATGTATGCCCATTTAGTCATGAATAAGTAGGCATTATATGAATAGTGATGATGTCACTGAATTAAATACTTTGTGGTTGTGATGTATATGCTTTAGTCGTTAATATCCATATACCTTGCAAATTAATTCATTAATATATTCATGAACGTCTAGAAGAAAATTCTAAAATTACTTTTTGTCCTGAAGCATGAATTGTAAAACTGAGTTCACTACATGGATAATATGAGTAGGAGGAAAAGGTAAGCGTTTGATTGTGTTTAAATTTAATAATAAAATTTTTTTAAAAAAAAGTATAAAAGGCAATGGAGATCAAGATTGCAAATTCCAAGTTTATGATAGCAAGAATAATATGGAAAAACATGGAGCTCAAAAAAGGTTAAATCTACGAAAGGCATTTACAAGTATTGGTCCATTGCATCAAACAAGAACAATCGCATTAATGGTTTGGAGTATACTAACATAATATTTAAGTGTGATGTTAAGGGCACATAATTTCTGCTTCATTGACTCGAAAGTTTAATACAGCAAATGAAATGCAAGATTGAGGAAGGAAGAGCGGAATGTCTCTGTCTTCTAACATATGATTTGCAATAAAGTCACTCTATCTTCCATTAAATCTATCTTTTGTAATTTCAATACTGTAAATTATAGTCCCACTTGTAAGGAAATTTTGGAGTGCGAGACTCAACTAATTTCTAGATTCTAGTCAATGTGCTCAGGAAATTTCTACAAGCAAAAAGCAAGACATAAGATTATAAAGGAATTATGTTGCAAAATAGAGGGATTTGTTAACACACACACTGTTAAGTCATGTTATTTATGGATATTTCCCCTTAATTATGGCCTAAATATTGTGTTAATTGCTTGATTCTACTTATATTTGGTTTTTGGCATTGATTTAGGTCATTGGAGTTAAAATGGGAATTAAAAGGTGCAATTGAATGGAAATTCCAGAAGACAATTCCAGAAAAGGCGCGGGCACGCTGTGTTTGGATGGAAGAATGCCTTTTTGAAGAAGTGAACCATTCTCCTACTAAAAATAATTGCAAAATATTTGGAAACAAAAATTTTATTTATTTTTGGGAATTGGTCAAAGACCCTTTTATTTAGGAAAGTTTGTAATTGGTTTCCCTTTTTATTTTGTTATTGCTATTTAGCAAGTTAGACTCCAATTAGGATTACACCATTTCAGAATCCTAATTTGGTAGGAAGCCTAGGAAATCACGTTTATATAGCATAGATCTTCGTTTCTTAGTTTTGATTAGTACCGCGGGGCGGCTTGACGGATTAACAACTCCACGCAATTGCTTTGGCTGCTAACCTTGGGTCCTTCGCTGGTTGACTTGGAAGCTTTGGTATTTTCGTTCCTTTGTTTTTCTCTTTCTGGTGAATCTTGATTGAAAATTCCACAAACATCTTTTGGTCGCGATTCTCAATGAAGAGTGGTTAATTTCTTCCATCTAGTTGAAGGCTAATCAATCTTTGGTTCCTCAACTCTGTGAGACTTATTTGAATTATTTTTATTTCATTTATTTACAAGTATTTGAATATTTTCTGATGTTCACATTTATGATTATTTCTTGCAATTCAATATTTGATCACTATTTATTTGTGGGGATAATCTACTGTCATCTAGAACACCAAATACGTAATCGTTTGGAAGGTTTTAGTATTTGTGACAATTGACGTAATTCAGTAGTACAAGAAACTTTTGAGTTATTGTCATGGGAATATTCGATTTGACTTAAATGAACCGAGCTCATGTGTTTGTTGGTTAGAATTGGTGGCTAATCTAATTGTTAATGCTATTGGTGGGCTAAATCCTAAGAGCTTGTTTAGGGTTGTCTACTGGCAAGAGAAGTAATTACACACCTTATCGTGACTATCGATACAGTAAGGATTGGCAGGTTGTCAAAGCTTGTTGACAACCATATAACCAATTTATTTGTAAGTAATTGAATGCAATTTAGTGTCAGTGATCAAGTTGATGAAACCAAGGTGAGATTAGGCCTTTGATTAGATCTTGTTATTGATTGATTTATTTTCGTATTTGATTCATGTGATACTGTTTATTTTAATTGGAATTTTGTTATATTGTTTATTTTTATTCGGCTTTGTTAATTAGGAATTGTTCAAACCCCCCATTTATTTATTTTTATTTCATAGGAAATAAATCACCCAGTCCCTGAGGATACGACCCTACTCGTCATTATACTTGAATTTGTATTTTTAGAGTAGGTATTTTATTTTTGGTGGTTTCGAGACCCATCACACACCATGTTTTATCTGAATCTTGGACTATAAGCTTTGATAGAATGCATTTAGCGTCATTAGATCACGGCTAAAGAATTGATTGCTAGACGATGTAACGAATCCTCAACTTGCATCACTAGTTGTACCATCCTTAGCATAGTAGCATGTTAATAAAGTATACTAGACAAGGGAAAAAATGATTCGGTGTGAAATGGAAATTTACATTCTTTTCGATATTGGTGATGTGCCAGGGATAATTGGTAAGTGCAATGTCCAGCATGTCCAAATTAGATTGCAAGTAGCAGAGAAAGTGAAAATATCATAGATGAAGTTCCCTCCATTTTGAAAAAGATCATATCACCTGGAGAGATATAGATGTCACTACACAAAGTGTTCCATTCCCCTTCAAAATAAGAATTAAGAACTTTTAATTTCCAACGAGCCAAACTATGATGAACTGTCCACCTTGAAAATGACTACAAGCTACCATTTCATCAGGGATATCCTGAAATGAGATAAATAGGTTAGATATGTATTAAAGGGAAAAAAAAGGTGAGCATTATTTTAGCAGATGACTTGTTTTTTGGTGCTTGTGCAGAATAAAACATGATCACCCATTAACCATGAAATCAGTCTTTTCGTTTTCTATTCAAGAGGAAAAAAAGGTGCTATTTTATGTATAGCTCTTTGAGTAGTCTACATTCTACAATGATGCAAAAAAAATATACAAGCATAACTCAATAGAAAGTCGACCATCCTTCCCCTTCCCAAGAGAATAAAAAAAGAGGAATTACTTCATGGATCTTATAATTATTCACCAGGCAGACAAAGTTCCAATATCCCCTCACACATTTCTAGTTTGGTTATCTAAACTACACAAACAAAGTTTCTTCTTTCTCCTGTCTCTTTTAGAAAATACAATTATGATAATAAGAGAACTCAAAAGATGAAATGATACATAGATTAGCAGAAAAATTATATGGATAAATTGCCTATAAATCTCAATCTTCTTCTCCAAATATATACCTAGCATTTTTTGTAATACAATGAATTAGTCTATATTTATCTGGAAAGTCCTATTTTGTTCTTTTCATAGATGAACAATGGATATGTGCACCAAATACCATGTGAACATCATGGTTTGATGTATATTTCGATAAAGTTGATCTTTCACAGTATTACAATCCTCTCAATTTCTATCCACGTGAAAAGTATAATAGAGTTGTTGTGACGACCCCACCGTACCCAGAGGTGTACCAAAGGGCTTAGTGGATCGCCTGCCCAACTCTCGCCAGGACTCGATAGCAAAAACAATAAAAGCGTCAAATTCTCACAAAAGTGTGATATGTACATTATATATATACATAATATCCACTACAAGACCACGAAAGTTAGAGTAACTGCCGTTAAGGTTTCTGACACCCACTATCCAAAATACAATATACATGGCCAAAATTTCAACCTAAAGCAAGTACTAAAGTTAAAAGGCTACACTATGCCTCCCAGCGTCAATTCCCGCTTCGGCCCCCTGCTAAGGAAAACAAATTGAAAAGAGGTAAGCTATATGTTTAGTGAATAATCAGGGGGCACACGTAAATCACATTTCCACAGATATTTCAAATCAATAGCAAAGTAACATCACAAAATAAGGATATGGGTGGCTTCAAAGCCATTTCAATTTCCACGCTTGATCTTCCGTTGACACTCCGTCAACCGATAATCTGTAGACCCCACTTATACTCCTACCGTCCACCTTATCAACCCACTCTAGCCAGTTTACAGTACATAGCAGCTTGAGCAATAGTAACATTGAGATCCCAAAGGCATTGAGATCAGACCATCTATTTGGTCAGAGAATAACATTTACCATTGAGACCCCAAAGGCAACCTTTGAGATCAGACCATCCAAGTGGTCAGAGAGTTACACTAACATTGAGATCTCAAAGGCATCCCTTAAGATCACACCATCCAAGTGGTCAAAGAGCAACATTGACATTGAGACCCCATAGGCATCCCTTGAGATTAGACCATCCACTTGGTCACTTATCACTAATAATATCACATTTCACACATCATATATCACACAACACATGCATTCAAGAACCATATATGGAGTTTAGGCCGAGTGCGATAAAGTACACCCTCGTCCAAGTGCCCACTTATCACATTTCACAATATAATCACATATAAAGTCCTAATTACTCACCAAAAGTAGTATACAAAACAAACAGGTCAGAAAGGTTCCCCGATCTTCTCGACCTCGTCACTCGTGAAAAGTTAAGCCAAAAGATTACTCAAACAATCACTAAGACTCCAAAACCACAAAAAACACTTAAAACAGCAAATAAGGTACATGCATGGGCGTTCGACTAAAAACGGACAAGAATGGAACGAAAACAGAAAACACACACTAAAAGGTGTAAAAGGTAGTTTTGACACCCTGTGTACCTTTACTCATAACTCATGCTACAAGTATCGTATTAAAGTGAACGAGGTACCATTTTGAAGCTAAGAGAACAAGATATAACTTTCATGAAGACCATTTCTGCCCAGATTCACTCCTTCTGGGTCAAAACACACGAAAACAGTTCCAGTTTCTTCATATCAGACTTGCTGATAGGCCGAATTCAAATGGCCATATCTCAGTGCACAAAGATCCAAATCAAGAAATTCCAAAGGCGTTGGAAAGATGGTATATGAGGCTACAACTTTTGTGTTTTGTCCAAGAGCCAACTCACAATGAATAGACACAAAAAACTGAGCCAAAGTCACTGGTTTGTTCTCCCTTGTTTTTCAGCTTCACGCCTAAACACGTCCAAATCAAATGCAATTCACACGCATGCGATACAAATGACTTGAAAGCGATAATAAACATGCAAATGCAGCGTTTACATGTCCAACATTACCCTCGACACACACACATTACATACTCATGCACCAAATGCGCTTAACTCTTCCAATTCAGTTCCAAATCGACTCCAACTCATACATTTCTCATCCATTGTGCATCAATGCACTTACAATGGATTATCAATCATCCATTTAAGTGACCAAATACACTAATTAGGTCCAAGATCATCATCTCCTTATTAGGGTTTCAACCATTTCATTCACAATCTAGCAATCAAATCACCAACTACACGTTAAACAATACTCAATGCCTTCATTAAACACCAATTTAAGCATTAATGGAAGCAACAATGTAACATTAAACCAAGAACACTAAGTGATGCTTGCTGGCCGAGACTTGAAGGCATGGAATCATCCAAATTTACACCATAATTTCATCCAACCAACAATTACAAACATCAACTCCCAACATTAAAGCTTGAAATCAAGAACCCTAACCCTAACCCTAACTAATTTTCATGGCCAGGCATAAACACATAGAAATCAACCGATCCAATCCATAGAATCATCTCAAAAGCTATCAATGATCATGAATTAACCCAAAACAAGAACAAAATCCATCATGTTCATCAAATTGAACCAAATTCCAGCTTACATATAAAGGAAAAATACCTTCTTGGCTTATGTTCTTGATGAAATTGCAAGCTCCCAAGTCAGTCCACTTCTCCTCCTAGCTCAAGTTTCAAGATTGGATGGTTGGAACACAAGATTTCTCTTGTTTTTCTCTCTTTTTTTTTCCTTGTTTCTCTCCTCTTCCTCTCGGCCATAGCTCACCCGACTCTCCCCTCTCTTTGATCTCTTAATTTGTCTCAATTTGGTTATAAGATAAAGCCTAAGAGATATTTAAGGGATTGGTCAAAGGGTTGGTCAAAAATATCAAGCCAACCCTAGCAACTTCAATGATCTTTCACCTTGGCCCCAAGTGATTTCATTTCCTAGCAATTAAGTTCATAAGTTGTAAATCCAACTTAGTCCAATAATACTTAATTACACCTAGTTAGGTCACTAATCACCCAATTACCGTAATTAACTCTCGTGAGCATACAAGTTCACACCAAAAATTCATGAAATAACAAACGTTTGATTTTTACATATAATTAGGGTTTCGAGAAAATATATTAGGATTAGGGTTGGTATATTTAGGGTTTAATTTACAATTAGGGTTTAAACAAATTAGGGTTTTAAAGAGAATTTAGGGTTTTGTTGAAAACTAGAGTTTTCAAAGCAACTTAGGGTTTTTAAAATCCAATTAGGGTTTCCAAAATAACTTTTGGCCATTTAAATTATACAAATCAATACTTATTATAAATAATTATGGTAAGAAAATAGGGAATAAACTGGGTCCTCACGGTTGTATTATATTTGTAACTATATCAAATTTGCAGATCTCGGTAGCTAAAAAAACAAAAGATATGCACACACACACACACACAAAACAAACGATAAACTTCAAACATAAAAGACCAACTGCAATACTAAACCTCTAAACTATGCGGAATGCCTCTTGAACTCCACCTGGCACTATGATGCAGCTATAGCCAGATGCCAAAAGGGAAAGAAAGTTTCTCCTTATTGCTAGTGCAAGTCCCAATCATATCCATATATGCCTCAGGAACGGTGTATAGAAAACCTAAACCAATTTTGTGGTCACTCACACAAGCTATTTCCTATGATACCTGCATAACTAAGCTCACATGAATAATAAGGCTAAGGGTCTTATAGCGGTACTTGCAAAAACCTTGATCTTAGGAGAGGCATAAAACCTGTAAGATTAGCAACTGCAACAACCCCAATTGGCCAAACGTAATGTAGCTCACAGCAAAAAACTGCGCAGAAGAACTACTTTTATATCAGTTTCATGAAAAGTGCTAGGAGAGAGGATATTTCCCAATTAAATATACTTCAAAAAATGCATGCGGCTGAGAAGATTTGCAGTGGAGAAGGGGATTAAACGAGATAAACAAAGAAAGCTATTGAAATTTGTTTGCCTCGATACCTTAATAGTCATTCTCGGCAACTTGCATCTTATTAGATTCATACTTAGTGTCTTTCTCTAGCTAAAATGCAGTAAAAAATTAATATATGTAAATTTCTTGATTTATAAATATCAAGAGGGCTCCCCACTATAAAAATTATTTTGAATGATTAGAGCATTCCTTATAAATCAAGTCATGATCTTTATTATCCAGAATTGGGTTTCATGGAAAACTATCATTTCAACCATCATGGTCTGGTCAAGACTCCTTTACTAAAGAGAAGGATATTTAGCTTTTTTGACTACCCTTATAGAAAATATTCCAGAAGATACTGTAGAATTTACCACCACCCCATCAATTATGATCATTACAATGAGCATGAAAAGTTGACCTTGACTTAAAAGGGAAAGTAAATACCTTAAGCCTGATTAGGATCAAAGGCTTCATAGTTCTCCACATACAAACTAACCATAAAGTAACTGCAAGCATGCTTATACATATACGTGAAATTTTTCCCAAAAAATAATCAACCAATTGAAAAACTCTCAACTTTATCATTAACTGAAACAAAAGATAATTTTTAAAAATTAACCTAGATAATTTTCATCCCCGGTTGCTCCTCTCATCAATAGGAAGCACCATAAATATCACTAGAAATCCAATTACCCTGAAATCTTTTATGTATTTACATATAGAGAATAGAGAAAAAACTAACGCAAGGGCTTTGGAAAAAGGAAGGAAGATGGAGGCAAAGACGATAAGGGCATTGCAGTAAGCAGAGCCAAGCCAAACTATCAGCACCAGAACCATATGAAATAACGAGTCTCAAATTCCTCTGAATGCCACTGCAGTCAATAGCAACCGTCGGTTGTTTGTGAGCTAACAATTCTCTATTCATCTTTGTCGTCACTATATGCTAATAACACCAAGCTGATGATCCTGAGATTGAGAAGTAGAACCAAAACTTTATTATTATTTATATACAACCAGGAACTGAACAACCAAAAAAGAAAGAAAGAAAAAGAAAAAGAGAAAAAGAATAGTGCCGTCAAGTTGGAGTCTTTAGAGATGACAAAGTTGATGGTTGATACCTTCTAGTATTTGGAAATTTTGGACTTGCTACTAAGGTGATATATGTAATATTCTGTAGCCACTACTCAATCCATGCAAGTGAAAATAGTGAGGGTTCGCCTATATATTTCAGAACCATAGGATGTGCTTGAAGGAAAGACCTCTTAACATAGTATGTTGTCTCTCCAAAAACTTTTTTTACAGCAGTTGCTGCATAGATCTTTTCATGGTCAAATGTGCAAAGATAAAATTTAATTTTGTTGCCCTTCTCAAGTGCCTCTCATTTTCTACAAGGGTTTCTTGGTTTAACCATGGGTGGCTAATATCGAGAGTACTGTACTTTATAGTTTCAGCATATCTCAAAGTTGATTACTCAAAGGAAGGATGAAAAACAAGGGAAAGTTCAATGTGCTACCGGAGGAAGAAGGTGTTGAATGTATATTCGAGTAAGAATAAGCATGCCATCTTTAAATGAGATTTGTCCATGGCCATGCTCATTGATCAAGTTCAGGCCTTTTTTAACTGTGACTGACATGAATTGGTGTCAACCACAAAACCACACATACTGAAGATGAGCATAGGGGTCCTCACAACATAGTTACACATAAATGGAGGTTGGGAACAGCAATTAGTATGGTGGTGTCTAGCTCAGATAACATCAATAGCAGAAAAATGCCACCAGTCAATATTATTGTTGATTTTCCAGCTTATTAACTATCAAATTCTGGCAGACCGGCCTAGGGGTTCGGGAGAGGAGACTGGGTAAGAGTCACCACCCCAACTTAGATTCATAATTTTTTTTTCTCCATTCTTTAAATGTTTGAAAGAATTCAAAAAAAAGTTCCTTTTTTTTTGAGCTAAAATATTTGCCCCAATAAAAATTTTGCAAGATTTTTTTAGGCATAATTTCATAAACTCCCTTGAGGTTTTGCCTAATATCACTTAGTGCCTCTAAAGTTTCAAAAATATCACTTACCTCCCTTGTTAGTAGATGAGACCACTAATCACCATCAATACATGTAATTGATAAAATTATCCTTCCCAATTAACCATCCCTTAGGTATCCAAAAAAAAAAAAACATACCTTAGGCAAATAAATATGGAGGAGAAAACCAAAATCATCAAAAAACAATGACTATTTTAATCACTCTTTTTGCATTGAATTATTTTAGTTATTTAAACTTCCTATGGCAACAGGGTATTATAGTGTTCTTGATATTATAATAATTATTTTAGAAAATAACACATTGAAAAAAATCTAAATCTACAAAAAATGGCTACTTGAACAATTATAATTGCACTTAAGCATCCTTATCCTTCCAAAATTCTTAGCCCTCCTATGCAAAGTTTATATCAAATCACCCTTGTTGAGCCTAAGAATTATGTAGGCAAAAATAAAAAATTGAAACTAAAAATTCTTAACATCATAGTTCCCTTACTTTTGTCATTTTATGCCAATCTTATACTTACTCTCGCTATTTAGACAAATATATGAAGAAAATGAAAAAGAAAAAAACTAAACTCTATAAGATTTGGCAATTCTAATGATTATTTTTCCCCTAAACACCCTCTCTTTTGACTTTTAACCTTCTATGTCTAGCTTATATCAAATTATCCTCACTATTATAACCATTATTATTGAAAAAATAAATGAAGGCAATAAATCTAAATCTATTTTAAAAAATGGCTAATCTTATAATTATTTTTCATTCAAATATTTCTCTTCACCACATTTTTAGTCTATATATGCCAATCTTTAGTTAAGTTTCCTTTGATGTTCTTACAATTATATAAGTAAGAAAATCTAGATTAAGCCAAAAATATAAAGATACACTAGTCTACTAATTATTGTTGCATTTAACACTCCTAATCTTTTTTAGTTCTTCCATGCAAATTACATGTTAGAAATCAATTTGGTTAAAAATTCATGATAGAACAATTCAAAGGGGTAAAGTTCGAAGAAAAACTGATCTATCTCTTTAAATAATTATTTCAATAATATTTTTATAATATAGGGGTGAGTTTGTTACAAGATAAATGGTTCTAGGGGAGGTTGGTGATATTTTTGATAATTTAAGGGTGCTAAGTAACATTAGGTAAAACCTCAGGGGAGGCTTCTAAAATTATCCCATCTTTTTATTATACCATCTAATTCATATGAAATCAAATCTTCCCTCCAAAATAATATATTCTGCCTTGGGTCTATGCATCAAATCGAGATAGAGGCTGCTATGACCAACTAGCATAGATGTTTATTATTCCAGGGGCAATTTTCCAGCAAAACAGGTCAAATAGAATTAAATACAGCTTTTAAACGTTTTGTTGGTTAGTTGGCTAGATGAGAATGAAGTCAATGTAGATTGAATGCGAACGATTAAGCGAATGCGTATT
This sequence comes from Gardenia jasminoides, assembly GCA_013103745.1. Lineage (NCBI taxonomy): Eukaryota > Viridiplantae > Streptophyta > Magnoliopsida > Gentianales > Rubiaceae > Gardenia > Gardenia jasminoides. Next base: position 9,945,902 of record CM023095.1, on the reverse strand, counting down.
ATTTGTTGCGTAAGTCGTCTCCTAACCAGTTATGGCATTACCAGGATCGGATAGACTGTAATTTAGCAGAATAGTCTTTGGAGACTATAACTTCAGTATGTGGACTTGGAAATAGATGCAGCCCAACAACTTATCTGAGGTCGTCTCTGAAGTCTCCTCTGAAAGTGAGCTGTGCACTTTCTGCTCTTCCAATTTCTTAACTCATTCACTTTCGATTGATGACATTGTTCCTAACTGTTTTTGAATTTCAAGTCGTTCCAGGCAGGGAAACTATAGATTTCTTTTTGGAAGAAATCAAAAACAATTTTGGGCGATTAATTTGTTATTCAAGCTTAATAGACGATATTTATATTACTACTTCAACGAAAATAATTTAAAATTTATGACAAAAGTAAACCATATTTGATAGAAACCAGTTCAGGCCTTCATGGAGTATCATTCTATCGTGAAGGGAAAAAATGCACTTTTGATTCCCAACGATTGAAATGTGGACTGTTTTTGTTCCTCAAGCTCCAGCCAAAAAACATTTCATCCTATAGTTCATAATTTTGACCAATTTAGGACAATTGATGGATTGCCATCCAATTTGGATCGAATATCATCACTTGATCCTTTCTTAATTCACTATAAGGATTAAATGTATTTTGTATGAAACTTTAGGGATGAAATTGTTTCACATCCCAAACATTATGGATGAAAAGTACATTTTTTCCCTCATGAAAGAATAAATTTTTGAAAGCCATATTTGTTTGTTTGCTACTATTTAGAAAATCTATGGATAAATTATCTTTTACCCTCGTGCACCAAAATTACAAATACCAAAATTATGGTGTTCTCCACGGAAATTGTTCCTCTAGCAGTGTCAAGAAGCGCTGATTGATCCATAGTAATTTCACTGTTGCTGGCCAGCCCTCATAACAAACGAAACTAAGATAAAATTTAAGGAAATATAGTGAATTTTTCCCATGCCCATGCCTATTGATCATGTTCAGAATTTTTTAAACTGACACCCCCATAAATTGGTATCAAAAGCAAAATCATATATACTGAAGAAGAGCGTGGAAGTCTTCATAACACACTAGCGCACACATGGAGGTGGGTACAGCAATTAGTATGGTGGTCTCTAGCCATGAATTATGGTAGCAGCCATAGCAGAAAAATACCACCAGTCACAACATAAATGTTGATTTTGCCGACTTGGTAACTGTCAAATTATGGCCAAACCGACCTAGGGGTTCGGAATAGAAGACTGGATAGAGTCACCTCCCCAGGTTACACTCAGAAAATTTTAGTTTCACCCCTTAAATATTTGAAAGTTTTCAAAAAAAAAAAATTCTTTTGCTGAGCTAAAATGTTTGCCCCTCTACGAAATATTACAAATTCTTTTTATTATACCATCTAGTTCATACGAAATCAAATTTGCCCTCCCAAGTTAATATGTTCTGCCTTTTGAATTCATGTATGAAATCGAGATGGAGGCTGCTATGGCCAACAAGCATATATGTTTATTATTCCACAGGGTCATTTTCTAGATAAACAGGTCAATTAGAATTAAACAGTGCTTCTAAATCTTTTGTTGGATACTTGATTAGATGAGTACGAAGCCAAGGTGAGTCGAATGTGAATGATTAAGCGAATGCGTACTTATCATTTGTTTCTAGGTAGTCTCTTAAACAACTTGTGGCAGTGTCAGGACAGGATTGACTGTAATTTAGCATAGTAGTCTTTAGTGACTGTACCTTCAATATGGGGACAGGAAGTAGATGCAGCTCAACATCTTACCTCCGGCTGTCCTGAAGTTTCCTCTGAAATTGAGGTGTGGGCTGTTGGATCCTTAATCCAACGTTGGACTTATATGTAAATAATTATGTGTTGCAGGCTGTCAAATAAAGTTAGCCCAATTAAAGTGGTCTACTATGGTTTGGGTTTTAATGTATCTAATAGGGTGTGGGCCTTTAATGTGTAGAGACTTAAGGGGATTTCCTATTTCAATGATGGGCTGAAATAGGGTTTCCAACAGGTAACAGGAAAGTTATCTATAAATAGGGTCATGGTCCCCAGGTCACACGTAACCTAGCCGTCATATTTTCTAGACATCCCATCCTCTAGAAATAATACCTAGAGAGAGACTAAAGGCTCACTCAAGAGGAAAAGCGAGTACGTGTAGATCTGGAAGGCCACCCCACCCCAGGATCTAAAGGATTCGTCAAGTACTCAGTCAATATGAATTCAGGTACGCTTCCGCAATAGTACTTGTTGTAACTGTATTCAAATATCTGATATTGGGATCCTGGATTAAGTTCCAACAAGTGGTATCAGAGCACCCAATATCAGGTTTTGAATCACCAAAGTTTTGAATTTGTGATTTTTGTTGGAGTTATTCATGATTATACTATGAATTAGCTTTGATCCAATGCGATGGAATAAGATAGAACTCATGTTCTAGTTTCGGACCTGCGATTTCTAAGTTGATTCATATGTACAGCCTTTCGTATGATTTCTTCGATCACGTGGCTTTCCCGATTCCTGTCGCACGTCTTGCATATTAGTGTCTTGGACTTTGCTTTTTGGTTTATGCTTGTTGGATTAAGGAAGTCTATCTGTTTCTTGTTTCGTTTCTTTTGGTTTGCAAGAAATTGACAAACGAAATACGCATGGGACCCGCATGTCCATTGGCTTTCTTGTTGCATGGACCCGCATGTCTCTTGGCTTGCTTGTTGCATGGGACCCGCATGGGATTTTGGTTGTATTATCTTCATGGAATCCTGCTTCCGCATGCACATGTAATTGTCCAAGTTTCATGATTGTTACCCGAAATAAATTGCAATCAAGCACCATCCATACGAATTCATGTGTTGCTTGTTTGGTTAATTGACATTGCTTGCGGCTTTCTTGCTTCCGCAGATTTAAGGTTAAAGTTATGAAATTTTAGTAATTTCTTTATGTTAAGAAAATTAGGATTTCCTAATTAAAGTTAATTAAGCCTTATAAAGTCCAAAAGGTTGGCCCACCAAATATATGGTCTTATAAAGCTTTTATGGACTTTAATAGATTATGGGCTTAAATGGTCAAATTTTGGGTCCAAATTATGGACATGGATATTTGATCCAATAAGTTTGACCCAATTGTCTGGTTTGACCACCTTTAACTAAGGTTGATTTTGGCCTAAAATTTAGTATAATTTTAAATTTGAATATTGGTAAAGTTGTATATATATATTTTGGGATAAATTTAATTGACACAACATGTCACCAAAGTGACCTCTCTTGTGGAAATCAATTTATTCTAAAATATAATTAGTTGTGTATTTGTATTTTGTGATTATTGATCGGCCCAAAGGAAGGTCAATATTTAACAAATTGCATGTGCACTTGTGGTAATAAATACGTGATGATTATTTGGATTTTACATGTGAATTATAAATTGGCCCAAAGGAAAATTTATTTTTTGACATGTATTTATTGTCAGTGTTTATTATTACACCAAGATATCACTAGAAGTTAGTATTTTTGTCCAAAGACAGAATATTAATGGAATATCGATATCTTGTGATGGGGTTACCTTATTTGAATTTATAATTAGTATTTTGGATTATGTGAGCTTGTTTTAATTATATGTGTTGTTTTCTGTTTAGTTGTGAATGATCCTGCAAATATCATGACCAAAGACGCTAATATTCCTTTATTAAATGGCACTAACTTCAAGTCCTGGAAGGAGAATCTCCTGATAGTTCTTGGAGTCATGGATCTAGACCTTGCGTTAAGGGTTGATACTCCCCACCACTTACGATGCCGCATCTCCATGAAAAGAGGAATTTGGAAATGTGGGAGAGATCAAATCGCATGTGTCTAATGATCATGAAAAAGGCCATTCCAGAAGCATTTAGAGGGACTATGTCTGATAAGACACATTCAGCTAAAGCGTTCCTTCAAGACATTGAAAAGAGGTTTGTCAAGAATGAAAAGGCTGAAATAAGTACATTCTTGACACGCCTAATTTCAATGAGATACAGTAGTAAAGGCAACATCAGAGGGAGTACATCATGGAGATGTCTCATCTTGCTTCTAAATTGGGTGCACTAAACCTTACAATTTCTGAGGAATTATTAGTGCATCTGATTTTGATATCTCTTCCTACACAGTTTAGTCAATTTAAGGTGAGCTATAATTGTCAAAAGGAGACTTGGTCTCTAAATGAACTCATCTCACACTGTGTAGAGGAAGAGGAAAGGTTGAAGCAAGATCAGACAGAAAGTGCTCACCTAGTCTCTACCACTAATAATAAAGGGAAGGGAAAAAGGAAGATGGATAAAGAAGTGCAGTACAGACCTCCAAAGAAACAACAAAAGAAACCGGTTGAACCGGAAAGAATGGTTGTTTCTTCGTGGTCTTGAAGGACATAGAAAGAAGCACTGCACCAATTATCACGCTTGGCGTGCTAAGAAAGGTATGCTTCTTAATTTGGTTTGTTCGAGGTTAATTTAACTGCACCGACACACTTGGTGGATGGATTCTGCAACAACTCACATCGTGTGTCATGCGGGGTTGCTGAAGTTCGAAAGCCTAATGATAGTGAAAGATATATCTATGTAACGGCAAAACAGTTCAAGTTGAAGCAATTGGAGTTTTAGATTATTACTAAAGTCCGGATTTTATTTGGATCTTAATGAAACCTTTATTGTACCGTCTTTTAGACGAATTTAATTCTTTCTCTTTTGGACAAATCTGGTTATACTTGTTCATTTGGAGATGGAAAATTTAGATTGTTTCATGATTCAAAATTGGTTGGTTCCGGTACTTTATCATATTGTGATAATCTATATTTAGTTGACACAATTGTTACATATAATGAATCCCATTTGAGTACCGAGGTGTAAAGAGAAATTAACCAACGAGAATTCACCACATTATGGCACAAGAGATTGGATCATATCTCCAAAGGAGAATAGAAAGACTTGTGTCAAATGAAATTCTCGACCCCTTAAATTTTACAGATTTTGGTGATTGTATTAACTGTATAAAGGGGAAACAAACCAATAAAAGGAGATTTGAAGCCAATAGGGTCTCAGGCGTCTTAGAACTTATACATACAGACATTTGTGGACCATTTCCTACACTTTGGAATGGTCAACAATATTTTATAACGTTCATAGACGATTTCTCGAGATATGGCTACATATATCTCATTCATGAAAAATCTCAGTCCCTAGACGTGTTCAAAAATTTTAAAGCTGAAGTTGAGAATCAACTCAACAAAAGAATTAAAAGCATCAGGTCTGATCGTGGTGGTGAATACTACGGTAGATATGATGGTTCAGGTGAACAACGTCTAGGGCCTTTTGCTAAGTACCTAGAGGAATGCGGTATCGTCCCACAGTACACTATGCCTGGTTCACCCACTATGAATGGTGTTGCTGAAAGACGAAATAGAACGCTTAAGGATATGGTGAGGAGTATGATAAGTCATTCTACCTTACGAATTACTACAGGCACTTAAAACGCAAAGATATATCCTTAACAGAGTTCCAACTAAGGCAACTACCAAAACCCCTTATGAGCTTTGGACTGGTAGGAAACCTAGTTTGAATCATTTACGTGTTTGGGGTAGTCCAACTGAGGCAAGGCCTTATAGGCCAAATGAAAAGAAACTGGATTCAAGAACGGTCAGTTGTTATTTTGTTGGATATTCTGAAAGATCCAGGGGTTATAAATTTTATGATCCCACAGTTAAATCAATGTTCGAGACAGGAAATGCTCGATTCTTTGAGGATGTTGAGTTTGGGGGAGAAGATATAGTTAGAGATATTGTCTTTGAAGAGGAATATGTTATTATTCCCACAGGTGTTATTGGCATTGTTCAGGATCCTATTCCTAGCATTGTTAATGACACAGCAAATCAAGACAATGTCAGACAATCTCCTACTCTGGAGGAACAAACTCTACCACCTCAAGAATTAGTGTCATTAAGGAGATCCACAAGAGAAAGGAGAAGTGCAGTGCCAGATGATTACATTGTTTTTCTCCAAGAACATGAGGATGACATTGGATTGATGGAAGATGATCCAATCAAACTTCCATCAAGCCATGGAAAGTTCAAATTCTCAAAAGTGGACTGATGCCATGAATGAAGAGATGAAATCTATGAAAGACAATGACGTCTGGGATCTTGTCCCATTGCCAGAAGGAGCGAAACCTATTGGTTGTAAATGGATATTTAAAACCAAAAGGGATTTGAAAGGTAATGTGGAAAGGTACAAAGCTCGTCTTGTCGCCAAAGGTTTCACACAAAAGGAAGGCATCGACTATAAAGAGACATTCTCTCCGGTTTCTTCGAAGGACTCTTTTAGATCTATAATGGCACTAGTGGCGCATTTCAATCTTGAGTTACACCAGATGGATGTAAAGACGGCGTTTCTCAATGGTAACATTGATGAGACGATTTATATGGTGCAACCAGAAAACTTTGTATCAGGTAATTCAAAGAATATGGTTTGCAAACTTAAAAAATCCATCTATGGGCTCAAGCAAGCATCTCGACAATGGTATTTTAAATTTCATCAAGTGATCATCTCGTTTAGCTTTGAGATGAATCTGGTTGATGAATGCATATACCATAAATTCTGTGGGAGCAAGTATATTTTCCTGGTATTATATGTTGATGATATTTTACTTGCCAGCAACGATATAGAATTATTGCATGAAACCAAGAGATTTCTAACTAAGAATTTTGAGATGAAAGATCTTGGTGATGCATCTTTTGTGTTAGGCATTCAGATACATCGGGATCGCTCTCGGGGTATTCTTGGACTATCACAAAAGGCCTATATCGAAAAGGTTCTCAAACGATATGGCATGCAAAATTGCAAATCAGGTGATACCCCTGTGGCTAAAGGAGACAAATTTAGTCTCGATCAGTGTCCTAAAATGCTCTTGAGGAAATGGAGATGCATAAGATTCCTTATGCATCTGCAGTAGGGAGTCTAATGTATCTTCAGGTATGTACGCATCCGGATATTGCGTACATTATCGGGATGCTTGGTAGGTATTTAAGCAATCCAGGATTGGATCATTGGAAAGCAACCAAACGGGTCTTGCGATACCTATAAGGAACAAAAGACTACATGCTCACATATCGGAGATCAGATAAGTTCGAGATCATTGGGTATACTGATTCCGATTATGTTAGATATCAAGTACCTTGTTGTTAAAGAAAGAGTTCAGAGTGGACAGTTGTCTATAGAGCACATTGGAACAAACTCCATGATTGCGGATCCGCTTACTAAAGGATTGCCACCCAAGATGTTTCACGAGCACACTGCTCATATGGGTGTAATGACATTAGATGATATACAGTTTTAGTGGGAGTTTGTTATTTTAGATGCTCTTGAGACATTGATATTTTTCAGTTGTTTAAGGATATTTTTGTGTAAATAAAGTTTCAGTTTATTTCCATTCTGTTTTTGGTATGGTTTGATCTCATGAAAGTTTAAGGTGGACCAGTTGGAAATAGGCATGTTAAGATCACATTACATGAAATTTCCATGCTACACATCCACATCATAATTCATGTCATTCAATTATATTAGCATACGTGACCATTGATGGGTCGAGTTACGAAAATTGTAACAAAGGCCGCTTTGATCCTATGTTTGTGTAATTGATGGACGGAATTGGTTAGAGATACATTTGGTTATGACAGCAAATTTTGAGCTCATATGGTTATTTTGCAAAACATAATTATAAAGTTACACATACAGTCCAAGTGGGAGATTGTTGGATCCTTAATCCAACGTTGGACTTATATGTAAATAATTATGTGTTGCAGGCTGTCAAATAAAGTTAGCCCAATTAAAGTGGTCTACTATGGTTTGGGTTTTAATGTATCTAATAGGGTGTGGGCCTTTAATGTGTAGAGACTTAAGGGGATTTCCTATTTCAATGATGGGTGAAATAGGGTTTCCAAATGTAAAAGTTATCTATAAATAGGGTCATGGTCCCCAGGTCACACGTAACCTAGCCGTCATATTTTCTAGACATCCCATCCTCTAGAAATAATACCTAGAGAGAGACTAAAGGCTCACTCAAGAGGAAAAGCGAGTACGTGTAGATCTGGAAGGCCACCCCACCCCAGGATCTAAAGGATTCGTCAAGTACTCAGTCAATATGAATTCAGGTACGCTTCCGCAATAGTACTTGTTGTAACTGTATTCAAATATCTGATATTGGGATCCTGGATTAAGTTCCAACATGGGCTTCTGGTTTTCCAATTAATTGAATAATTTAAATTTGATTCATGACATTGCTCCTACGGACTGCCAACCAATTAGAATGGAATATCATCACTTGATCGTTTTTTATTCACTATGAGGATTAGATGTGTTTTGGGTGAAACTTAAGGGATGAAATTGGTTCACATCCCAAATATTATGGACGAGAAGTGCATTTTTCTCCTATAATGAAGAATCATTTTTCGCAAGCCACATGTCTGTTTGTCTGCTACTATTTAGAAAATCCTTAGCTAAATTATCTTTTACCCTGTTGTGATTTGATGCTTTACCACATAACTATTTATGGCTTAAAACCTATGATTTGGACTAAAGTTTCACTGTTATTTTTTTTTCCGTAAAACTAACTGGTAATATTAAAAGGTTAAATAAAAAATAATCCATTGACAAATTCACCCTCTCATCTTTTTCTAATCTATTCTTTTAACGCCAAATCACCTTTTTACCTTTTTTCTTAACCAAACATATACTTTTTCCAATAATGCTTCAGAATTGTATGGTATACTTGCGTGCTCTTTGTAAGCCAAACCAATTTGCTCAACTGATAGTAATGCGCCCTAACGGTCCTTAACCTTGTTTCAGCACTGTAAAAAGTACTCTGGAAATAAATCACGGACCTAAATTTGTGTTTTCCTTTTGAATTTCAAGTATTTTTTTTCGGCTTTTTTTTCGTAAATTTCCTTGGGTTTGTAGTGGTTCTATGGGTGTGGGTGATGTGGCGATAAATAATTGTGATAAGGGCATGTACATAGTCTGGGCATGTACATAGTCTAGGCACGATCAGGGCTCGTGTTTGCACCGGAATTGAATTAAGACCAGACCGATGGAATCTTTAATTCAAAATGGACCCGCATTTGGAGATTCGGAGCCTAGACTGGAGCCTTGGCTGAGGGTTCTGCTTTAGGTTCTTAAACTAGTGCAGGCGGCAATTGTATTGGGTTCCAACCCTCTATTGAAGAAACAAATGAAGTCAACTCTGAGTTATTTTGGCCCAGCCCATCTTCCCTTTCTATTTCCATTTTTGCAATTGGATGATTGACTAGTGAAATGTTCTTCCCATTTTCATTCCAATAAAAAAAATATGTATCTTTTGTTTTATTCAAAATAATAAGTTAATATGTTTTATGAATAGAATTTGTACCTTCTTTCTTCTTGTTTGCAAATAATAACATGAAAACTTTATTTTTCTTCTACATATATTTAGTTCTCCCTTTATTCTAAACCCATTGTCGTAATTTTTTCTAGAATCAATTTTATAACTCTAGGTGACTCTAATAGCCAAGGTTGAGATGTTAAGAACTATAAGAATGATAAGTCATGAACTCAAATCTCTATTCCCTCTCTCGACTTCTCGAATCCTAACCCTTCCCTGCTAGGAACCAAAAAAAAACCATAAAAGCAAGAAGCGCTGAATAATCTATTTTAATACTGCTGCTGGCTACCATTGTAGAACCCAAAAAATTTCACAAAAAAATTATACAAGAGATAAATTTAATGAAACCAATGCATATACGGAGGCAATTTTACACACATACAAGTATATGTGGGAGAAGAGAAATAATATCAATAATATATATTAATAATCATACATAATAACAAGACTCTCAAACTTCACTCTTCTCAAGTAAAAATAATAATAAGACTCCCTATTTATAGAGTAGAGGACTTGGTAAACAAGTCTTATAACCACAATCAAATACTAATTTCTAAACAATAAAACTACCATAGTTTGTCTTCATTAGAATTACCAAAAACCTAGTTTGACTAAAACACTGCTAAATAATAATATGGAAAATTTCCCTTGCAAATTTCCCTTGAGTCACATCTAAATCAATCATGATCAATCTCCCTTGCAAATTTCGCCAATATCACCTTATATTGACTCTTCATTTTTAAACACTTCTCTTGTTACAATAATCTATGCATCTGGATAGACTGTTCTCGTCGCACAATTTGTTGTCAATTTACTGATAATTCATTACTTTGTGATTTTGATAATCACAACTCAATTGACAGAATTCTTTCTCAATCTCTGTCGCAATTCCGAATCAATCTAACATTCCATTGAACTAATCTTATGGTCCAATCTTCATCAACTGGATACACCATGACTAATCTTATGGTCTAACTCAATCTTCTAACTTCTTCTGAGCAAATCTTATATTCTAACTTTGATAACGGAAAGCATTCACTACTAATCTTGTAACCGAGTTAATTTTTCAATATTCACAAGCACCCCAGAATCAATTTCTTGAATCTAGGGGTTTGATACCAGATGTAAAACTCAAATTTAGGGTTCTAATAATAATTAATGCGTGCAAGGTTGTAGATTGAAGGATGAAAAAAACAGCCAAAATATTCATAGAAGGGAGAGAAGAAAATAATAAATACACAATATTATTATATCTCAAAATAATGGAAGAAAGTCTCATCACGATAAAAGTTATATCTCAAAACAATGGAAAAAAGTCTCATCACAATAAAAGTTTATAAACTATTCTTGACTCTCTTAAAAAAATGCTCTATCTAATGTTCTATTTATAATCTACTAGACTTGTTGGGTAAGAAACAATTTGCATAAGTAATTACCAAACAAAACACAAATTCCTAAATCATACAACTACTAAAAATCTAATTCTAATAAGATTAATAAATAAATAAATAAATATCAAAAAGCTTGGTTTATTATGCTAGCATTGCCTCCCTTAAATCAAACTCTCCGTTATACGAGATCTAATTCCATCTCGAGCAACAATCTCCATTGAAAATTCAGTCGTCAAATAGATGATATGCAACTACATTTTATTGTCAGTTATCAGTTTCATCTTTACACGTGGCAGTGGGCGCACTTTATATTTTGCAAACAAATTTTCAATAAATTCTTCTTGATCAAAATAGTTATTACTGCATACCATTCATCACCATAGTCCCCATATTTATCACCAACATAAGTGCCCAAAAATATAAAATCATAATTGTCTCTTTTATCAAAATGATCACCACCAAATAATTTAGAAATTCTACTACCAGAATTTCCAAAAAATTTCACATTGTCAGCTAACTCTTTAGGAGCAAATTTTTCAACTCTAGTGAAATCTGTGTCAATCAAATCAAACCTTTTCACATCACGTTGAAGATAGTCCAAACTAATAAATTCTTTAAGAATAATTTCTTTTCCTTTACTTGCTATATCAAAATTTTCCTTTTCTTCCTTTATCAAATTAACACCTTCTTTTTCTTCAACAAAATCATTACTTCCAATTTTTCCAAATATAGTATGCAAATCAAAATTATGAGTTGATTCAAAATCTTCCAAATCACCCATGTCATCAATAAATTTATCACTCTCAAAATCAACTACCCATGTCCAACAACCAGTTTTTGGTTTAAATGTTCAACCAAAACCTCCAAGGTACTTTAGTCAGATGAACAAATGTTTTGAAAAGACAATTAGACATGGTTTTACGCATGACTTGAAAAATTAATCTTTCTTCCTAAAAACATGTTTTGGTAGTTCACTTACATCAACACAGATAATATCATCTAAATCGCATTATTCAAGATATTTTTCTACTCTTATAAGTTAAAAATAATATGATTCTTGACTTTTATATTTGGGAGTTAGTATGTCACACATTTGACCAGTATGTAGATCCCAACATATATGCATTATTAATAACTCACGTAATTAGCAATTTCTTCCTCTTTTTGTTAAGTTTCTTAGCCTCCTTAACTGACTAACCAATTAAATCTTTCAATCGACAACCCATACCAATCAACAATTTTGACAACTTCTAAACTGATTTCGTGGTCTAATTCAATCAACTGAATACTTTTTGACAAATATTGTGCCTTAACTTTGACAGTAGAAGCACTCAGGACTAACCTCGTAGTTTGGCTCTTGATACCAATTTATTTTTGTCGTTATAGTCGAATTTAGGACTTTGTCTATGAAGCTTCTTCCCATGTCTTTTTCAAGAATGTAAAAAACACTAGTACTATTTAGACCGACATGAAACTTGTAGGCCCTAGGGTAGACTCATCGGTCAAGAACACAATGCAAGTCAGTGCAATCTTTTTTTTTTTTTAATTAAGTTTAAGACTGAGAATTGTTATCTAGTGCTCCACTTTTTTTAGGATTAAAGGTACTCACACCAGTGTCAGAACTTGGTTTTCACCCGATAACCAAGTTTTTTCAACATTTAAGAATTTTATGCTCTGTAGTTGTACATGTATCCAATAGTGAATTCATTTTCTTTCTCTTTTTTCTCCCCCTCTAGACGTTGTTTGAGAATCTCCGAGAATCAAATATTATTTTTCTGAAAAAAATTTATATTAGCAATGTAAAAAAATTCTACTCTTAAAACAATCTCATACAAGCAACACTAGTTATTTAACACATAAGTACATGTTAAGTAACACGATCTCTTACACACGTGCGACATCATAAAAATCTAAATGTGCTTCCTAAAGATAATTTACCTTGATGGTGTACAAGAGATTTATGGGAAGCGAAATATTCTTACGTGCATTAACTGAGATGTACCCTATAATTAAAGTCAAACTATTTATTCACTTTTGTGGTTCATGGAGTTGGATTTTCGTTTCCATATATTGCCTTAGTGCAAGTCATACTTTGACACCATCATTTAGTTGTTTTTTCTCAACTGAGTCGTTCAAACAGCATCTTTGCCAAATTTCACCTGCTGAAGTTTCTAGTTAGCGTTCCATTCGTTATTGTTAATTCATACCACTTTGGGTTGTAAGTTGCAACCATTATCTCACAGTATTTGTGCTTGGATTGCTTCTTTTGGCCTAAAAATTTGTACTTACATTATCGACACAAATTTCAAATGCCTTTTTATCTTACATACATCACATTAAAAAAGTGCTACAGTATCATTTTCAACAAATTATTCTAAAAAATCTACTATCCAAACGCACTGTAATCCGTTTGGATGTCAGTAATCACAAAAAACCTTAAGGCTTCGTGGGATGGGGATTGGGGATTAAACCTCTACTCCAATTAAAAACTGCCACAGGAAGCAGCAGCAGGACAAGAAACCCTTCGTGATTAACGTTGGCCAATCGCCAACAGCGCAATTATCTGATATTTGGTGGCCGACAAAGAATTCAGCAGCTCACATTCGAAGAAGACTTGGACTTCAATAATTGAGTCCCGAGTTCACATTCGAAGAAAGACTTGGAGTTTAATAGTTGAGAAGTTGAATTGTCCTTCCCACTTGAGGACATACAATACTAGCTAATGATGACAGTAGGACTGGCATGAAACATTCATCAAAACTAAATATTTCATTACAATATTCAAATTTGATAAAAAAATTATGATAAGTTTAATGAAGCATTTAGCCAGAATCAATAACCCTTTTTTTGGTAATAATTGATATTAATATCTGAGTATTGGATACGTAAATTTCATAATATCTGTTGTGTCTTTAGCTCTTTGGCAAATTTCTTTAAATAATGTCAAAAATAAGAAAAATCCAAAATGTGGGGTTCTCTAAGATAGCTTTCTAAAAGTAGGGTTGCCGAAAATCTCATATGCGGCCTTTGAAATAAATTTGTTTTTGAATTTTGTTTTAGTTGTTAGTGGGGTGTTAGGAAATTTTATTTTTATCATAAATTTTTTGAAGAAACCGCATGTGTGTCTTGCGGTTTCTCATTTTTATGAGAAACCATATGTGTGTTATGCAGTTTCTATAAAGATTTTTTTAAGAAAATTTGTTATTCCACATCATCATGGAAATGAGGCATCCTAAATCAACAAGTCTAAGAGCTCATGAGTTATTCGAGGAAGAATGAATGAGGCAGAGGGCTGGGGAGTTTCTGAGGGTGCCGAAAAAAAGCTAAAAACTCCAGAGGAGATTTACGTCGAGCGGAGAGCTCCTTCTTTATGTCTTGGGACTCAAAACAAGGAAAATAAATAAGTATGTTTATATAAAAATTATCCAAGTCAGGGATAATTGGACGAATTTATATCAATAATGTGAAATCTATCATATATGTATTGCAAAGTAGGTTTCTTATCAAGAGTCTCCGTAAGTTAAGAAAATTCTAATCCCTTTTTTAGTATACCTTAATGTTGTGGATGAGACATATAAATAGAATATAAATTAGATTCTAAAATAATAATCTTTTACTTTTAACTTATCTTTCATATAACTATTACAAATATTTATTAATTTTATTATTATTTTAAATATAATCCCGTGCATAGCACTGGTCATAATTCTAGTAAGAAAAGTATTAGAGATGTGGGGTTTTGGCCGATTTCTTTTTTTTTTTTTTTAAACGAATAGGATCGCCGAATCATTGGTATGCAGTGACTGTGAAAGTGTCTTTTATTTTTGAATTTTTTTTAGTTGCCAAAGTTGCTAGTGCTTGTTAGACTACAAAATTTTTTAAAATTAAATCTAATTTCAAGAAACTGCATCTCAAGTTTACAGTTTATTAAAAAGGATGTGAAACAGCCTACTTGAGATGCGGTTTCACTTTTTTATTTTTTAACTTAGAATGCAGTTTTTTCTTTTTGTTTTTTTGAACTTCCTTCATCAAAATGCACCATTTTTTTTTTTTTTGGGTATATTGACATCATCTATTAGTCCTAACCAAGAGAGTCACTAACATAACAAGGGCGTAAAAGTCAAAATTAATGTCTATAGCAGGTAATTGCTGTATAAAATTTCTTGCTTCTCCTGGCTTAATGAAATTGATGTTTCTAGGACAATCAGTGTATTGTTTCCAACGGAATTCATCCACCAATAAACCAACATATCACAAGTTTGGAACAAAAACAATTAAAAGATATGGGGAAGATACATGCAATTATCAATCAGAGCAGATCTATAAAAATTTTCTTTAAAAAATCTTCACAGAAACCGCATATTAGCTGTGTGGTTTCTCAAAAAATGAGAAACTGCATGACGCACGTGCGGTTTCTTCAAAAAAAAAAACTATGATTAAAAATTAAACTTCTCGAGACCCCACTGACAACTAAAAAAAATTCAAAAGTAAATTTATTTCAAAGATTCGCCACATGTGAGATTTTCCACAACTCTACTTTTAGAAAGCCATCTAGAGAACCCCACATTTTGGATATTTTTAATTTTTGACATTATTTAAAGAAATTCGCCTCTTTAGCCAGAATCAGAGAAGCTAGCTTACCTGTTCCCTTCTTTCCCGGTCCAAATTGGCCCCCTTTTGTAACTGTCACTCAGTGTCTTCTTTCCACCATTAATGCCTAATGGAAAGCATCACTTATATTCAGTAATGACAGATCATTCATTCTGAATTTGTATGTCAACCATTTATTTCGCATCCTTGAGTTAGCAATATTTATTTACGAAATGTTAATCCGTTTGGATGTCTGTAATCACAAAAAGCCTTAAGGCTTTGTGGGGTGGGAGATTGGGAGTTCAACCTCTACTTCCATTAAAAACTGCCACAAGGAGCAGCAGCAAGACAACAAAGCCATCGTGATTAACGTTGGCCAATCGCCAACAGTACAATAATCTGATATTTGGTGGCCGACAAAGAAGTCCGCAGCTCACGTTCGAAGAAGACTTGGACTTTAATAATTGAGTCCCGAGTTCACAGTCGAAGAAAGACTAGAACTTTAATAATTGAGAGGTTGGATTGTCTTTCTCACTTGAGGACATACAAGACTAGCTAATGATGACAATAGGACTGGCACGAAACATTCATCAAAACTAAATATTTCATTACAATATCAAATATGATAAAAAAAATTAAGATAAGTTTAATGAAGCATTTAGCCAGAGAATAAATAATCCTTTTCTTGGTAATAATTGATATTAATATCTGAGTATTAGATATGCAAATTTCATAAAATCTGTTGTGTCTTTAGCCAGAATCAGAGAAGCTAGCTTGCCTGTTCCCTTCTTTCCCGGTCCAAATTGGTTCCCTTTTGTAACTGTCACTCTTGTCTTCTTTCCACCATTAATGCCTAATGGAAAGCATCACTTATATTCAGTAATGATCGATCATCCATTCTGAATTTGTATGTCAACCATTTATTTCGCATCCTTGAGTTAGCAAAACGTCCCAATTTACGTTAGTTGTTTCCGCATTCTTTTGTGTAAATCTGGAAAACATATAAGAAGATTATTTATTCATGCTTCATATTTAGACTCTGAGATACTGATATTTTCCAAAATTAGAGAGTGCAGAGCAATTGATTATAGTTTATACAAGTGACCATGAGTCTTAATTTATTTGAAGCCATCTCATAATGAAAAAGAAATTCTTTCACAGTTCGGTTTAAACTTCTATGTTCTTGCAGAAAATTTCCCTTCAAAGTGCTTTTGGATGACATCACATGTAGTTAAAGGGAATCAAGCATAGATTTTTAATTTTTTCAATAGGGGTTCAATTAGCTTTTTGTAGGATATTTGGAAAATAAAATTTTCATTCTTTATTTTTGTAAGTTTTTACCACACATACATGACATAATAAGGGTACAGTAAATAATGCAATTAACTTTTTTCCCCTAGTAGGGAAAAAAAAAAAAAGAAAAGGAACTTCCAAATGACCGAAATGGGTTTGTATGCGATGTGAAAGTAGTTTCTGAATCAATGGGAAGAGAATAATCTGATCCTGGAAGTACATATCATAAATGATGCAAATCATGCTTAATTTTTTGACGAACGTAGCTGTACAAGATCCTGAAATTCCAGTCGAAGACTCGAATTTGTTTCCGCATATGGACAAAAATAATGTTGTATTCCTCAACGAATAGGATGGGAAAACCGGAAAAGGGGTAATTTCAACAGACCCGAGGGTCAGTGATAAACTTTTGCTACCGTTTGCGTGATTCTGGCTGTGCATTGGCAAAGATGAAAGGGAATCATTTACTCATGGGGCAGTGTCATGTTTTAGAATGGTTCTTGCTACCAAGATACGAAAGCCATTTTATTTTTAATTCTTTTGCTCGAATAGAGTGACAAGATTTTAGAAAATCACAGGAACAAGAAAAATATTTCAGGCATATTATTGTTACATTGTCGAGTGCCATTTCAGATGTTGGAACTCAAGTTTAACTCACGAAACTCAAATATGTTTGCACATTCTTAACACACTTATTGCATGGTGCTTTGGCAAAAGAACACGCTTGTACTAAAATTTTTGGACCCAATTCTTATATAACAATGGATTTCATATTCATAAAATAGTTTAAGGATTTTACTAAGCGATATTCAGTGGATATTCACATTACACCTATATTACATTTAACGAATTTGATAGAATAAAATTACACCTACTGCCAACACAATGCAAACATTGATATTTATTGACCTTGTTGCATTTTAAACATTTTTTCCAAGTTAACATTAGTTTTTCAAAAAATTAATCTCCTATAATAACTCTTAATGGATGATCACTGTGCACCTGTCAACCAAACTCTTTATATAATTACATGAAAAAATATTGAGAAATATTAATAGCATTTCCATGATTGCTATTGACACTCCACTCACTATTTTTTTTCTCTTCTAAAATCTGTCATTTTAGGGGTAAAAGAAATTACAGAGGAGTGTGAATAACAATTTTTGGAGTGTTATTAATATTGGTCTCACAGTCACAGATATGACATAATTTACCATCGACAAGAGTTATTTATATAACATACAAATGAAAAGAGTTTATCAAAATATTTCACAAAAAATTATAATTGAAATTTGTTTTCAAAGACTAAATACTACTACAATATACAATTCAAACTATCTATAACAGTTAGATATTTCACATATTTGAGTTAAGTTCTAAAAAAGTGATGATGGTTTATAAAAGATTTTCAAGAACTTAGGTTTTTGAAACATTTCCCTGAATGAGTGAAAAACGCAACCAAAAAGTAGTTGAAATGCTTTCCATCCCCATATATTATAGAAAAACCAAGATAGATGAAAAGATGCATTCGGAGAAGATTTGAGAGGAATTAGAAGATCAAATCTCATATTTCTCTTCTAATAACCAACCAAATTAGAAAAAAATGTTTGAAAAATAAACCAAACTTAACAAATTATATTTATTTATTTAATAATTTTATCGAGGGTCAATTTTTTTAGTAGTTTCGGTATTTAGTAATGTAATTTTCTTAGGTAACTACTTATGTGGTTATTTCTTATTTTATAAGTCTTATGAGTTATTAACATACTAATTGCAAGGGTATTTGTCTAAGAAAATTTGCAAAATTCTATGTTTGAGATATCTATTATGAGTTATTTATTTTTTCTTTCCAGTGAATATAGGGAAATTCAATTAGTAAGATCAGACTACTTTCTCAACAAAAGTCATATGTTTAAATTTCGCTATTAATGTAAAAGCTATATTGGTAGATGTAGACATGTTCATTGTTTCAAAACCATAATTAGAGATAAGATTCTTGATGACTAGAAAATGTTTGCTCAATACTGGCTAGATTCTTGACGATTAAGCAAGGAAAAGTCCAACGTAGAACCAATAACTTTTAGATTCTTGACCTTACTAATTTTTCTTGATGATTAGAAAAATTTGCCCAAAAATCTAGTCTTGATACGTTTTAGCAAATGAATTAAAGATGCTTCGGCCTCAAAAAGAAAATTAAAAAAAAAAAAGATGCTTGCAACTTTACGAAAAGCTTAGCGCGCACTGGTTATCGATGACGTAATGATCTCACGGCATTGTGAGTCTCAGAAAAATTCCAAGAAGACTTGGACTTGCATAGCATTTGAAAGGGTACTTCACATCCCCCATTCCCCGGCAACAATCCCTGTCGACCTCCATTTTTTGCCCGATCCTTTTCTTTGGAATAAAAAATTGTTAGCAGTGGGTTTTATTTACAGACAATACTAATTAGATCCGAATAGCTAGATAATCAATATAAAAATATTAAATGTAAAATGAGAAGGAGAAGATTTGGAAAAATATTTCCCTATTTCTCAAGAGTTTATATAATAATACACCAACTATACATGAATTCACCACCTATGATGAGGACATGCTATCTTATCAATCCAGCACGGAAGATATAAGAGATTTTTGAAACTACAAGAATGTTAAGTGATATTCAGACAAACTTTAGGTAAGGTTTGTGAAATTATCGTTTTTATAAACTACTTGTTGAAAAGTATTAAAGACACACTTAGATGCTGATCTTTATTCATTAAAAAAAAAGAACAAAAGAATTTAGCCAAAAAGAAGGTAGTAATGAAAAAATTGTGGCTTCTCTGAGTTTTTTTTTTTTTGGGCCAATTAAGACCATCTCTTAATTTTTGCAAAAAGTGAAATAGGCAAATAGAAAGTGAGAATTATTATTTTAAAATAAAATAGTGAAGTTACTCCCGTTTTTTGTTTATTATTTGTTTTCTAAAGAAGAATCACAAGAGCTTAAAAAAAACTACGGAAAATAGGCAATAGTATTAACAAGAAAAAAGAAGAAGAAGAAGAAGAAGAATTGTTGTCACTTGCCATGCTAGACTATGCTATAGTAACGCGAGTTATGATAACGCTAGAGAGATAACCTGCAATAACAGGTTTTGACCGTCTTCAGTGACAAATTCAATTTTTAGCGACTTTTTCTAATATTGTAATGGTAAGTTTACTATGAAATTTAGTAAGTATATCTCTTAAAACAGTAAGTTATAGTTATCAATGTAAATTTACGTTTCAATAAACAAACTTACTTACTTTTTAATAAAATTTACCTTTTTTTCGAATTTAACTTACTAGTAAGTTTTCTAAAAAATTTAATAAGTATATCTCTTAAAACAGTAAGTTATAGTCATCAATAAAAATTTGCTTTTTCAATAAATAAATTTACTTACTTTTTAGTAAAATCTACCTTTTTTTGAATTCAACTTACCCATAAGTTTACTAAGAAATTTAGTAAGTATATCTCATAAAACAGTAAGCTGCAACCATTAATGAAAATTTACGTTTTCAATAAACAAATTTACTTATTTTTTAAATAAAATTTACCTTTTTTTGAATTCAACTTACTAATAAGTTTACTAAGAAATTTAGTAAGTATATAACATAAAGCAGTAAGCTTCAACCATTAATGAAAATTTATGTTTTCAATAAACAAATTTACTTACTTTTTAATAAAATTTACCATTTTTTGAATTCAACTTACTAGTTAATATACTACTCCCTCCTTTTTTTTTTAACTGTCGTTTAAGGTTTTTGCTCCAATGTGTTTTTATCTGTCATTTTATAAGCCCCATGCAGTATTAATTATTATTTTTTTTCAATTTTACCCTTTTATCTCTCATTTTTCCAATGCAGAGTTCTTTACCATGAGCCTTCCAGGTGGGGAAAACATGGGTGAGAAAAACAATGAAAAAGTACCATTTATTACTCTGTTGAGAGAAAACATGGGTGAGTTGGAAAATTAATGAGGGGTACAAAAGAAAAGAAGTGCATAGATTTAAGCAATGAAAAAATTTTCTTAATTGGTGTGTAAAACCTTAAACGACAGTTAAAAAAAAAGGGAGGGAGTATGTGAAAAGGTAAATTTTGCCTATTTCTTAAATTCTTGATTATTTGGGACTCTTACTGTAAGTACCGATCTCAACGTAAATAAATCCATCTCGAATAGCAGATTGCTAATTCTTGAGTTCAGACTTAAATACAATTGCCATCTCAACCTATTTGTTAATTGTTTCACCACTCTAAAGTGGAATTAATTCATGATCTCCTAACAGGGTGCGATTGAGAGAATTCTCTCAAAGACATTAAAAAAAAAAGATTATACTATTATCAATTGCTTTCGGTACTTGGAGATGGAGATTGGGGTATGCGTACAAGACATGAACGTCCAGTATTTTTTATAACCGATGTCTTCTATCGTTGAGGAGACATAGTAAGGTCTATACCCTTTTATTTAGTTCACTTCAAATGTTTTATGGCAATTCACTTTTCCATTGAAGTTTTTATAATTTTTCATCATTTTTCTTCAATAGTTTTTTGAAATAAAATCTGAAATTAAATAATATAATTTTTTTCTTAATATTTTCTTGTATAAATGCCTCTGTTGTCCTCCTCTGCTGTGAGTCACCAAAACCTTGACCATATCGAAACCTCAAAAGTGAACTGACTTTTCTTGCATTTTTTTTCTATGTAACGTATAGAACCATCTCCTGTCCTCATGTCTTTGCATTCTTTGACTTGTTCTCCTGTCTCATCACTGTAGCCTGCATAAGAAATTTAGCATTCATTGGGTATCCTTTCTTCTTTCTCCCTGTTCTTATGCTTTTTTAGAGCAAAAAAGATTTTATTAGATAACTAACAAAAAACTAAGAAAGCCCATGATGGAAAACTTTCTTAGTGCTTGTGGGATTGTGTTTTATTGATTTTTCCAATTCGAGGTTTGGATTTTATTTGTCTTCCTTGCTTTGTATTGAAGGTGTGATTTTATGTTTTCATTATTGGTCTTCAACATGCATGACCGATGTATTTATCATACGTTTTGTTTGTCCATTCATGATTATCAATTTGTGTGGTTCCGTTAGGATTATTATAAAAATGCCATATCATAATATTCCACATATCATTTGCCTATAAAAACTTAAGATTATGCTTATAAATTTAACTGATTCTTGCTATATATAAGCTTCACAATATAATTTGAGGTAGTTTCTATTATAAAGTAATAACCATCGTTACTAAATTTCTGGACACATATGATATAAAATTTAATTCGCACTAATATTATATATTATTAAAAGTTTAAGATAAAAATATGAGTTTGATAAAAACTGCAGAAAAATCCAAAATCTAAATGATACAAAATATATCTGAAAGTTATGCAACTTAATATATGGATGAATTTACTATAATTCTCAAAGATTATGCTACATTAATATAACTTCAACTTTTATACTTATGATCTTGACAATCAATTTATAAAAAAATTTTCATTTTATTATATTCATATAGATTAACTTATAGAAATTGTGATGAATAGACAACTACCATTATATATATAACTCGGCTCGAGATGATTTGTTATTATTGTAAACCAAACTTTCAATCTTTTCAAAAATTGAAAAATAATTCAAAATTTATAATCTGACAAATTTTATTACATATTTTATAAGGTCATGTGAATAGTAAAAATAGTTTTTATAGTATTTTTGGCATTATTTCAATTAAATATCCTAATGCTAGTTTCATATAACTTTTTAAAGTAAATTAGTAAACTTATGCCACAAAGTAGTAAGTTTGGATCACTAGTCAAATTTACTATGTTATCATGAGATTTACTATGATTCTATAAACTTATTATTAGTTGAATTAAACTTACTCTCTAAAAACTAACTTTGGAATATAAAGTTCTAATTCATTCATTCCAAGAAAAAAAGTAGCTTTCATATTTATTCTGATTTCATATTTTAGACATAAAAGTTACTAATTTATTAAGTTAAATTTCAATCATTAATAAAAAATTTTAGCACTATTTCAAGTAAACTTCCTAATAGTAGCTTCATATAAGTTTTTTAAAGTAAAATCGTAAATTTTTACCACAAACTAGTAAGTTTTGATCACTAATCAAATTTACTATGTTATCATAAAATTCACTATTATTTGAACTAAACTTACTCTTATAAGTTTTTAAAGTAAAATAGTAAAATTATACAACAAACAAGTAAATTTTGATCATTAATCAAATTTACTATGTTATCATGAAATTAACTCATATTGTATAAAAATTTACTAGTACTTCAACTAAACTTACTCTTTAAAAGTAAATTTGAGATGTAACATAGTAATTTTTTTAAAAAAAATGTCAGTTTCATATTATTTCTGATTTACCTTTTGAGACATAAATGTTACTAATTTGCTAAGTTAACTTACTCTTTTACATGCAAAGATTACTACTCTTAAAAAATAAATTTGAGATGTGAAATAGTAATTTATTTTCAAAAAAATCTAAGTTTCATATAAATTCCGATTTGCCTTTTGAGACATAAAGTTACTAACTTATTAATTTAATTTACTATTTTAGATGCAAAACTTACTTATCTTTAAACGTAAGTTTGAGATATAAAATGGTAATTTATTTTCAAAAAAAGATAAGATTCATATTATTTCCGATTTACCTTTTGAGACATAAAAATTACTAATTTATTAAGTTAACTTACTATTTTAGATGCAAAACTTACTTATCTTTAAAAGTAAGTTTGAGATATAAAATAATAATTTATTTTCAATAAAAAAATAAGTTTTGTATAATTTTTACGATTTACCTTTTGAGATATAAAAGTTACTAATTTATTGATTTAACTTACTGTTTTAGATGCAAAGCTTACTTATCTTTAAAAGTAAGTTTGAGATATAAAATAGTAATTTATTTTCAAGAAAAGGTAAATTTCATCCGATTTACCTTTTGAGATATAAAAGTTACTAATTTATTCAGCTAACTTACTCTTTTAGATGCAAAACTTACTTCTCATTAAAAGTAAGTTTGAGATATAAAATAGTAATTTATTTTTAAGAAAAGGTAAGTTTTATATTATTTTCAATTTATCTTTTGAGACATGAAAGTTACTAATTTATTAAATTAACTTACTCTTTTTGATTCAAAACTTACTTCCAAATTTTTAGGCTAATTTTTAGGCATTATCTTATCTAAGTGACCGGTCTAATAGGTAACTAAATGGTCACTAGAAGTGTTTTTACCTGTAATATCGGGTAAACTTTGTTTCGTTATCATAAGTATCGTCACTTGAGTATTTTCCTGCCATGCTATCATTGTGTCTATCATTTTCTGTATCTTTGTCCTTGCATATGGGCATTACATGTTCCCAGTGTCTAGAGTATATAATTACCTGAAGTAGAAATATTTAGCCATGCTGGCTTAGCCTAATTGTGTTGTCTTAAAGATTAAAACTAACAGTATAATCATGAAGAAATTTTCTCTCTTCTATTTTCCCCTTGGACTCCTCTTGCTAGGGTCTCTCGTATCTTGCTTAGCCATGACCAACCGCAGCATTACCACGGATCAGTCAGCCCTTCTTTCATTGAAAGCCAAAATCACTTCGGATCCTCAAGAATTCTTGGCAAGCAACTGGTCTGCTACTTCCTCAGTTTGTGACTGGATAGGAGTCACTTGCGGTTCTCGCCATCGCAGAGTCACTGCCTTGAATATCTCCAACTTGGGTCTTACTGGCACCATTCCTCCACAAATGGGCAACCTGTCCTTTCTAATGTCCCTCGATATGAGTTGGAACAACTTCTATGGAGAACTTCCCCATGAATTGATTCGTCTGTACAGGTTGCGAGTCCTTCGTCTAGGCATCAACGAGCTTAGTGGAAATATTCCCTCTTGGGTTGGTTCCCTGCAACAACTCCAACAATTTTCTCTGAAGAACAATAGCTTTACAGGCTTTATCCCACCTTCTATCTCCAACATGTCAAAGCTAGAGACAATGAATCTGCAGTTTAACTCTTTACAAGGAGCTATACCAATGGAGATTGGGAATTTAAACAAGTTGAAGCAAGTATTCCTGGACTATAATCAGCTTTCCGGCTCTTTGCCATTGGGAATGTTCAATATTTCCTCACTAGAACATATTGGTTTTCAAGGTAATAGTCTATCTGGCAGCCTTCCAGCTGGCATATGTTCTCGTCTTCAAGGACTCACATGGCTTGACCTTTCCAAGAACAATTTAAGGGGTATGATACCGTCATCGTTGTCGGAATGTTCAAAACTTCAAGCACTGGGATTGAATGACAACAGTTTTAGTGGAGTGATACCGGAAGGATTTGGGAACTTGACGATGCTAGAGCAACTATATCTCGGCAATAACAGCTTAAAAGGTACCATCCATATTCTCTATTTTGGTAGGTTCCTGATTTAGATTTATCTGCGTCCGGCCAAGAAGATGTCTTCTCTTACTGTCACATGTATATATCTAAATATTATATTAATGTGATATATCTGTTTTATTATGATTCTTTTTTAGTGACGACTAGCAACCGTTCTTTTCTTTTCTTTTTTTTGGACAACAGCCATTCCATTCGTTTGTTTGATTGATTGATTTTTTTTTTTTTTGGGTGGATGGCGGAAAGAAAAAGCTACACTTTCTTTTTCTGTAACAACCATTTACCCCTCTTTTCACTTTTTTATTCTATTCCCTTTCACTACTATTAGAATTCAGAAAGGTGAAGGCGATAGAGGAACTATATCTGGCTTACAACAATTTGATTGGTACCATTCTAACTCTTGAACTTGAGCAAAAATCAGATAAATATACATATAATTTGCCATATTTACCTGACAATCAAATGTAATTTTATTCATTCATAATTTAAAGGCTAGTTTAGCGAGACTCCCAGGACATGGTAATTAGGCTTCGAGTTGAAATTGCTATAAAAGTGAAGTGAAATTAGAGAAATTTGTCTAAATTTAAAGAGGAGAATAAAATTTGAAAGTCTGCATTTACGTAATAAGTTATATGTGTTAACAAGTGCTGTCAAGCACACGTTATACAATTTGTAATCTAATATGGCTTTGTTTTATTTTTTATACATGTCAGGGAGCACAACTCTTTTGTTTTTCCTTTCCCTCAGTGAAATCTTCTTTTTGATGCGAAAGGCGTAGAATAAATATTTTACAATTTTAAGCAAAAGTAAGCTAATTACTAGACCCACAATTTGTATGCAATGCTAATTACTCATATTGTTTGAATGTAAAATCTCATGTCACCAAAGCTAGAGACGTTAAGAGTGTCGTTCACTTCTTTGCAAGGGACAATTCCAATAGAGATTTGGAACCTAAACAAATTGAAGACAGTGAAAATTAACTACAGTCAGCTTTCAGGTTCTTTGCCATTGGGGATGTTCAATATTTCCTCACTGGAACATATTGCTCTTGGTGGTAATAACCTATCTGGCGGTCTTCCAGTTGGCATATGTTCCCGTCTTCAAGGACTCACATGGCTTGACCTTTACCAAAACAAATTAAGTGGTATGATACCATGGTCGTTATCGGAATGTTCGAAGCTTCAAGTATTGGGGTTGTCTTCTAACAACTTTAGCGGAGCGATACCGAATGAATTTGGGAACTTGACGGCACTGCAGGAATTATATCTTGGCTTCAACAACTTGAGTGGTACCATCCTAACTCTTAGACTTGAGCGGAAATCAGACCATATAAATGTGCTTATAGTTTGCCTTATTTGCCTGACAATCAAATATGATGCTATTGATTTGATAATTTAAAGGCTAGTCTAGCGGGACTCCTTGGACACATAGTAATTGGGCTTCATGTTTTAATTGTCATAAAAGTGAAGTGAATTATAGAAATTTGATGAAATTCAAAGAGGAAAATAAATGTAAAAGTGAAAAATTACGTAATAAGTTATGTGTATTAACAAGTGGTGCCAAGTACACATTATAAAGCTTGTAATCTAATGTAGCTTTGTTTTATATTTTATACATGTCTGGGAGCACAACTCTTTTTTTATTTCCCCCTCATTGAAATCTTCTTTTCGATGTGAAAGGTGTGGAATAAATATTCTAAAATTTAAGCCAAAGTAAGCTAATTACTAGACCCACAATTTGTATGCAGTGCTAATTACTCATGGTGCTTAAATGAAAATCTCATGTCACCAAAGCTGACATTAAGATTGTCATTAAATTCTATGCAGGGACAATTCCAATGGAGATTGGGAATCTGAACAAATTGAAGATAGTGAACATCAACAAAAACCAGCTTTCAGGTTCTTTGCCATTGTGGTTGTTCAATATTTCGTCATTGGTATTAAAAATAGCCTCGACTGCATGCTGCAAAAATTCATAATCTAATATGATCTAGTTTTATATTTTAATGCACGTCAATTTGCATAACTTTGTTTTCTTGTCAAATGATGAGAAAGAAGCTTTTGATGAAATATTTTAAAATCTTAAAAAAAAAAGTAAGACAAATATTTATCCCATGACTTGTATACCATGCCAATTTCTATTGGTGCCTGAATGTAACGTCTCATGTTAACAAGCTAAAACCCTCTTTTTCTAGTAAACAAACTGAACATTGTTTTACTAATCATTGTTTTACTAATATTATTAGAAATTGTGCAACATGAATTGCTTAACAAAATCAGAGTTCAAAAAAGATTCTGACTAGCTTTGGGTTTTAACTAAAAGTAATGTTTCTGTAATGTCCCCAAAGTCAAATACCATTTTTATAATCATTTAGGATAACTGTTAGTACTAATGTTGAATTTACTAATTTAGAATAGTACAGCTTTTGAAGTAAATTTTCTTAATTTTCTAAAGCAATACAATTTTTAATTGGAAGAAAAACTTTTGGGACGGAATATTAGAAATTTCTTAATTTGTGAAAGCATTTGGAAACTGGAAAACAATAGAAATGTGATTACTTATATAACGTGCAGAAATATGTGGTAATACTTTTGGCAACTAAAGAATAAGTGAAAGCATTTTCTTATTAAACATGCATATGTGGAAGTAGTATAGACATGCAATAACTTTCCAGGACGTAATAATTAAAAGATACAAATGAGTATCACCTCAGCAAAACTAGTGAAGCTCAGGTTTCCATTTTTTATTTGGTGTGCATGTGTATACATGTGTCTCTGTGGGTGTGTGTGTGTGGACATGCACATACACACATACACATATATATATACGTACACACACAAATATGAGGTTGAATCTTTTGATATGGTCTTTTATTAGATTTTATTATGTTTGTAATTATTCACCATATTCATGCGCACTAATAAATGCATTTATGTGGAAAAACAAGCAATTTCCATGTCAGTTATATGTCCAATTGTGCCGTTCTATTGTATTCAAAACTTATTGACATATATATCTTTTTTACTGTGGCTATTGAGAAAGCATTTATGAGCAAAGATTTTTTAGTTTTAAATCTCAATAAGAAGATTTAGGTTGGAAATAGAAATTGAAAGTATTTATTACATTATAAAGGGTGTGTATGGATGTTGCATTATAGTGTGCAATTAAGTTATTTGTAATGTCTATATTTGGTTTCAAATCTTCTATTCCTATTTTTCCTATGTCCCCTCTATCTCCAACACCACAACATGCCATATGGAAATACATTCAATTATTTCTAATCGTCTTCTTCTTAGAAATTCAAAGGATTTAAAACATTACTAATTTTTATTAGTTGTTTAATAATTTATTGGAACTCAAATTTTTAAAGAATTGAAAAAACTCTTAATGCCCATTTATTTATACTTTTCTATTTTTTTCCTTTTTCATAAGTAAGAGCCACAAAAATATCCATCTTTGTCTTTTTTTTTAAAAAAGAGAATGACAATATCTCCAAGAAAAAATGGAGAAAAAAGAGGTTCTTTCACTTATATAGTCATATTTTTTATAAATTGATTCCCTATTTGACACATTGTTTCAATCAATAGTTCTTTTTCTTTTTTGGTTATTAGTTGTTTCCAAGAATTTATATGGATGTGATTACTTTTAAAAAAAAAGAAAAAATTTCTCTGGAGTTGCCATTTAATTAAAAAAAATAAAGTGAATTGGTTTGAGTAAAAGATTAATAAAAACAAATAACTATTTTGATTTGTCATCTAAAATACAAAATATATATCTAATAGATATTTGATTGCATGGACATGTGACAGTTTTTAGTGAAAGGGACACAAGGGATTTGAAACCTTATATTTTACTTTAATATATTGAAAGCAAAGCTTTAGATGCTATTTATTGTAAACAAGATATTCTTTGTTTGAAATCATAAATGATCCTTGGAAATTAATGAAAAAGGCACTTTACAAAATGAAATAAAATATTACAGTTCCTTGTGGTGTTGATAACCAATATCTATAGTTGGCTGGGTCTAACCATGTGCTCAATGGACACTTGAGGAACTAAATCTTTATAACAACATATTAAGTGGTAGGATACTGTTATTAGAATGTTCAGAACTTCAAGCAATGTGATTGTCTTACAGCAATTTTAGTGAAGTAATATCAGGAGGATTTGGGAACTTGATGGCACTCAAGGAAGTAGATGTTAATGACAACAATTCGATTGGTACCATCCTAACTCTTGAATTTAACTAGAAATATGATAAATGTACATATAATTTGCCGTATTCACCTAACAATCAAATATAATGCTATTGAATAATAATTTAAAGACTAGTCTAGCAGGACTCCTAGGTCACGTAATAATTGACCTCCATATTTTAATTGTCATAAAAATGAAGTGAATTAGAGAAATTAAACTAAACTTAAAGAGGAAAATAAAATGTGAAAGTGAACGTAACAAGTTGTATGTATTAACAAGTGTTCCTAGGAATACTTTAAAAAGTTTGTAATCTAATGTGTAACTTTATTTTATATTTTATACACATTAGGGAGCACAACTTTTTTTTTTTTTCTTCTTTTCGATGTGAAAGGTATTGAATAAAATTTTTAGAATTTTTAAGCAAAAGTAAGCTAATCATTGGGCCCAAAATTTGTATACAATGCTAATCACTCATGGTGCTTGAATGTAGAATCTCATGTCAGTTGTCGCCAAAGCTAGAGACATTAAAATTGCCATTAAATTCTCCGCAGGGACAATTCCAATGGAGATTGGGAATCTGACCAAATTGAAGACAGTGAATATCAACTACAATCAGCTTTCAGGTTTTTTACCATCGGGAATGCTCAATATTTCCTCACTGGAAATTATTGGTCTTCAAGGTAATAGGCTGTCTGGCAGTCTTCCAGCTGGCACATGTTCCCTTCTTCAAGAACTCACATGGCTTGACCTTTCCAAGAACAATTTAAGTGGCATGATACCGTCATCGTTGTCGGAATGTTCAAAGCTTCAAGTACTGGGATTGAATGACAACAATTTTAGCGGAGCAATACCGGAAGGATTTGGGAACTTGACGGCGCTCAAGGAACTACATCTTGGCTACAACAATTTAATTGGTACCGTCCTAACTCTTTTCGCATTTTAGCTAAAATCAGAATAAAACAATTACATATGACTAGTTATACATTCTCAAACAATTAACTACTATATTAATTAGTAATTCAAAGGCTTGTGCGGAGAAAGTTTGGGGGTACACAAAAGTTGGGGCCGTGTTTCAGTTTTTTTCACAAAATTGTAGTTGATTAGGAAACTTGCCTGAATGATCTAATTGGGAAAATAAAATGCAAATATGTGCAGCTGCTTATTAAGTACGGCATTTGTAGAAATACGCCCCAAGTACATGTTACAAAAATTCATAATTTATTATGATCTGGTTTTATATTTTACTTCACGTCAACATGCATAACTTTGTTTTCCTGTCAAACAATGAGAAAGAGGATTTTGCAGAAATACTTTTTTTAAATCTTTTAAAGAAAAAGTAAGTCAAATATTGGTCCCATGACTTGTATACCACGCCAATTGCTATTCATGCTTGAATGTAACATCTTATGTTAACAAGCTATGAACCTTTTCTTTTTCTAGTAAATAAACTGAAAATTGTTTTTCAATATTATTATTAAACTATACAGTATGAATTTCTTAACAAAATCAAGAGTTCAAAAAAGCTTCTAACTAAATATGTGTTTTAACTGAAAGTAATGTCTATGTAGTGTCCCCAACGTTAAATCCAATTTTTAAAATCATTTAGGATATTTATGTAGTACTAATATTGAATTGACTAATTTAGGAATAGTATAGCTTTTGAACTAAGTTTCCTTAATTTTCTAAAGCAATAGAATTTTTAATTGGAAGAAAATTCTTTGGAACGGAATATTAAAAATTTCTTTGTGAATGCATTTGGAAGCTATAAAATATTACAAAAGTAATTACGTATCTAACTTGAAGAATAGGTGGTAATACTTTTGGTAACTAAAGAAGAATAGAAAGTTTTTTCTTATTAAACATGCATACATGGAAGTAATATAGACATTGTAACTTTCAACGTAATAATCAAAACATGCATAGGACTACAACCTCAGCAAACTACCAGAGCCTAGGTTTTCATTTTTTATTTGATGTGAATATATATGCACATATACACACAAATATGAGTTTAAATCTTTTGATTTTTTTTATTAGATTTTATTATGTTTGTAATTAGTCACCATGTTAATGCCCAGTAAAGCATTTATGTGGAAAACAAGCATTTCCATGTAAATTTCCTAACAAATAAAATTCTGAATTGGTTGAATAAAATTCTTTTGAAAGGAGTTTTCAAAACTTCTTTATGAATGCATTTGAACAATTAAAAAGTAGTGTCCTATCAAACATGAATGCAAAAAGGTTGTAGTGCTTCGCAAACTATAAAAAAGAGCAGAAAGCATTTTCTTTGTGAACGTGAATGAAGCATACTAATTAGGTAAATAATAAGATGAATAAAAACTCCATAACTTTTTCATTTTTCTAGAAAATGGGATTCTTTTTTATTGATTTAGAATGAACTGTACATCTTGGTCCCACTCTATTACAACTCCCCTACGCTAGTTAAGATCAATGTCCCATTCTAACAGCAACTCCAGATTTTCTATAGTTCTTGTGCTTTAGGCCAAGATCAAACAATCATCTGTATCATTCTTACTATAGCTACAACTACTTGTATTTCGGATCTACTATTCTGCTGAAAACTTCTCCGATTCCTTTCTTGCAACAGATGCCAGACCACAACAGCCAGTGCAAGACTTTTAAATTTTCTAGAAAATGAATCATTCTTCACATGTGTACTCCACCAGTGAATCTTCATCTCCTAGCTCATATCCCCTCTGTATAACAGAAACATTTTCTGGATTTTCTGCCAAACAGAATGAGAAAAATCACACGTGAAAGTGGTTAATAGTCTTAGAGCCACTTCCACATAAAACACAATTAGTAGATGTGTTTTGGACACCCCAATTGGTCAATCTATCACAAGTCATCAGTTTCCTCTGGATTGCCAACCACAAAGTAGATGCAAATTTAGGGATATGTCCTTTACCCCATACTAGTTTATGCCATACTACATTACTACTTTATTTCCAGAATTAAACAATAATTGCATTGCAGCTGGCACTGAGAAAATACCTGTAGATGAGCCAATCCAGTATACTCTATCATCTCTGTATAAATTCTACAAAAGATTATTTGGAGTAGCCCCCTTGAATTCCTTAAGAATTATACCTCCTGCCATGTGGGCAATTCCAACAATCATCCTTCATAAATTTTGCCACTCTAGAATTGGTGGTAACCCCAAGCATTTTAACAAAGACAAGGGATACTTCTGATAAAGAGGACCTGAGGGGTGCTAAGAGTCAAACCAAAAGGACGTGTCATTCCCGTTTCCAATAGACACAACAATGTTTGGTTGAGCAACAGACCTCATTTTTAATATATTTCTCCACACCCAAGAGCAGCTAGATCGAATCTTTACTTCCCGGGAACTTTTTCCTTTCAGCATAATTGAATGGATCCACTTTGTGCTCATAGAATCCTTCTTCTGACAGATTTTCCAGATCAGTTTCATAACCATGCATATACTCCATTGCTCAATATTTTTTATCCCTAAACCTCCTTCCTTCTTTGGTTTACATACATCTGCCCATTTTGCTTTTGCAGCATATTTAGCTTTAAATCTCCTGACCACAAAAAGGATGCCATCATACTGTCAATCTTCTCAATAACTGATTTAGGAACTACGAAAACCAATACAAATATATACCACTCAGCACAGAATTGATTAATTGCAGCCTTCCCCCATGACTGAGCTTTTTAGCAGCCCAACATTCAAAATTTTGTTTTATCTTGACGAAAATAGGTTGGCAATCTGCATGGCTCAATTTTGAAGATATTAAAGGAAGTCCAAGGTATCTCACAGCAAGGGTACCTCTTAGCATTTCCATAACACTGCATAATTTCTGAATCTTGTCCTCCTCCTCCTCCTCCACACAAGGAAAAAAGATATTATACTTTTGTAGATTAGGCTTTAAACCAGACATCCCACTAAACTCCCTCAAGGCTTCCTTGAAAACATAGAATGATTTCTCAGTAGCAGTAGAGAGCAGAAATAAATCATCTGCAAACATTGCATGAGAAAACTTCAGCTCCAAACAGGAAGGATGACAGTCAAAGCTCTTTTCCACACTATACCATTTCAAAAGGCCACTGAATACTTCCATTGCTAAGAGGAATAAGTAAGGACATAGTAGATATCTTTGCCTTAAACCTTTTTTGCTACGAAAACATCCAACAAGAGCTTCATTGAGATTAATACAAAAGTAGGCAGATGTAACACTATTAACAACCCACTGCGTAAATTTTCCTTGAAACTCCATCATTCTCATAGTAGCAAACAAGAAGTCCCAATCCATTGTATCCTAGGCTTTTATTAAATCCACATTTATGGCTGCTGTAGGCTTTTCCCACTTATAATGATAGCCTCTAACCACTTCATGCATCAACAATATACTTTCTGTAATTTGTCTACCTTTAACTCCATAACTTTTTACGTCATACTAATCAAAAAATGTATGTGACCATTACCTCAACGAATTACCAAAGAGTAGATTTTCCAGAAATTTTTTGAGGTGTGAAATGGCAGAAAAAAAGGGAAGAAAAAGACTATTAATTTAATTCTTTTGCTATGTAAAATTCCTGAGTTTGAACTTCTTAGACTCTGCAAATTCTGAAATTAAATTCTAGACGGGCCATAGGGAAATTTTGTACGATTGACATAAAATCATCAATTATGTATGCCATGAGGAGTTGCTTTTATTAAAGAACACTAGTAAAATAAATTTTAAAAAAGGGTTGGAACATTGTTTGAAAGAAAGGACAAATTACAAATGAATGGTTCAAACTAACCTACACGATTTGTTTTGCTTAATCAATATTTGGGATCTCTAATAGTTGATACTAAATTTAGAGGAAGTTTATAAAACATATAACTACATGATCATGTACAAGAATATCATATGATTATTTGGTAAGTAGAATTTTTAATGGTTGTATGTGTTAGCCATTTTTATGCACAGTACAGTATGCATTGTTCTTTTAGAAAAGGAAAGAAAACAACAACTCCACGTCAATTATATACAGTTTGCCTTTTTGCATCTATGTATGTATGTACTATATATGTACATATGTATATACGTATGTATATATGTGTATAAAAATCTTAATTTAAAGATTTTCTGTTGCAAAATAACACAGAGAAATGAAAGTATGGATTAAATTATGCAGAGTAAATATAGACAATGCCTTATAGCATGCAGTTAAATTATTTTTAGTGTTTTAATTAAAACACCTTCACGAGGAATCACTATAAATAGAGCCATGCAGCATCTTGCGTGTGCTACCAAACTAGTCTAAAAGAAATGTCCAATAACCATAGTAGAATCATTTTTTGACAAGGAAGAGGGTTTTAAGTAAATTCTTTAAAACGTTTTAACAAAAATAAAATAATCAATTGGATCATAACTTGAATAGAATGCACAGTTGTTATTAGTGTTTGAATATAAAATATCAACTTGTGAAACTTTAATTTATTGGCTATCCATTCACAAAGTTTTCAGAATCTGATTTTATTGGCTGAAGATAATTTTGCAAGTATGATCTCCCACGAGACTATGAATTTAGCTTAGGATACTATCTCTTTTCAAATTACACTTCGATGAACATTTTACCATAGTCTACAATATTTTAAATCCATTTTATGTATTAGCATTAATAAACTTTGTAACTCTCTAGGTAGCATTCCACAAGAGTTTGGGAACCCAATGCATCTAAAAGTACTTAGTACAACCTTTAATAGCCTAACTGGGTCCATACCAGCCCGAATGTTCAACATTACAACACTGCGAGTATTGGACCTCGTGGGCAACAAGCTTTCTGGAAGACTTCCATTGTCCATGGGTTATGGATTATTCAACCTCGAAGAGCTTTATCTCGATATGAATGAGTTTGATGGAGCAATACCAACCTCAATTGCAAATGTATCTAAATTAACTGCTTTAGATTTATCTGACAACAGATTCAGTGGTCCAATCCCAAACACTCTTGGAAACCTAAGACTTCTAAGAAGGCTGAATCTCTTTGGAAATCATTTGACGAGTGAATCTTCGTCAAGAGAATTGAGTTTCATCAATTACTTGACAAATTGTAAGTATCTAAAGTTATTGAATTTTGGTGACAATCCGCTGCACAGTTCTTTTCCAATATCAGTTGGGAATCTTTCAACTTCAATGGAGAAATTCTATGCGTATGATTGCGGAATCAAGGGAAGCATTCCTGATGCATTTGGGAATTTGAGCAATCTATTAATTTTGAGTCTGTATGGAAATCAACTGAGTGGAACCATTCCCGTTAGATTGAATCACTTGCAAAAACTCCAAAGTTTGAGTTTCACTTCTAATCAATTGAGTGGTTCAATTCCAGATAGTCTTTGTGAGTTGAAGAACTTGTACGGGTTATATCTGGCTGAAAATCAGCTTCGTGGGTCAATACCATCATGCTTAGGTGATGTTAGTTCATTGAGAGAAATTTCCATTTATAGGAACTCTTTAAACTCAAGCATACCTCCTAGCTTGTGGAACCTCAGTGATCTATTGTACTTGGATCTATCCTTTAGTTCACTGAGTGGCTCATTACCTCAAGAAATTGGAAATTTGAAGGTGCTGGTACTATTGAATTTGGCAGGTAATCATCTTTATGGGAGTATTCCAAGTCTCATTGGAGATTTGCAAAGTTTAGCTAACCTTTCTTTAGCACAAAATAAGTTTGATGGATCTATTCCAGACTCACTCGGTCATTTGTTAAGCTTGGAAAGTTTGGACCTATCAAATAATAATTTGTCAGGCCTGATCCCTAAGTCCTTGGAGGCACTTTCATATCTCCATTACATTAATCTTTCTTTCAACCACTTTAAGAGGAGAAATTCCCCCCATTGGTCCTTTTGAGAACTTCACGTACAAATCATTCATGTTTAATGATGACTTGTGTGGCGCTCAAAGGTTTCATGTTCCTCCTTGCATGTTTCTTCAGACTCACAAATCGAGTCAAAAGAAAGTATTTCATGTGTTAGGCATTATATTAGGTATTGTAGCAACAACAATTGTTGCAACAATTGCAGTAATTTTACTTTTAAGATGCCGAAGGAAAGATGAGGTTTCAAGAAATACGGATTTATTGCCAGTGGTAGTACCAAAAAGGATTTCATATTATGAACTTGTGCAAGCAACTAATGACTATGATGAAAGCAATTTACTTGGCAAAGGGGGTTTTGGATCTGTATACAAAAGTATTCTAAAGGATGGGACAGTGGTAGCTGTAAAAGTTTTCACTTCTCTAGCAGAAGTCACTTCCAGGAGTTTTGATACGGAATGTCAAGTACTACGCAACATTCGCCACAGAAACCTAACCAAAGTAATTGGTAGCTGCTGTAACCTTGATTTTAAAGCTTTAGTACTTGAATATATGACTAATGGGAGCCTTGAGAAATGGTTATACTCTCACAACCATTGCTTGGATCTGCTACAAAGAACAAGCATAATGGTGGATGTTGCTTCTGCATTGGAATATCTCCATTTTGGTTGTAGACCACTGGTGGTTCACTGTGATCTAAAACCTAGCAACATATTACTTGACGAAAATATGGTTGCTCATGTAAGTGATTTTGGTATTGCTAAACTTTTGGATGAAGAAAATAGTGCTCTGCATACTAAGACTCTTGCAACACTTGGATACATGGCACCAGGTAAAGCATATTTGACTTCCTTTAAATTGTTTTTGTATCTAAAATTTGTAGAAATATGTGTCAATTTCACGAGTTTTCTCTTCTTTCCCTTTATTGATAGATTGCTTTTGTATTACAGAGTATGGAGTTGAAGGATTGGTGTCAACAAGAATTGATGTGTATAGTTTTGGCATAATTCTGATGGAAACATTCTCAAGAATGAAGCCTGGTGATGAAATGTTCAAAGATGATATAAGCCTAAAGAGTTGGATAGAAGGATCACTACCTAATGCAACAACTCAGGTTATAGATGCCAACTTACTGACGCCAAAAGATGAGCATTACAATGAGAAATTGGAGTGTGTTTCAATGATCTTCAAATTGGCTTTAAGTTGCTGCAGCAAATGCCCACGAGATCGGATCAATATGAAACATGCCGTAGCAGCACTTAGTAAGATAAAATGTCAACTTGACACTTTATCAAATACCTCATGAGGGTATGTTCTTACACCTTAACCCCAAAAGACAATTTGTTTTTCTTCAATAATGTTTATAATGTCTTGTCTGCTGGATGATGCCAAGATTTAGAATGGAAACAACAACAACAATAATAATAATAGCTGTGAATGTGGATGCATTAGTTACAAACTAATAGCTACTAAAGTTATATTCTATTCTATAAAAAACTTGTTTGGTCAATCTATTTGCAAGTACATAACACTTAGTCCATTTTCTTAGTTGTCATTTGATAGAAATACAGAGGAAATTGTCCAAAGATTTGAGATGATGATTGTAGTGGCAATTTGTGTAAAACAACTGCGTCATGAATCTCATGGTTAAAACATCGTTGAGATTGGTCTTCGGAAAAAGCACCATTCTTTGACAGAACCACTGGTTTGCGTTGCTAATGTTTTGATTCATTTAGGATTGTATGCATTTTTATTCAGTTGGTGTTCTGCTTGCCCGTCTTTTCTTTCCCCCCTTAAATTCTTATCTTCATTGCGTTTTAGGATTTCAGCTAAATTAAACATTAGTAAATTATTTTGGTTTCGTTGCAAAATGTTGACGTGTTCTTCTCAAAATCTCTCAAAAAATTTTAGAAAAAGATCAATGGGATTAGATTTTCCTATTTCTGCCATTATAACCTCATTGTTTGGATTACTTTTGGTAACTATTGTGCCTTCAATTTTGAGGGAATTTTATGTATTTGAAATAACCAAATTATAATTACACATAGAGTAACGGGATTAGATTTTCCTAACTCTATATTTTAAAACCGAATTCCAAGATTATTTTTCATAACTTTATGTCGCAACCCGTGATTCCATGCATTTGCATAGAGTATCTAATTTAGCCTAATTTCAAGCACTTACAATGGTTATAAAGAACTCATATGGCGACAACTCGTGATGAAAAAGTCCCCACCCACTGCAAGAAAAATGGGCTTTTGTGACCTGTAAAATTTTTGAGATCATAAATATGGAGTCTTTTATGACTACAGGTTGCATGTTATATAAAATCAATAAAGCTACGTCGTTTTCTAATCTTTTGTGACCTGCAATGAATCCCATCTGTACAAGTCATAAAAAGCCACAAAAACTATGTCGTATCAGTTGGTTAGCTTTTTTTTATATTTCTTTGGTAAAATATCAATAGTGAGCTGATTAACCTTTATTTTCATCTTTTTGTTTCGCTCTCTCTATCATCATAAGACATTAAGAACCACTAATTTCTTCTCTCCATATCTCTCTTTCTATCTCTATTTTTTCTCGCTCTGACCAACTTCAACCCTTCGACACAAAAATCACAAAATAAACTCTCCTTATGCCTCCTCCGAGATAGGGAGATCACAGGTATTCTTCAGGTAATTCATTTTCTATTTGGGAAAATTCATTTTGTTTGATTGTGTGTTTAGTTTGTTTCCTTAAATGTGGACAGCTCCATGGATATCTGCCGATGCATGCGATTGTTTTGAACTTGTGGATATCTGCCGATGTAAGAATTTTGGTACTTCTTTCCGCTAATGTCTTCTTTTTTTTCGTTATTTTTAAACGATCAAATTATTTTAGGGAGAAAATGTAGCTCCAGCTGTCAGGTTTCAATCCAATTCTAGGTCACCCTTAATAGCCCCAACTACAACTGGTGCAGATATGACTATGGAATCTTTGACATATAAGAAAGGGCTAAATTCAGCTAGCAGTTCTTCTACTAATCTAAAATTAAGGTGACTTTTCTTTTTCATTTCTGAATTTTGATGAGCTAAATAAACTTCAGTTCTTGCTAAGTTGATTTTTCATTTTTCTTCATTATTTTTGAGTTATAGAAGTCTAATTTTTGATCTTTTTTTTCTAGTTTAATTTAATATTTTTTGCAATAACTTGTTATTGACAAGTTTTCCGAATTTAATCTCAAAAAGAGAACAAGAACAATGATAATAATGTTGATGAAAGGAGATAATGATAACGCTGGACGTAATAACTCAGACATGGCTCTCCTTGAATCAATTCCTTTGCTTTATTGGTAGTTAGTTTCTTTCTACTTTTGATTTCAGGTGCATAACTAGCTTTAGAATTTTCCCAACTGGATGCTAGTATAAATAAAAAAAAGATCTTCTAGAAGAGTTGGAAGTAATTTCCTTACTTATTATTCACCAGGTTTCCTTTTTCTTCGTCATGCTTAAGCTATTGAAATGGAGAGAAGCAAAAAATAATTTGATATGAGCTAACAAAAGAATAAAAACTGGCTAGGATTTGTGAACATATATAAGCAAAACTAGTTGGCAATAGCAAATATGAGCAATTTGTACATGAAATGCAATATGAGCAAACAGCGCTTCCAAATTTTTTTCCCAAGCACAAAAGAACTCAAGATTTTCTTTATGCAAATGATGGGAATTTGAAAAGAAATAGCTTACCAAAATGCTGATTCTAAGGGGAAAAAGCAAACACTCAAACAAACTTGACTTAAATAGTTTATCTAGATTTCTTTTTCATTTTCAGTTTTGATTGGTGCATTTTGGTTATAAATTGATGCATGTTTGCATAATTTGGATTTCCATGCATTTAATGCTACAGAAAACAAGTGCCATATTTGGATTCAATGTGCTTTTGGGATTCAATTCTCTTGTGTTTGACAGGACTTTGCGAAGAGTTTTGGTGCCTATTTATCTTTCATTTTATTGCATTATGTGTCTATGTATTACTTACTAACCCGCCTTTTCCCATCTTGCAATGGAGGTCAAACTAATGCTAATATAGATATGGAATTTTGACAATTGATGACAACATGCTGCATTATGCTAGCACTTTCCATTCTTATCATTCATTACTAATATCTCAATTTGATTCTATCAATATTTGACATGATATTACCAAGAAAAGAATTGATGTCTATGGAAGTGTGATAGAAACATGGCAAGAGGGCATTTGACATCCCAAGGTAAGTAAAGATAATTGGATGAATTTTGATGATCTGCTATCAACTTGTAAACACTTTTTTTAAATTTAAGGCATTATGTTCTTGTATTTTTTTTCTGATTGCAAACTAAATTTGTCTGTGTTTATTGTTATTTTTATTTCATATTTTTGTAAGTTCTATTCTTAGTAATGTCTATTTTTGGATTTTAAAATGCATGGAGTCTACTTAGAATATAAAAGCAGAGTAGTTGATTCCTCCTGAAAATCTCTTGAGCAAAATAAATAGTTTTCTATAATACTGATTCAATTTTGAAATATTTTTAATGGTACAGAAAGAAAAACCTTTGCAAATACATGGAGGTAGGCTTGAACACAACGAGACATCTTGTGGCTTGCTATGGAGCAGAAATGGTGTGTTTCTCCTAAGCCTGCTGCTATTATTTATATGACCTTCTAAGCCACTTTATGACTATTTGGAGTTGTATCTATTGCATTTTGTTATTTGAAGTGTTAACATTAGATTGCTTTCAATTTTTCTGTTCTCTGTTACTTCTGGTCAGAATTATGGCTTTTCTTCCTTGGTTTTTCTTCCTTTCACAACTTACTAGATCTTGCTATCACTTTTGGAATTTCATCCTTATTTCCTTTGCTTCTATTATCCTGAACATATATCTACCTTGTATGTTGATTTTGCTACTTCACAAATGCAACCTCTTTAGGTGTATGATGATGCTTTAATATATCTGAGATCCTACCCTCACTCTCGTGGGTGTTCCTCAGTCAGATGATGATTGTTGCAACTCCTGTGAAGAAATTCGATAAGCATATTGTAAGAAGGATTGGACATTGTCAAATCCAAATTTGATCAACCAGGTGAGTGGTTGGCTCTTTTTGGTTATTGTTCTATTTTTTTGCTTGTCTGGATAATAACTTATACTGTAAAATGTAGCATGAGTTCTCTAACTTCACTATAGCATTTTTGTTGCTATATTTAGAATTAAGATCCCTTCCTTTTTTTTGCTACATGCATCTGCATCCGTTACTTCTTTTAGAGGTAGAAGACATTCATCATTAGTTTGTCTGATCAGTTTCAATACTTAGCTAAGCTTAAATGGGCACTAACTCGAAGGTACATGGGATAGATTGCTCTGAGTTGTATGTGCTGTGACAATTATCTAAACTAAGTAGAGGATTGAGCAATGCATATGTGTGTATTTTTTTCATCCATTAGTCTTGTTTTCTGGCAATTTTGAAATCAAAAAATTGGCATTTAGAGGCTTTTCATTGCAAAATTATCCTTTATGCTTAAAATGATTTGAGTTAAACTGTATAGGAAAAAAAATTAAATTCCTATGTATTAATATTTGTCGGTTTTGAGCATAAAACTGTTGTATGGGACTTTCAAATTTGTACGTTTATGATCTCACTATTGTATATATCTTCAGTGTAAAAGAGAAGGCTTTCTTCAGTGGAACAAAGATGAAGAATATGGAGGATGCAATATTTATGGTTCTTAGATGTCAACAAGGTTGCTGGCAATTTTCATTTTGCACCTGGAAAGAGTTTTCAACAAGCAAATGTTCATGTCCATGATCTATTGGCTTTCCATAAGGATAGTTTCAATGCAAGATGTGGTTTTGATTCCATAGACCTGTGAAGCACTACTAGTTTGCTTCAAATCTATGTTTTTTTCTCATTCCTGTCTTGACTTTTCTTTGAACTAACTTCATAGGTTAATGTGCTGCTGATAAGCCACAAGACCAATAGATTGGCTTTTGGAGACTATTTCTTTGGTGTTGTAAATCCTCTTGAATCTTGATAGGTATCTTTCACTTCTCTTTCCTTCCCATGTGACAATTTGGTCTTGTACCATCCTTCAACATGGTATTTCTTTTCTTTTGACTTTCAGTTTCAGTGTGGAATCGATGTAGCAAACTTCTAATGAGATGTATCAATATTTTATCAAGGTGAGTTTATTGTTCATTTTACATGGAATTCTTTGGAGTTTCCTGTATTTTTTTTCCAAGTAGTTTCCTATATTTTATCTGCTCAGATTGATAGGTTTCTATGTTCCCTTGCAGATTATTGGTAAAATAACATTTGAACAAATAACTACTGCTAAATTTGGTTATCTATTTATCAATTTATATGTTTTATTTGCCTGTTGCACACATATATTGAGTCTGAAAAATATTAGTGGCACTTACAGCATAAGCATAAAATGATTGACCGTGCTATAAATTGAAGATCATCTTGGTGTTATGAACAAATTGATTACTCACATTAGGGCTTATCGGTTTGTGATATGGAAAGTTCATCTGTTCAGGTTTTAATTCTTGTTTTGAAGGTGTTTCATTTTGCAGGTTCCGGATATTGTTTCTTTGATATGATGGAGAAATCAATTTGAAGTCTCAGTTAACATTTTCTTATCACTCAAGTCATTTTCTGGAAAGTTGAGATGGTACATCCTATTTATATTTGTGAAATTGTAATTTTGATGAGTATTAGTGTATATTATGAGACTCAATTAGTTTATTAACTAATGGAAGCTAGGTTTTATTCATTAATACTCGAATTAATATCGAGTTAATTTGTTACAGACGAATTTCTATCTTTTTCTTATTCCTTGATGGATATCAAATTAGGAGGCTTGTGAATTGATTTCTTTCGGTTTTGGCCTTCCCAAAAAAGTAAAAAAGAAAAGAAATAAAAATAGAAAGAAAAAGGAAAAAAGAAAAAATAAGACGTTTTTGTGACTTGCAAATCTGCTAGTCACAAGGCTTTTGGGATCTAATTTAACTAGTGGGTCCCAATAGAACTTATGACCAACAAAACATGACACAAAAGATTTTTTGTGACTATTATTTGCATGTCACAAGTAAATTTCTAGTTTTTTTTATTTTTTGTTACATTCAAAATACAAGTCATAGAAGGTATTTTTGCAAGTCACAATTGATAAGGTGACCTTCTGCCATTCCTACTCATCAGTACACATTTTCCTCAAAAAGACTTTTTTTCGACACATTCCCCACTTGTGCTATCACCCAAATCACTGCTGAAATTGTATTGCAAGACTGTGTATTTGTGTAGAAACATAAAAGGACACATTTTTCGTATTGAAAGTTCATCAGCATGGAGTCAGCATTACTGGACCAGTTGGGATCATATATTCGATTGCTAGAGAGAGCTCAGAAACGCCCCACAATGTACGTACTCTTTTTCCAACACCTATTGCTGACTTCATTATGTGCCCCATTTCTCCAGAGGAAGCGACATCTTAATTGGTTGATGAGAATTTGAGACTTTGTAGCTTTGACAATTTGCATAATTGTCAAAATTTCTGCGAGAAATGTGAGGTTGGAGATTGGAAAAATCATCTTACAGATGAAACGGCACAACAGTGGGTTGATAAGATCATTTCAAGCAAGTTTGATGGATCAGGATTAATTTCTTATGTTTGCTTCATTAATTAATGATGAGTGGACAACAAATCCTACATTAAATAAGAAAATATACGGAAAAAGCTTACCCAAAAAAAAAAGAAGAAAAAAGAAAGAAAATCAAACAAAGACTTTGTTTGTTTTGTGGGGCATTTATATATCTATTGAAGGATTCCATCTCCTTGCTCAATCATAGCATCTTGAAAATTGTGATTTCTCTATGTCAGTTGTAAGTTATGCATTAACAAGGACCGTAACATAGATCTTCAATTTTTTGATGAAATTTTTGTGCATTGGCATATCTATTAACAGTTATGGGTTTGGATGAGTACATAAACATGCATGCAAATGTTAGCAATGTATATAGTTGGAAATCCAAAGGCCCTTCAAGAGTAAGTGATCTTCATTATTTTCATGGATCACAAGTTCTCCAATCAAGAAAGAAGAAGCCTTATATGCCTAGTGGGCTAGAGTTAAAAATTGGGTTGTTGGACTTGCACATAACAAGGCCACAGGCTTGTGTGTTTACCATTTTGTTTCTTACTATTAAATGCTAATTGTGGTTACAACAAAAGTTGGGTCATTTGTTAAGCTTTGGACAGTTTTCAAACAA
Source organism: Gardenia jasminoides (assembly GCA_013103745.1). Lineage (NCBI taxonomy): Eukaryota > Viridiplantae > Streptophyta > Magnoliopsida > Gentianales > Rubiaceae > Gardenia > Gardenia jasminoides. Next base: position 9,901,444 of record CM023095.1, on the reverse strand, counting down.
TGGGGTTTACATTTTGAGTCCAACTCGCAATTGTCTCTTGAAAATCCTCAGAACGTTTGTGACTTGCTGTAAGTGTGGAATCAGTAATAAATCCTCATCTAAACCTTTTTTGACCCCCAAAAGAAAAAGAAGAAAAGAAACGAAGCAAAAAGTTCGTCTATGATTGAAGAAGGACAAGTAATTCTTACATTTCCGTGGAGTGGAAAATCTAATAAGATAACGCGATTTAAAGGGTACAAGAAAAATAATATGGGACTGCTGAAAAAAGATGTCTTTACTGCTTTGTGAGTGTTACGAATTGGGTTGAGAATTTGTGTAGACATTGGTCAACCCCTTGTATTACGTCAACAAGAGGATGAACTTGGTAAAGGGCAAATTATTATTATTATTATTATTATTATTATTATTATTATTAGTCTTAAAATATTGGAATTAGAGTGCTTGGGGGGTAGAGAAGGAGAGAGGGGAAGGAGGAAGAGAAGGGAGAGAGGAAGGGTGGTGCTGCTAGAATGGGTGGCTATGATAGGGGAGGATTAAAACCAATTTTAAAAATATCTCAACAAAATTTAAACTTTTAACTACACCTCAAATGCAATCCTATAGTAAAAGTTTTTAGAGTACAATACTATAGTAAAGTTTTTTTAAAAAAAACACTTCTAAAAATTCCTAATCCTTAAAAACTTCTATAGTATTATGTTATAGCTACTCCACAGTTGGTAATTCAAATACTGAAGAGTTGAAGTTGAATTCTTCTTCGTTGACCATCAAAACAACAAAGAACAAGACTGGCTTTATATTAATATTGGGTTTAAATACTACTGCTCAGTTGCATGAAAAATTCCTGTCCTACTCTCCCTTTCATTTTTCATGATTGTAGTAATTTTTAACAAAAAGTAGTAAAGTCAAGAACAATTTCATATACAACTTTAGAGCCTATTTGGAGTTGCAGTATTTTATTAAAAAAGCATTTTTATTATTAAAATGCTTAAGAGGACGACCGGTTTTAATGTAACAATTTTGTCTTGGTGCTTTCTCTAAAATAACATTGAATACGCACTTCACAAATGTTACTGCTTCAATAATTACCAGAGTTTAGAAATTGGTGTAACAAAAGAAAGAATAAAAGATTTAACACTATAAGCACACTTTATATATAACTAGATATATATTGTGATTGCCAATATTAGGCAGGCTCAGTTTCAATGCCAACTATCTCTTATTAGTTAGGTAGGCTCAGTTTGATTTAAAAGTGGAAGGAAGACTTAAATGCTTCAATACAGAATGTGAATTATCATAAATTATTAAATACTAAAACATGACAAAAGTATTGCTCTAATGATGATTTTGAGGCAACGGTACTTGACTTCATGCTAGTCGACACATTTAAAAATGGTTATATTCCCACCCAGATTTTCTAAGCTATCAGCTGAAGATTCAACCTAGCAACTTAAATGGCAAAAAGTGTAAAATAAGGGTTAGCAGCTTAAGGTGCAATTGGTATGGTTATTATGCTTTTTTGCATGATTTGGTATACATTAACATAACAGTATTGTATTTTTGTATATATAATAAAGTTATGTAAGCGGATACTAAATCATCAAATACAACAAAGTTATGTGAATGTAAATCAAATCATGAAAAAAGTGCAATAACTGCACTAATTACGCATAAGGCCAACCGTACTTGCTCATTCCCGTAAACTAACCTCATCATGGATACCATGGTTCACAAATAGTTTGCATTCATTAAGATTAGTCTTCTCATAAAGCAATATTCTTTCACAGAACCCCTACAATTAAACTAATTAGTTTTGGTCCTTGTGCTTTCATTATGCTAACCGAACATGCATATTCTATTGTAGATATTAGATACCATGGAGAACAGTAATCTCTTGAAATATTATTCTTTGTCACGTCTCTCAACCCCGTCTGCCAATCCAAACTCCTTGAATCTTTGGCTTAATTAATTCAGAATCATATTAGTTTAATGTGTGAATCATGTGAATATTACATCGCACGGTTAGGATTGAGAAGAATTAACCAAACACGTTATACATGTGCCAAATAATATAGGAAGTCCTTAATACCCAATTTAACCAGTAAGAACATTAGTCAGGTAATCATAATATCCTTATTTGAATCTCAAACTCTTTCTTTTTCTTTTTCCTTTTTCCCTATAAAATTTGAATGCTCTTTTGAGCCAAAGAAAAAAGGAATACAGGAATCAAATGAGTGATTTTTCTTTTCGACCCTAAATGTGAAAATTATAGTTTTTTTTATTTGTATTGCTAGATCATTGGCTAGAAGATCTTTGCATTGTCAAATGAGCATAGCAAGAATTTTGTAAGTTTTCTATACAAAATATATAAACTAAGCAAAATGGAGTCCGAACAAAAAGTCAACAAATTATAATTTATAAATATAAGAAAATATACCAAAATTAAAATTTGAGGCTGGACAATTGGAATGTCGTCCAAATTTAATTGGATTCGATGAACCAAGCACTGTATAGGATCATAAATATGATTGCAACACTGCTAGCATCCAGGCATTTAGGTTGGTTGACCCTATTGGAACATCGTTGTTGAAATTGACTTCAAAGTCCCTATAGACATTCAAATTTGGACGAGCTCAATGAGTCTAAATTGGAATCTCAGTTAGGAGTGAAAAATAAAATGAAATGTAATTTTTTTTAGGAGATTGGGTTTTTGGAAGGTCTTGCAGAAACATTTGTAACACAACAATTAATTCTTTTAAGGAACATTTTCACATCCCTTACAAACTTTCTATGAGCCAACCAAATGACACAAACCAAGGCAGAGAAAATTGATTTCTCAGGAAACAACCAGCATTCAAACGTTTGCTAGGTAAAGAAAACATTTCATGTTGTATCAAACAGAACCTGAGGGAAGCTACATTTTCGCGATGGCTATCAGTGACGAATGAAGGATTTTAAGTGTGAGGGGCAAAAAAATAGTCAAGCAGAAGATAACAAAAAAAAAGATTCATAACAAATGAAGTATATTAAAAATAAAAATTCATTAGATAACTAATGAATAAATACTTTTAATAATAAAAGGCATTGTATACAGCTACACGTGAAAATTATTCTTATTTTTAGGAAGATTGGATATTTGAAATAAGTTAAATGATTTTACTTTTATAGTTCTTTTCTAATTCAAGTATAAATATAATTCTAGTCAAGGTTGAATTTTCTACAGTTTGTCATTTCTTTTCTATTTATATAATTTTTCCCTGTTTTAATTAATGAAAAGACAATTTGGTTAATAAGTACCTATTAGACACTCTAAGAGGGGGACTCAGTTGTTAATTTTTTAAAAAAGTGTTGTTAATTCAGAAAAATATCATAACTTAGGGGTGCAATAAATGTGATTATGTATATTTGCATAGTTATTTAAGTGTAATTTGAGCATCAATAAGTGCCCACTAATAGGCATTCACTAGAAAAATGCATAAAAAGAAAGTAAGAGTTTATTTATTTTATGAACTTACATAAAGAGAAATTAGTTTTTCTTAAGGTAATTTTGAAACTCATCTTATTAACATTAAAGTGGTAATAATGGTAAATTACAAGGAACTAGAGTTGGTTTCTTACAGATTACTTTTTAATATATGAAAAATAAAATTATTTTGTAATGATACATTTGTTTGGAGAACAAAGTAATAGAGTTTTAATTAAAAACTAATGCCCTATCAAAATTTTTTTAAAAGTTTTGGGGGGCTTGGCCCCCTCTATGTCCATTGTTGAAGGCTAGTATCATCATTTCAAATAGGTAAGGGAGGTAACTGTAATCTCTAATACCTAAGAAGAACTTAGTGAAATTGCTATAAACCTTTGAGGAGGTTTCTAAAATTATCTCTATATTCTAACAAATCCGCACGAACGATACAAATATATGCACAAACAAGAGGTCACAACCCAAACATACATATTTAGGGCTCATGTTTTGAAACTAAAAGAGGAATTAAGTAGTGGTCAGACAAAGGATTCTACCAGTGCAACTAATCTTAGATCCAAAAACCAGATTTGTACTTCAATGCACTCTCAAACTCAGATTTAGATTATGAGAGAGGCATGGACTTTGAAGGAAAGCTTTGGCAAGAAAGTGAACATCAATTTGGGCATGAGTAGTGGTTGACAGAATTGTAGTGAAGCTTGCTATAGTTGAAATTGTTGATGGTGAGGAAGGTAAGCAATAGTTGAAGGTGATGATGGTCATGAAAAAGATGAAGATGGCAAATTTTTAATAGTCAAACATGGAATATGAGTCATTTTTTTTCCTGTTTTTGGTTGAAAAACTACTCTTCTATTAGATTTCAATGACATTTGGGAAATCTGTTGAATTAGAACATTTTTGTTATTTTGTTACATTCATTAACAGAGTTTTAGAACCGTTACTTATAAGAGGGTAATAGTTATTTAGTTAAACTACAAGGTTTATTTCGTAATATGGCAAACCTTGAAGGAGGTAAATGTAATTAATCCTTAAAATTACTACAAAACTCATGTGGGATGGCTATTGCATTTTGGGCTAAGATGGATCGCGGAGGTGGGAAAGAAGAAGAATTGCATGGATGCTTTTGTCATGGATCCGTGCATGGATCCGGGCTTAACAAGTGGATTCGTGCTGCAGATTGAGTATTGAGACTTGGGTCTGTTTCCTAGTTGGATCTATGCTAAATGGATCAAAGCTATGAAGAAGTGTTCTAAAGCACATGAGTTGGATCTGCTTCACAAACCTGTGACTCCCCCAATTCATTTCATGAGCAGATCCATCTGGTCAGTTTCATTTTTATGTTAGGGTACGTTTAATGAAATTGAAATATAAAAGGTGAAATTTGAAGTTTAAATTCATTAAGTTACTAAATTATTAAGTATTAAATCCATTAAATTATTAGATTGTCAAATACTAAATCTGATAAATTTAAGTATATATCATATTAAGTAATAAATGAATAATTTATCACTTTTTTTTTTCTAAAGCAAGTTTTATCCAGAAAATTCAGTGCTATTTAATTAATTCAAATGTTTTATTTTTAGTTATCAAATATATCTGAATATGTTAAGATCTGAATTTATTAAATTTAAATACTAAATTAGGTTATCAAATAGGACCTTAATCTATTTTTCTTTTCCTTTTCAGTTTAGAAGTTGTACCTTTTAAGTAGCGATATGCAAGGGCATTTATTTTCAGAGTTTGGAAATTAATATCAATTACCCGTTGTTTTTACTGAATTCTCTGAAGTTTTCTCAAGCAAAAAGGTTCTTTTCAATCTTCTTTAAGAGTTGATTGTGTACCGTTCTTTAGTTACTTTTAGGGAATCATTCGTGTAATAATTCTTTCCTATCCTTTTCTAGACCAGTTTATATTAAAGTAGGCTCTTTTTTTTTTTTTCGGTTCTTGAATCAAAACAATGTCCGGTGTTACAAAAACCATTGATGACAAATCTATCTCGAAGACAAAAGTACGTATTCAAAATGTACACATGTGACATATGTACACAAAACACTGCTACTACATGTACATAGCATAATTTCTTGATTTTAATTGCAATATTAACTCTATTACAATTTGTGAACAATAACTTCATGCCTCATTTACAAATTTTCCAAAACTTACGTCATTGTTATGAAAATTCTACTAGAGGGAAATTGATTAGTAGTATTTATTAATTTTCCCATGATGTATGACCACAGATTCAACATCTGCTTTTCTTCTTCTTCTTCTTCTTATTTCTTTTTTCCTTTCCCACTTCAGCTTATATATATAGAAAAAACATATTTTAGAACTTATAAATTAACCTACCACTAGATTACTTTTAGATCCTATTACTAAGTATTAAGCCTTATAAACAAAGCAAAACTAAATTTTAATAACCAAAATTTCATAATTATGTACAACACATATTACTTAATCTAAAGAAAGTATTATAAATAAAAAAATGAGGCACATGCACAACACATGATTTATTAATTTAGTAAATATGCATAAATGATTGTATCTCCAAATGGTCAAAATTTTAATACTCTGACTCATGTTACATTAGTGTAAGTTTGTTTAGCTTTTATGTCTCCCGTATTTTTCTTCGTTTTATAGAATTTTTGCATTTTATGTATTCTTTAAAATGTTTTGGTCATTTTCTGTTTCTAAATTTTTCGCAACATCACTATTCAATTTGGCCAAAATCGAATATTTTTATCTAGGAACTAGGTTTACTCAAAATAGAAACATTAGGTACCGTGACTTAAGTTGAATACTGTCAGGATTTCTCTAGGCTGAAGCATTGGAGATCAATTTGGTTTGCACTTTCACATTTAGGACTAAAATTCCACTTTTCCCTCCCTTTGGCTAATGCTTGGAACTTGGAAGATCAATTTGGTTCGCGCCCAAACATTGAGCACTAAAATTGAGGACACCCAAACATGGAAGTGAGCTTAGAATTATAAAGTGGCCGTAATGTCATATGAATTAACTTCTGCGCTTATCCATGAAAACGTAGCCTTAGGATCTGAAATTACGTTATTATTATTTTTTTGGGGATCTGAAATTACATTATAATCGGAAGAAAACTCACAAAAGTTTGGTCATGGAAAAACAACTCAAAGGAGCTGTCAATTTCTGGGGATATACAAGGATGCAATTGAGACTTTCGTCTAGGGGCGAACACCAAATACATGATATTATAGGTCTACCTTATTTTAAGTAAAAAATTAATTAACTTTGTAAGATAATACAAGAATTAATAGAGAAAAATATTATACAGTGATTGTGGACCCATTGTTCGACTCTTAAACCCTCACCCTTTAATGTTTGGAGTCTTCTCTTGGACTCCCAAGTTTCTTTAAGTTCTTCTAAATTAAAAGACTAATAATGATACAACTTTGTATTGAATCCATCTTTTAATATAGGTTAAATTGATTTGCGCAAAAAAAGATCACTTGAACAAAGATTCTTCAAAATTATAAAATAAGGAGAAAATGTTCTAAGAAAAGAAAAATTTAGATAAGTTAGATTCTAAATGAACGCAACATTGAAATGAAATTTGTTTTTTCATCAATTAGGTCTCACACCTTACCTAGTTTTTCTATTTATTATACATTTTTTAGTATTAAAATGAATCAAGTGATGGAAATTAGTTTTCAATGACCTCTTGAGCAAAAATGATCAAATCATGTTACAGTCTTATGTATTTATCCAAGAAGTTATATGATTATTCAACGATTCCAGAAATAAAAGTAGAGTCGGCAAAGCTACTACTGGACATCCAGAAAATGCAGCCTATAGTGCTACTGAATGAAAATAGGCAATATCAACAAATGCAATTGCCACCAGTTAATGGGTTCTTCATTCTCGCCCCCAATAGTCGTTGAGATTATGTGACCAGTAACTGTATCATGACCGTCCATAATAGGAGCAGACATCTCCTACCACAAGTATGAAACCAAGATGCTAGTAAGAGCAGTTTCGAAATATACAAATTTTAAGCAACAATACAATTCAAAATACTAGCTTCTATTCCAAGAAGGTAAGATAATGATACATGAAAAACAACATAAAAACAATTAAACAAAAATTACAAAGAGCATAAAGTATGCCGATTAGTGGTGACACTTCAGAATTGTAGCATTACAATTTTGGGATTAAAAATGTCTAATCAAAGGTTAGACTATACAATCAACACAAGTCAGAAACAGGAAAAAGAATCACTTGAATTGTACTATGAGATCCAATATATCTGTTTAAAAGATCAAATACCAACCTTTTGGAATCAAGGTTCGATCTAGCACCTCTGCCACCGCTGCCGCCCCCCGGGGCCCCGGACCCCAGCCCTGAGAACCCCGTCCCCGGGGAAGGGCCCCAGAAAGGGGAAAAAAAACAGAAAAAGCAACTGAAACAGTACCCAGAGACAAAGGTCAGCCGGGATCAAATCAAGTATCAAGAAAAGAAACTAAAACAGTAAACTTTAAGTAGAATACGGATCAAGCCCCTCTCTTGGCTATCCAAAAAGTTGACTAAAAACCAAATTCGTTCAACGCAATAGACTTACTTAAAAAATGGGATTTCTTTAGAAGGCACTAAAATTAACTTAAACTACAAACTTTGACCAAAATTTAGCTAATCAATTCATCAATTTCTAAAAATAGGTTCTTTCCAACAATATTCAAGAAATCTAAACGACAACAATGCTACTGTAGTACCTTTGACTTAACTTGCTATAAAGTTAACTCCAAAAAGATAAAAAAGGAAGGAAAAAAAGAACGCAAAGGGAATGGTTACCTTATCGTTAGCCATGATTTAGATCAAAAAAAGGAAAGGAAAAAAAAGAAGAACAAATTGGGAAATATAATTGGTTTTTGTTGCTATTTGTTTAAAGCCCATAATTGTCGGTTGGAAGAAAGGAAAGAGAGGGAGAGGTCAGAGGACCCCATCAACCGAACAGCATCGCATGTGATTCTTTTTTTTTTTTTTTCAAAACGTCAGAAGGTTTATTAAACAAAGTAAACTATACGAGGAAGGAACAAAGGCTCCATATCAGATACAAAAGGATGCTAAGCATCATAACAAAAGGAGGTGTAATCCACCTCAAGGAAGTTTCCACTCCTCATCAACATCTATGCCTAAAGCATACAAACTAATCTCTTGATGATGCAACTACTATCTACATATAGACAGAATGAGCATTTATGAAACAAAGCTATCAGATTCTGGACATCATCAAATAAAGTAGCCATCCCTATAATCCTTGATTTTCCAGTAGATAACCACTGTAGTAGCTGTTGGGATTGGAAATGGATTTTGAGCCATCTCCACTGTTTGTGCCTAGCTTTAGCTAGGACTAACCTTACTGTCATTGCTTGATCAAGAAGAGGATCTCCAGTACTTCTATCATTCATCGCCTAGATTTCCAAGACTTGGTTGGTGGAATCAGTAACAACAACACCTATACCCACCTTTTGATTGTCCTCTCTTTGGTGGATGGCTATCTTCATTATCTTTCCATTCTCCTCACTGCCTGCTTGCTCACTAATCACTGTTTCACACCTTGTTTTATGTCTGCTCATTGTCTGAGATTTCTTCACTGCCTCATCCAGTTCCAACCACTCCTTATGAGCATTTTAAACAATCTTCATGGGGTGTCTATACTTGTTATTAAACTCCCTATCATTTCTTGCTTTCCAAAGCTGCCGTAAAATGTTAGCTGTAAGAGTTAAGTGATCCAACCCCTGTAGTCTGCTAGAAGCTTCCATAATATTCCACCACCACTGTTTGAAGTTTCTAGCTTGCTCTATCACCCCTTCATATTGAATGGGAGCCATTTTCCAAACCTCTTGAGCTCTGGCACATGTTAGCAGAACATGTTCCATTGTTTCAACTTGATCCCCACAGCCTAAACAGATTGGGTGACCCTTTTTGGTTCTGCTAAAAATGTGAGCTCTCACTGGCAAAGCTCTAGTTACACACTTCCAAATAAAGTGTTTAACCTTCTCTTTAATCTTCAGCTTCCAAGTTTTCTTCCAAACTTTATTACTAGACCTGGTTAGACTATTTTCCTCGTCCCAGTTGCTTGCTGCTGAATGGGATAAGGCTTGCTTGCTCAGTTCCTTGTATCCTGATTGGACTGTATAATTCCCATCCCCACTCATCTTCCAAAAGTTGCAATCCTCCCTACCATATAAGCTTATAGGAATTTGCAGTATCTTCATTTCATCCTGGCTAGTAAAAGTGCTGAAAATCAAACCTCTATTCCACCTACGTCCCACTATTAGCTCATCAACCATTGTTGGGCAACCACAGGCAGGTTTAACAATGGTGACTTTACCATCCTGGCTTGTAGGGATCCATCTGTCCTCCCATATTTTTATTGACTTCCCATTGCCCACCTTCTTCCATATACCTCCTTCTATTAAGTCCCTTGCCCCCATGAGACTTTGCCAAATCCATGAGGCATTCCTGGGCACTTTGCAAGTGAAGATAGATTCTTTGTGAAAGTACTTAGTCTCAGAACCTTGCTCAACAGAAGGTTAGGACTAGAGATGACTCTCCACACCTACTTATCTAGGAGAGTCTTATTAAATCTCTGCAGATCCTTGAATCCCAGGCAACCCCTTTTCTTTTCATGAGACAATTTATCCCATGCACACCAGTGGATCTTGTTCTTCTCCCTAGAGGTCCCCCACCAAAAATTAGCCATAATAGATCCAATCTCTTTGCATAATTTCCTTGGCAGTCTGAAACATGACATACTGTAGATGGGCATAGCCATTGATACAGCTTTGAGGAAAACTTCCTTCCCTACTTGGTTTAACATCTTAGTCTTCCAATTACTGATTCTACCTCTGATATTATCTTTAATGAAACCGAAGAGCTGCTCCTTTGATCTGGTGATCACTATTTACAATCCCAGATATTTTCCTTGGCTAGCAATCTGTAGATTTCCAAGGCACTGAGCCACCTCATCTTTGCACTCCTGGTTCAAATTCTTGCTAAAGAACACTGAGGATTTCTCCAAGTTGATAAGTTGTCCAGAGCTCTTCTCATATTGTTCCAGGATATGCTTCAGTTCTTTTGCTTACTCCTTATCTGCCTTACAAAAAATCAAAGAGTCATCAGTAAAAAATAGGTGGGTTACACTAGGTCCATTCCTACTTATTCTGAGAGCTGACATTTTCTTATTTTCCACAGCCTTTCTCGAAAGATTCGAAAAGCCTTTAGAACAAAGTAAGAAAAGATAAGGTGACAGGGGGTCTCCCTGTCGAATGCCTCTCTAGGGTGTAACGTACTCTCTTTGAGTGCCATTGATGTTGAAGGAATAAGTCACTGATGTTAAGCAGCTCCAAATCCAATTTCTCTAGCCAACACAAAAGCCCATCTTGTTCATCAAAGCATCCAGAAATCCCCATTCCACTCGATCATACACTTTGACATGTCAAGTTTCACTGCCATGTAACCATATTTGCCAGTCTTTTTATTTTTCATGAAATGCAAAAATTCATGAGAAAGGATGACATTATCTAAGATTTGCTGCGTGGCACAAATGCAGCTTGGTTTTTGCAAATGTAATGATTCAAAACAGATCTAAGTCTCTCGGCCAAAATTTTGGAAATAATCTTATAAATCACATTGCAAAGGCTAATAGGTCTATAATTCCTCAAATCTATAGGATTCATGACTTTAGGAATTAGGCTAATGACGGTGTGATTTATAGATTTCAACATGATACCCGAATAGAAAAAGGATGCCACTGCATGGATCAAGTCAGATTTGATTATATTCCAAAACTTTTGGAAAAAAGATGGGGTCATACCGTCCTGCCCAAGGGATTTATTAGGATTCATGGAAAAAATTGCATCTTTGATCTCTTGGTCATCTATTGGCCTTGTTAAATTTTTGTTCATTTCCTCTATTATAGAAAAAGGGATGCCTTCAAGAACTTCCTCTAAATTCTCATAGCCTGAGCTACAAAACAATTGACTGTAGTAACCAGCAACTTCCTTACCTAATTCCACTTCATTAGATGTCCATGTACCATCTTTCTTCTATAGATTGAGCATTCTATTCTTCCTCCTTCTTTCTTTAACACAAGCATGAAAAAATCCAGTGTTATTGTCCCCATCCATCAACCACTTTACTCTAGCTTTCTGACTCCAAAAGCTTTCTTCCTCATCGAATGCCTGTTTCAGTTGATATTTGAGGTCCTTCAATATGCTCTTTTTGTTTTCTATCTCAGCACCTTGCACCCTTTCCATTTGTTGCGTAATGCTCAGAATTTTCTTCCTTGAATTGGTAAGGGTTTCTTTTTTCCATTTGAGCAAAGCAATCCTACAGCTGGCAACTTTCCTAGCAACCTTATACATCCAGGATCCTTCTACATTAATGTTCCAAGATGATTCAATAACTTGATCTACACCTTCCTTCTAATTCCATCTTTTGTCAAAAAAGAATATTCTCTTCCCTCTCATAGGCTTTGGATTAGTATCAATGAAAAGCATGCTATGATCTGATCCATACGAATCAATGTGCATTTTGCATTATCAAAACTTTGGATCCATTCAGGTGAAGCAAGACTTCTATCCAATCTCTATCTAATCTCCCCCTCATCCTCCCAGTTGTTGCTCCAAGTCCAAGAATTCCCACAGAAACCAACGTCCACCAACTCATTATCAAATATGAAAGTTCTGAAGTCCTTGAAACTTCCTTCCTCTCCATCTTCCTCCCTATTTCTCTTTATTAGAAATTATGTCATTGAAATCTCCAGCCAATAAGAATCTGTGGCCCCAAAGTCTTTTTCTTTCCTTCAGCATCTTTCATTGGTTCTTCCTAACTTGGTTGCCACAGCTGGCATAAACACCTATAAACCACCATGCATTGTGCTCATTAGCATCCTTAACCAGAGCCTCTATAGTAAAAGCTGTGGTGGTCACCTGGATAATATCTAGTCAAGATCCCACAGTAAAGCCATACCACCTGATTTATTCATAGCATCCACAACCACACCCTTACAAAATTTTACCATTTTTTAAACTTTTTCCATATAACCATGTTTATTTTTGGTTTCACAAAGAAAAATCAAGTTCGGGGAGAGGAGATTATCAATCTCCCTCAACTGGGGAATTGCCAAGGGGCTCCCAACTCCTTGGCAGTTCCACACCAGCAGCCTCATTTGTTCATTAGAGACCAGTTAAGGCTGGTCTCCATCCCTTCAGGTTTAGAAACATCCTGCAAACTTCGATCAGTCATCTTCTGCTTCTTCATTTCTTGTGAATCCTGGTCAGATTCTCCCATATCGACTTCTGGTGTGCCTAATTTCCTTTTCCCAGCATTTTGTCTAGCTTTTTTGTTTCCATTGATCTCTCTCAGAGGCTGTCTACCTATCCTTGGGGATTTTATCTGTCTTTTTAGTTGTTTTTCCTGTTTTAATTTTGCTTTCTGTTGGCTCTCATTTTTCCCTGACCTTGTTTGCAGATCATATCCATTCCAAGTCGTTTGCACCCCAATTCTCCCCCCTTTCCTAACTCTTCTACAGTTTTTTCCATCATGACATCCATCAGTTCTTGTTGATCTTGGTTACTTTGCATCTTCGTTCCCTCATTGATCATCTTCATTGGCACTATCAGAGCAGTACATTTTTCTTTCTCCCTACTAGATACTAGCATGGTATTTGCTCCTGTCATTTCCATCTCCTTTGACCCTTCCATCACATCCTCTGTCTTTTCCTTATTCTTGCTATCCCTTTGAGGTATTACACTATGCACTTCATGCACTGCCTTGTTATCTTTTCCTATATCCTTTTCCATGACCCCCTCACACCCTGTAGCTTTGATGCTATCTTCCTCTTGCTCATTATTCTGCTTTGTTTCACAATACATCCCAGACCCCTCTGATCCCCATGCTTCACCCTTATGGCCCCTATTTGGTCTATCAAATTTATTCTGACCATGTTGGTCTCTCTGGTAGGTGCCCTTTCCCATGGTCACTCGCATCCATGGTCCAAACTGATTCTCCATCATTCCTCTACTGTCTGAGTTGTCATTTTACAATTTTTCTCACTATGCCCTATCACCCTGCACTTGTAACAAAAATCCAAGCATTTTTCGTATTTAAAGTTTAACCATTTGATCACCCCATTCAGTTTCACTGTTGAACCTCTCAAGAGAGGCTAGGATATATCTGCTACAACTAATAGTTTGATATGCCTCCCTTCTTTTCCCCCTACTTGAGAAACAATGACCTTCTTAACTTCATGGAAGAAAAATCCTATTTTCTTCCCTGCAGCCTTCGAGATCCAGTGCACAGGTAAGTTCCATACTTTTACCCAGAGTGGTTCAAGCCTAAAAGCATATCATCCTCTTCAACTCCCTCAAACCAGTTGCTCAAAACTAACATCTGATTATCAATGATCCACGGCCCCCTCTCTCTAATTCTTTCCCTGACTCTAGAATTTGGGATGTTAAATTGGAAGAGATTGGGCCCTAGTTCTGTAACAATCAAATCCTTAGGATATCCCCAAGCAGAATTGGCGAAATTTTTCATCCCCACAAAATTCTCAACCCTCTCTCCCCTCACTTGTCCCACTAAACTTTCCTGACACTCTTTCAAACCAGTGAGTATGGGTTTGTTTAGATAGGAGATTATTTGAAATGATTTTTTGAAAAAAATACTATAGCACTTTTTTGATGTAATGTATGTGAGATAAAAAGGTGGTTGGAAAATATGTTGATGATGCAAGTAAGTAAATTTTGATAAATAATTTCCTATCCAAACAAACCCTATGTACTCTGCACCTAAACTGGATCCTTCCAGTTCAATCTCTGATAATGCAAATTTTTTCATTACCTTAGCAAGTTCCTTTGCCATGAGAGTATAAAGGAAGTTTGATGCTCCTTACAGAGGATCACAACTTAGCTTAAGTTCCCATAGATGAGTAAATATCAGAACAAAGGCAGAGGGTGCAGAAACAGAAAGAAAACCAAACAAAAGAAAACCACTGAAGACAGAAGGAAAGCTCTATTGTGCCAGGCTAACGCTAAAAAGACAGAGAGAAAAGAAAGAGAACACTGATCACCTATCTTTATTAAACCAACTATTTGACTAAAGTAACCTACCTTCCCCCTGCAATTTTCACCTTCATTATTACTGATCTTTATTTTTTTATATTATAAAAATGCATCTTAAAAACAAGCAGCCCAGCAAGGATAAGATACTAGCAGTGAACTTTCTGACCTTAACTCCATCGAGTTGGGACCTGAGGATTCTGTACCTTGGTTTCCATTTCTGACCCTGTGTTTGCACTAGAGAAGCAAAGTATCTCGGATCTGCTTAACATCAATGCTTGTTATTTATTGAATGTCTGGCTTTGAATGAAGAAAGATTCTGCAGATTTGGTGTTTTAAAGTTTTGAAGTTTTTTGAAATTGTCTGAACTCTCAAAGTTGAGAGAGGGCACTCTTACCAAGAGAGAGGGAAACTCTCACAAAGAGGGAATACAAAAGGCTTTTTTTGCATCGCATGTGATTCCAGTTCCCTTCTTTTTGGTGTCTCTCGTTCTACAGCTCCCCTTGGGGAGTGAAAATGGGATATTATGAAAGTGCCCCAATATTATTAGGAAATTAAAGTATTGGAGGGAAACATCCTCTACTACTCTTCAAGTAAATTCCTAGTTGGTCGTAATTCTAGAATAAACTAGGTTGAATTTTTCGTGTGAGTGTTTTCTCATATAACATGTCGGGAAAATTTTTTAAATATTTGAAATTTTAGTAACATAACAAAAATTAATAATTTTTTCATGCAAGCAATTATTGCAACATATATGATATTCAATAGTGAGAGTGGGGAACTAATAAGTCACTTAGAATTAAGTAAATATCATGTTGAGACAAGAAATGAAGATTACATAAACACTTTTCTTGAAAATTAGTTAAATTTTGAATTGAAATCTTACTAATTGTATATAGCTCGACAAACTTTGATTCAAAGTTTTAACTATAGTTGTATTGCATTAAGTGGTTAAGCTCATGTCAAGTATGTCAGCAGCTAAACCCAATTGGGCTTAGTTGAAGCCGTATACTTTATCCTACATAAAATTTTTATCTTAAGTAGAAACTGACGAGCACAAGACATGCACATAAAATTAAACTCAATCCACAATCAAGTTTTACATTTGTAAACTCCTAAATGCACCACACACAATTTTCTACAAGTATACAGGTTGAAATTGAATATAAAGTATTAAGGATCGAACCCACAGGGAACAATGAAAAATTATTAGCACTACTAAACCTCCTCTATTATTTAAACTATCAACAAATTATTGAAAGTAAATCTATACTAAATTATGAAAGTAAATAGCAAATCGAAATTCCTTAGATCATGAAATCCCTCACTTTTCATGTGAGTGCAACTTTAGGATCAATAAACACTACTATATTTGCTAGTCATGGAATAATTTCCTCAAATACGTGCTACCCGCTTTCATCGGCATACCAACTATACCCATATTTAATCCATATTTACTTTCGTGGTTATGAAATTAATTAAAAACTTATTCGCTTCTATGAAATTACATGGAATAAACCACTAAAGCCACAAAGGTGCACCTCTACACCCGTGAGTATACTCATTAGGTCCAGCACTTCCATGAACTAGTGTTAAATTCCAATTTTAATTGCAAATTCAACACCTTAAGATCATTACAATCAATAGCTAGTGAATCATGATTATAAGAACAAAAGTGGTAAATAACTTGGTCAATATAGTTATAGAAATCAAAGTCTGAGCTTAGCCTTCTCAATTATTACTTTGCAAACATCTGAAGGCGGGTAAAAATCTCACTGCAAGTTAACCTCTCATTGCAAGTGATTAATTCACACCCATCTTTGGCTGTGTGTATCAAAATTAATGCAAAACATTTTAACCATGACGTGCCTCTCCATGTATGCCAACTCACTCGTTTACTCTTATTTAACCCTAATCACTTCTATACACAATAATTGCTCTATTCACTCGGTCACCATTTTTCATGAAACTTGTGATACCCACATCGAAAGAGTTATGAGGAAAGGAAAGGTATATAAGCTTGGACTCAAGGCCTATCAAGTAACTTAGGTTAACCATTTTGGGCCAGTGATTTCGGTCCAAAAGTTGCTTGGGCCAGGCCTTGAGTCCGGGCCGTTACAGGTGGTATCAGAGCAAATCTCGCATGGTCTCTACACGGGGTGAGCTTGGGCCAGTGCGTTATGGTTCCGACTACGCAAGGAAGTGCAAGGAACTAAGTGCCACGTTCGACGGGGGCCACCTCTAGAGTACAAAGGAGCTAAGTGCCACACCGGACGGGGGCTACCTCTAGAGTCCAAGCATGACCAAGTGGACAGTTTGGATTCTGACTGTATCTATAACGGGCTTTGCCAGGATGCAAAGTTTTAAAGGAGGGGAGAATGTGATATCCCACATCGGAAGAGTTATGAGGAAAGGAAAGGTATATAAGCTTGGACTCAAGGCCTATCAAGTAATTTGGGTTAACCATTTGGGCCAGTGATTTCGGTCCAAAAGTTGCTTGAGTCAGGTCTTGAGTCCGGGCCGTTACAAAACTGTTCTAATTACAACCTAAAAAGTCTGTATACTTCTATATAATATAATAATAAAGTAAGAACGGATTTGTTATTGTAAATTAGATTGCTAATTAGGGTTTTGTGAAACTTACCCGGCTATGTGAAATTAACTTCAGATTTGCATCACGTTCCCTAATTCGACCTTATATTGACGTGCCCGTGTATGCTCTCCACTTGCTCGACAATCCATTTACTCTTCCTTTTGGTTTTTAGTATTGTATGTTTACATGAATTTACAAGCCATGCCTTCAACCACCCTCCCGCTTCAGCTATTACAACTCTGCCCCTAATTTCAACAGGAAGTCTACCCCACATAGAGAAAATTATATAAGTTATTTACTTGTGGCTAATTTTAAATAAAGCAACCTTTAATTGAATTTGATTAAGCACTTCTGCAATAACAATTTACGTTTTTCATTGTTTTGGAATTTATTTTTAGGCCCTCCCCGTTATTGCGTATTTCTTTTTCATCACCTTTCTCCGTATCTTACAATCACCATCAATTAGTCATGATATTCGATGTGGTTCTGCAACTGGTGGCATGATTTTGGAGGAAACTTTGAAATTATGCGTATCAACTTTCAAGAAGACTTCAAGATGTTTGCAAAAGATGAAACCTTCAAGGATTATTTAGAAGAACAAATTCTACTTCATTATTATATCAAAAATAGAATTCCACAGATTTTCTGTTGGAATTTTAATAAAAATTATTCCCAAGGAATTTATACATTTACTAGACAGTTCAAGGTTAAGTGGTGGGATTCTGTTAAAGAAATTAAATTCCCAATGGAAAAGAATTCGACTCCCAAAGAAGCAGAAAAGATTCATGAGTTCTTAGCAACAAAAAATAGATTCCAATGTCTTATAGCAGAAAGCTCAAGCAAAACGGACTTCAAGAAAAATTTATTAGAAGTTTTGTCTCAAATTGATGATGAAGAAGTACAGAATCAAGATTCCACCCAAGAAAATGATGATGATTGTTATGGCATATATAGTCCGGTGCAATAATTCAAGACTTCTTCAAGGTAGCTATTATTCAAAAATAAAGGTCAAGATTGTCGGCTACATAATTCAGAGCACCCGTGACTTCAAGGTTACATTATTCAAGGTACCTGAAATTCAAAAGTAAAAGATAAGTTTGTCGGCCATGATTCAAATAATGCAACCCATGATTTCAAAAGCTGACAAATGAGTCAAAAGCATTCAAAAGGTAAATGAAGACTGTCGGCCATCCATGAGAGAATCCAAGGAAGCAAAGTTTCAAAAACTCAACTATAAATAGAAGTGCTCAAGACAGAAGAAGGCATCGATCAAAAACTCTGCTACAAACTTCCTTTAGTTTTCTAAATCTCTAGTTGTTCTCTCAAGTTTTTATATTTTCATATCTTGTTTTCTATAAAGGCGTGTTGAAGCTCTGTTTTCAAGTTCATAGTTTCAAGTGAGGATTTTTGTCTACAAGACAAGTTTGTAAGTTATCATCTTTATAATATTTCCAGAATTTATTATTCAAGCGTCGTCTTCATGATTAGAAAGTATAATCTTATTTTAGCATTAAAATTAACTAATCGTATAATACAGAGAATTATTTATGTTCTTGCTCAAAATGATCTTCATCCAATTATACGATTTGAATTCTTAGAGTTATTAGAAAGCGAAATTGATAGTAAAAACGAAATCATAGATGAATTAAAGACTCTTAGTTCTGTTAAAATTTTTAAATTACTACCTGGGATCGGTTCTGGTATTAGAGGCGGTTTAGCTTGTTGTTCTTATTCAAAATAAAAACTATTCTTAATAAACTTGGTTGTCTTATAGTGTTATAGTTGGTTAGCCTGTGTTAACGTTGGTCAGCGGCAGTCTAGATTTGTAAGTCCGTGCTCCCATTGGTGGTCCCTGTAACATTAAAGAAAATCAAGATTCTATTATGGCTAGTTTTTTATCAAGGATAGGATTAATAAGGCAAACTGGTAGTGAAACAAGAAATCAATCTTTAGAGAAGTTAGATAAGCAAGACGATTCAGTAAATAATATTGAAATAAATATAGAAAAAATAGAGCAACAATTAAGTAATTGGACTATTTCAGATTTAAAGGTTCATAAAGTCTATCAAAAAGGAACATTAGAATTCTTTCAATATTGCTCAATTAAACTTACTGAGTAGACTATATCTTTAAGAAAAAATCATGAAGTAATTAGATTATTCAATAAAGAATCTATCGTAAAACATGCAAATGAATATAGATATTTACATATAGGAATGGTTCAAGTTGCTGTTAAACCATTACATAGATTGGGATTAGATTCTCCTATATTACTTTGTTTACAAGATGCTTGGCATACCTCTTTTCAGAATTCTTTACTTGGTTTGGTTGAATCAAACTTAGAAACAGGATCGGTTTATTTTAATTGTTATCCAAATTTTACTGTTCACTTAAAAGATGCAAATATTCTTTCAGCACTAACTTTAAATATTCAAACTAAAAATACTAGAAGATTCAAAATCTTGAGAAATTTACCATTTTAGTCCCTGAACATTTTTACTAAAACCGATTTCATCCCTAATGAATTATTCTAACCAACTTAGTCCTTGAACAAGTTTTTTACTTCCAATACAGGACTTTTGACTGAATTTTACTCAATTTGTGTAAATCTGCAAGGGTATAATCATCACACTGGTCTAATCTTTTATGATTAACAGATGAAATAGATTAGAAAGACCATTCAAGTTGCTTAATGTCTAAAGCTACTTAATGTTCAATATAGCCCTCATTCTTTTATTTTAGATGTTAAGCAATTTTAATTATCTTTTTAATATATTTTGTCTATTAATTGCAGAAAATTAGGCTTAATACCAATTATGCCCCTGTAGGTCCATGCAAATTGAATAAAATTTGGTCAAAAATCCTATATTGGAAGTAAAAAACTTGTTTGAGGACTAAATTGGTTAAAATAATTTATCAGGGACGAAATCGGTTTTAGTAAAAATGTTCAGGGACCAAAATGGCGAAATTCCCCAAAATCTTTAGCGATCATTTATAGAATAGCTTATAAAGTCATGAAGACATCAATAAATCCAAAAGCTTTAATTATGCCTATTAAAGGAGAAAATATGCTTTTAGAAGCTAATTTAGAGCATTTAAATGTTTTTATTCCAAAAAGATTAACTTGGGATAGTATTACAAATAGTACAAAATGGAATTTAGAGAAAATAATAACTTCTAAAATAATTAAAAGAGAAAAAATAATATAAAAAATATTATAGAATTACCATATTGATCAATAGAAATAGAATTTTCAAAACAAAAATTATTTACAACTTCTAGACTTTCAACTTCTTCAATCAGTACCAAATTAAATTTGGAAGAAGTAGACTTTGGACCAAATATTCCAAAGACTAAATATAAACAAGAAGACGAAGAGTCAGAGTATTCACCTACTCAATCACAAATGAATGTAAAAATAGATAATCAATTAAATGTTATAACTAAAGAAGAATTTTTTATAAATAAAAATATCTTCAAAAGATGTTTTCTTCAAAAGAAAATGAAGAAAAAAGAGAATGGTATTTTAGAACATTTTCAAAACAACAAGTTATTGATTTTGAAGAAAAGTATTTCAAAGAGTTCAATAGAATAGAAGCTCATATCAATTTCTTTAAATGGTTTGAACTATATTGTTCTAAAAATAATATTCAAAATCCTTTTAATAATTATATAATTAACCCCATATTTCAAAAATCATGGCAAACTACCAATGGCAAAAATATTGTCTCAATCCACCCACCTTTAGTAGAAATAAAAATTCAACATAGAAGTCAAACTATCACAGTTTCACCCTTTAAAGCAAATACTGAAGAAAAATTAATAACTACAAAAGAAATAAATAAAATTCTTCAACAAAATAAATATACAAATCAAACATTAAATGCGATAGCAAATCAATTAGATGAATTATCTAATATGAACCCAGTATTATCTATGACTAATCCACCAAGGATAGAACTTTCTAAACCAATATTTCAACCATTTGACTTACCTAAGAATATTCAATTAAACAAATATATTGATTCTAGTCTTATTAAACAAATTTCAGATAAATCATCCAAATTAAGTCTTGAAAACAAACATATTCAAGTAATTTCTGAAACAGATCAATCAGATAATGAAGATTTATTACAACAATTTCAAGAACCCAAGCAAATACAATTAATAAAATTAGGTCATCCCGACCAAATTCTTTTTTACCCTGGGTGTATCATGGTAGAAACTTTTATCCTGGACCCTCATTTCCAGATATGCAATTTGAAGAAACTCATTTAGATCAAAGTTATTATTATTCAGGAGAGTCAATTTATGAATGGAATATAGATGGTTTAACCGAACATCAAATTCTTCAAATAATTCAAAATATGAGTATGGCTGTTAGCTCTTTTAAAGGAAAATGTCATAATGATAGAGAATGTGCCCAACTAATCATATCAGGATTTTCAGGAATGTTAAAAAATTGGTGGGATAATTATTGAAGTCAAGAAGAAAGAAATTACATACTAACTGCAACTAAACAAATGATCTCAGATACTGTAAGTAGTAGTATGACTCAAATAGATCAAGAGATGACCATTACCACTAGAGAACCTGATTCAGTTCCAACTTTAATTTTTGCAATTTGTAAACATTTTATAGGAGATCCAAATAAATTACAAGAAAGAAGTTCGGAAATACTCATCAATTTGACTTGTACAAAACTACATGATTTTAGACGGTATAAAGATATGTTTCTTACTAAAGTATTTTTAAGATCAGATTGTAATCACTCTTATTGGAAAGAAAGATTTTTGGCAGGACTTCCAAAATTATTTGCTGAAAAAGTAAGACAAAAAATTAGAAGTATTCATAATGGCGAAATTCCTTATTCAAACCTTACTTATGGAGATTTAATAAATTATATTAATGCAGAAGGATTAAGTTTATTGTGACAGGCCCACCTCCCCCTAAGGCGAACTAGAGGGTTCGGCGGACCGCCTGCCCAGCTCTCGCCGGGACTCAAACGAGCATTCTTAAATACAAGAAGCTTATAAGTCATACATAGGGTCTAAGGTAACATCTTCCAAATATAACTACATCCATCCAATATTCCAATTTACTTAACAAACCCAAAAGTCCAAAAATAAACAGGAGTTCGACAACTAGAGTCCCAAAAGATCACTAATTAAGTCTCGGGTTCCACTTCCAAACTTGTTAAGGAAAACAAACTGGGGTGAGCTAACGCTCAGTGAGGCCAAGGGAAAAACATGCAAGCACGTGAGCAAATAACATGGAATAAAGCAAGAAACTTGAATAACAAGTAATTTCAAAACATTTAGCAAGTAGGGAATTTAAACACAATAAAAGGATACGGGAGCTCTCAAGAGCTAATCCACGTCTTGGCCGATCCATCCACTTTTAGTTGACTCTCCGTCAACCCAAGTAACCATGTTCGTAGTACTCCACTTACTACCTCCAACCACCATGTCACCCTCTCGGATCCGTAACCAAACAAGCATGTACGTGGTATCACTTAACAAGTATACCTAGCAAGATCCCTCAAATTGGATCAAGTTATATCACTTCCCACGGTTCACCAAGCTTCTCGACCAAGCCCTTGCCGGCTCAAGTCATAAGGCTAGCCAATGGGTTGGGGCGTCCCTCCCCAAGCACGATGGTCGATGAGACAAAGTTCCAATCGACATATTCGGTCATAGCATTGAGACGGGATGAGCGGTACCTCCCACCCTAAAAGGGCGTGATACATTCTGCCACTCACTGCTCACGAGAAACACTTTTATTTGCATTCACATGTAACACTTATCACTTATCAAGCAAGCAATCACATGAGAGAGAGGACAAGGGCAATAAAGTACACCCTAGCCTCATTAATTAGCAAGTACAAGAAACATTTCATTTAAACACTTAACATACACTTGACACTCACCAATAGTCGTGAGAGAGATAAAAGTCAAGTAGTTCAAACGAGCTCCTCAGAGTCCTCGTAATCACCTGAGACATGTATAACCATGATCATTTAAGTGCCCAATCAAGGCCAAGCCGTAATTTCAAGCCACTTGCATGTTTATTGCAAAATCACGAAACTTGAGTTTTATGGCAGAAATCTTTGGAAAATTATAACTTGAGTTATATAAGTCCAAAATTTGCATGGTTGGTACCATTGGAAACCTCATTCAAAGTTCTAAAACTTTGTAGAAGACACCTTGATGAAATTCTAGACAAAAACTGCCCAGATTTTTGTTTAGAATTCTATTACAGTGAAAAACAAGGCAGCACAGGCTGGTTTTTTAGCATATTTTGGAAATTCGTCAAAAATCGTAGAAAATGAATCATTCCCTAAAATTTACACAGTTCATAGCCCTATGATTCTAGTTTCAAATTCTACCAATGGCACTCGATTCCAACTCTCGAGCAAAGAGTTATAGCTGACAGAAGTACAGGGGTTGACAAGACTGACGGGAAGATTTCCAGATTTGAGAAGCTAATTTTCAGACAGCATTTGGGCATCGAAATGCCACTAGAAAATTACCAAATTTTGTACACTCAATCCTAACTAGGTGGACTATGTGTGTACCAAATTTGAGCCAAAAAATCACACGAGGAGACAACTTTTTAGATGGCCAAAATTTGCAAAAAATCTAAACTCTAACCTGCCAGATTTTACTTTTTTTTCATTTGCAAACCTTTTGTTCAACTAAAGCAGCCCCAAGTTACTCAAACATTGACAAAAAGCTCTAGCAGCATTCCTTTATCAAATGGAAGCAAAATTGATACCAAATTTGAATCAAAATGTTTCCAAAAGTAGGACAACCATCCGACAAAGCACAAGAAGAAAACTTCCAACTTTTACTCCAACTGTCAAGGACTTTTAATACACCAATCGAACTCACCTTTGCAAAACATTTTACCGACACATGTTGTAACATTTAAGCTTTCAAAACAACCAAGAAATCCACCAAAAAGAGGTCCAAAACAAGGCTTGAAAAATAGCAAGGTAAACGGACAGCAATCAAAGCAAAATTCCAGCTTTGGTTCATCAATTTTCACATGCTTTTGTTAAACATTTTCATGCACCAAAAATGCTCATTTTTGCAAAGGGTCTAACCCTCATCTAGACCATCATCTTAGCAGTGAATAACCTCAACATAATGGTGTTAAAACAGGGCAAAATAACCCCAAAAGACAAGTGGCAGTTTTGAACACTCAAATTCCAGATTTTAAGCTTTCATGGAAGAATTTTCAGTTTTGAGCAGTATTTTTTGGAAAATCATAACTTGAGTTCTATAAGTTTAAAAATTTCGAATCTTATACTGTTGGAAAATAGACTCAATGAAGTAAAACTCTTGAGAAGACACTTTTTCAAGATTCGAATCGAAAACTAATCAAATTCAGCTTAAAGCTGCTGTCACAGTGTAAACAAAGCATATCAGTTTTGATTTTCAGTCAAATTTGAAATTTTGTCAAAATTCACAGAAATTGAACTAGCCCTTGAAATTTATACTGCTAAAAGAACTCAGATTCTAGTTTCAAACGCAACAAACAGAACTCGATTTGGACCTCTCTACACCATGTTACAACAGTTGGAAGTAGGCTGCATGACCAACCCTGATTTCCGAAAATTCCAGATTTGAAGAATAACTTTGACACATTCTTTGAGCAATGAAATGGTACTAGAAAAACACCAAATTTTGCAGGCAACAACCTCAGTATGTAAGCTACGTTTTCACCAAATTTTGACCAAAAACTCACACGGAAAGGCTGCGATCAAAGCAACCAAAAACAGGACAGCAAGCCTTTCCTCTGCTCTCGGTTTCTCCTCTTCTTTTCCTTCTTTCATTTTAGCAACTAATCACCACATAACCACCTCACACACACACAATACATCACCAATAGCCCAAGTTCATAGATAGTGGGATTTCATAGAGCCCACACTCAACCAAATTTAACAATAAAATCTAATACAAGAGCCATAAGCTTTCTTAGCTAAAGAATTGAAACAAAAGAGCAAAGTTCTTGGTGTTGCAACCTTACCTCTACTCCAACAAGAAGCTTGGCTTATGGTGGATGACCTAGCTCACAAAATCCCTCAACTTCCAAGCTTAATAACCAGCTCCTCCTCTTCCTAGCTGGACCAAAGCTTTCACCAAGAAACTAGCACAATCCTCAAGCTTTTTGTTGGCTTCAATGGTGGGTTTTGAGTTGCTGGTTTTGATGAAACAAGAAGAGGAAGATGAAGAGAGAGGGGTGGCTGTTTTGGAGAGAAATTGGGGAAGAAAGGGGAAAGGGAAGAACCGGTTTTAAGGAGAAGAAAGAAAGGGATTGTTTGTTGACTTTTGGGCCTTTGTGGAAAATGGAAGAAATGAGGGGAAGTTGGGTAATTTGATGTAAAGCCACTTTTGTCGTGTCGGATCAATTCACGCGACGCGACACTACGATTCCGGTTTCTCTCATTTAAATATCCCAAATACATATTCTAACATTCGAAACTTATATCTAGTAATCGATCCTAGGCCCGAGTGCGAAATTTAACCATTCAAACAGTTTAAATCGAAAACATAGTTTAAATGTACAAAAATGCATTTTAAAACTTTTCGTGCCGTTACAATTGATAAACGACATTCAAATAATTCAAACTAATTTTAATGAAGTAATTTTATGAAATTATGGAATTTTGTAATTTTATAAATTAAATTGATGGTTAAACAAGGTTTTAAAATAAAAGGAAGTAACGTATGGCGTACTTGCAATTAAAATGATCTAAATTAATTATGCAGAGGAAATAAATAATTAATTAAATAAATAGGTCGAATAAAAATGAAATTTTTAGGTCCTCACATTTATGTACTGATCTTAAATTAAAATCAAAAATCAAAAAGGAAGGACTTGAAGCAAGAAAAGAATTAGGATCATTTTGCCAATAATATAGATATGAAAAGATAGAAACCCCATCTACTAAAAGAATCAAAAGGTCAAAACTACTAGATCAAGAACTATATCAAGAAGCCAAAGAAATTCTTATTATTCAAGACCTAATAGAAGTAATAGAAGCTCTAGCACGGTAAATAAAAGAGCTAGTTTTTCAAGGAATACCTCTTCTAAGAAAACAAATTCAAAAGGAAAATCAATAACTCAAGCCTCTTCTCAAAACTCTACATCATTTTGTTTTAAATGTGGAAAACCCGGACATATAGCAAGATACTATAAGGTTAGAGAAAGAATAAATGCAATAAAATTAGAAGATCAAATTAAATATTAAATATTAAATATACTAGTTTCCAACTTTGAAACAAAATCTGAAGAAGATGAAATTTATGAAATTCAAGAAGAATCAAATAATGAATCTCTAGCTAATAGCTGTGAATGTGTAGGAATATGTGATTGTGGTTATTCTAGCATTAATGTTATTTCAAGAGATGATAAGAAATTCTTTTTAGAATTAATAGATAAAATAAATGATAATGAAGTAAAAAGGGAATATTTATTAAAATTAAAAGAATTGTTATTAAAGAAGAAAACTTTAAAAATATTGAACCTTTTAATTTAAAAGCAGTTTATAATAGATTTAAGTAACCACAAATAAATATTTCTACTCAAGATCTTCAAAAGGAAATAAAACAATTAAAAGAAGAATTAAGGCTTATTAAAACTGAAAATTATGATATAAAATATCAATTATTAGCATTACAAATAGAAGTACAATTACTTAAAGAATCTAAGGAAAAGGGAAAAGAAAAATTACAAGAAAAAATAGAAATTAATAATAATGAATACTTAATTGCTATGGTTCAAGAAGTAAGATTTCAAAGATGGCATATTCCTGTTAAAATACTCATTAATAAAGAAATTTTTTTAGATATTGTTGTTTTATTAGATTCAAGAGCAGATTTCAATTGTATAAGAGAAGGTTTAGTCCCAACTAAATATTTTGAAAAAACAACTGAAAAACTAAAAGGAGCCAATGGACAAAGATTAAATGTTAATTATAAAATATCAAATGTACATGTTTGTAGGAATAAAATTTGCTTTCAAAATACTTTTACATCAAGAGGTTATACTAGGAACACCATTTATAACTCAATTATTTCAAATAATTATAAGTGAAGAAAGAATTACTACAAAAGTACTTGATCAAGAGGTTTATTTTCCATTTGTAGAACCACCCTTAATAAAAGAAGTCGATATTTGCCAAACTGCTTTTAAAATAAAAGAAAAAATTATATGTAATATTTCTAAACAAATAGAATTTTTAAAAGAAGAAGTAAAAATAAATATAATTGAAGAAAAACTACAAGATAAAAATATTCAAAATAAAATATTAGAGATACAAAACAGATTTAAAAGGGAAATTTGTTCAAATTTACCTAATGCTTTTTAGGATAGAAAAAGACATGTGGTAAAATTACCATATGTTTCAGATTTTAATGAAAATAATATTCCTACTAAAGGTAGACCTATTCAAATAAATCCTGATTTATTAGAATATTGCAAAAAGGAGATACAAATGCTAATTGAAAAAGATTTAATAGAGCCATCAAAGTCTCCCTGGAGTTGTTCTGCTTTTTATGTAAATAATAGCGCCAAAATAGAAAGTGGAGTACCGAGATTAGTTGTAAATTACAAACCCTTAAACAAAGTTTTATTATGGATTAGATATCCTATTCCAAATAAAAGAGATCTATTAAAAAGAATTTATGGATCAATTATCTATTCAAAATTTGATATGAAATCAGGATTTTGGCAAATACAAATTGATATAGAAGATAGATATAAAACAACTTTCAATGTTCCGTTTGAGCAGTATCAATGGAAGGTTATGCCTTTTGGTTTAAAAAACGCTCCATCAGAATTTCAAAAAATTATGAATGATATTTTCAATCCCTACTCAACATTTATTATAGTTTATATAGATGATGTTTTAATATTTTCAGATTCAATTGATAAACATTTTAAGCATTTTTAGAAATTTTTTATAAAATAATTAAGCAGAATGGATTGGTAGTATCTAAGTCAAAAATGAGTCTATTTCAAATGAAGATCAGATTCTTAGGACATGATATTTATGAAGGAAAGTTTAAACCAATAGGTATATCTTTGAAATTTGCCAATAAATCTCAGACGAAATAAAATATAAAACTCAATTACAAAGATTTTTAGGATATCTTAATTATGTTTCTGATTTTATAAAAGACTTAAGAATAATATGTGAGCCATTATATTCAAGATTGAGAAAAAATCCTAAATCTTGGACTCAAGAACAAACAAAAGTTGTTCAAAAAATAAAATAAATTATTAAAAAATTATGATTTTTAGGCATTCCCCATCCTAATGCATTTATGATTGTAGAAATGCATCTGAATTAGGATATGGAGGCATTTTTAAACAAAATAAGCATATCATATCATATCAACACATGCATGATTCCAAGTACTAATCGAGACAGGAAGATCAATTGGTCCAACATCATTCTGGTATTTGGATTGGAGCTCAAAAGAATTATTCAACAATAAAAAATGAGATTTTATCTATAGTTTTATGTATTTCAAAATTTCAAGATGATTTGATAAATAAAATTTTTTTATTACGAATAGATCGTAAAGTAGCAAAAGATGTCTTACAAAAGGATGTTAAAAATATAGTTTCAAAACAAATTTTTGCTAGATGGCAAGCTATATTATCTAATTTTGATTTTGATATAGAATATATCAAAGGGGAACAAAATTCACTTCCAGCTTTCTTAATTAGAGAATTTTTGCAGGGAAATGTCGAAAAGACCAGAATATAGACCAGAATTTAAGCCCTCACGGCCCCCTCCCCCTTCTCCTCAAGCTTTAATACCAACCCAAACTTTTATTCAAGAAATCTTTCTGCAGCCACTTATATTGGTGCCATTAAATCACCATCCCCTCTTATTCCAAAAAATAATCTTAGACTTGAAATACCAAATAAACCTACTCCAAGGCCCAATATTTCCTCTCCATCTTCAAGTAGTCAACCTATACAAGCAAATAAATCATCTTACTGTCAAAATTATTTTTCTAAGATAGATAAGTCTATTCTTGGGGAAATAGAACCAACATTTTATAATGAATCTTATTCTGAACTTATGCAAATCTTCTTCCATCCTAATCTATTTCATTTTTCAGAAATTCCTTTCAAAACTCGAAAATTTTTTGAGAAGGTTCTCTTAGAAACCGACTCAATTGAAATTCCCAAATGGTCTCCTGACAATGTTCTTGAAGGACAAGCCAATTATCACAAAATAAAGTTCAAGCGTATTCTTAAACCTATTGAATGGCCAGTCTCTGGATATCAAACTCAAGTCCAATTCAAAACTCCTTTTAAGCCCTCTGTTTACACTTACTATGATTATATCAAAGCCGTTGGTGCCATTTTTTATTTTAAGATCATTCCTGGTTTGTCCAACTATTACCATCAATTAGTCATGATATTCCGATATGGTTCTACCTGGTGGCATGACTTCGGAGGAAACTTTGAAATTATGCCTATCAACTTTCAAGAAGACTTCAAGATGTTTGCAAAGATGAAACCTTCAAGGATTATTCTGAAGAACAAATTCTACTTCATTATTATATCAAAAATAGAATTCCACAGATTTTCTGTTGGAATTTTAATAAAAATTATTCCCAAGGAATTTGTACATTTACCAGATAGTTCAAGGTTAAGTGGTGGGATTCCATTAAAGAAATTAAATTCCCAATGAAAAAGAATTCGACTCCCAAAGAAGCAGAAAAGATTCATGAGTTCTTAGCAACAAAAAATAGATTCTAGTGTCTTATGGCAGAAAGCTCAAGCAAAGCGGACTTCAAGAAAAATTTATTAGAAGTTTTGTCTCAAATTGATGATGAAAAAGTACAGAATCAAGATTCCACTCAAGAAAATGATGATGATTGTTACGGCATATATAGTCCGGTGCAATAATTCAAGACTTCTTCAAGGCAGCTATTATTCAAAAATAAAGGTCAAGATTGTCGGCTACATAATTCAGAGCACCAGTGACTTCAAGGTTACATTATTCAAGGTACCTGAAATTCAAAAGTAAAAGATAAGTTTGTCGGCCATGATTCAAATAATGCAACCCGTGATTTCAAAAGCTGACAAAAGAGTGAAAAGCATTCAAAAGGTAAATGAAGACTGTCGGCCATCCATGAGAGAATCCAAGGAAGCACAATTTCAAAAACTCAACTATAAATAGAAGTGCTCAAGACAGAAGAAGGCATTGATCAAAAACTCTGCTACAAACTTCCTCTAGTTTTCTAAATCTCTAGTTGTTCTCCCAAGTTTTTATATTTTCATATCTTGTTTTCTATAAAGGCGTGTTGAAGCTCTGTTTTCAAGTTCATAGTTTCAAGTGAGGATTTTCGTCTACAAGACAAGTTTGTAAGTTATCATCTTTATAATATTTCCAGAATTTATTATTCAAGCGTCATCTTCATGATTAGAAAGTATAATCTTATTTTAGCATTAAAATTAACTAATCGTATAATACAGAATTATTTCTGTTCTTACTCAAAATGATCTTCATCCAATTATACGATTTGAATTCTTAGAGTTATTAGAAAGAGTTCTTTTATGTACATACATGCATATATATATATGTGTGTGTGTATGTGTATATACTTATATGTGTAAATATATACATACATGTATGTGTATATATATATTTGTAAGTATTTCTACATGTATATATGTATATATATGAATATATATATATATATGTATGTATATGTACACATATATGCATATATACACATATACACACACATATATATGTATATACACACATATATATATATGCATATATATACATATATACACACATATATACATATATATACATATATATATATGTACACACACATGTATATATATATATATACATATATAATTCACTATGCATACGTATGTATATGCGTCTGGTTTGTTGCGTTGATGGTGTATATCTACACATATATATGGATATATAATATATGTATGATAATAATATATATACGTATAAATGCGTTATATACATATATAATATAATATAATTAATAATGTTGCCTGCATTAATATGCAGATATTTGCGTATATGTACGTATGTAATATCTTTCATATATATTATATATGTAATAATGTATGATATATAGGCAACATATGTTTATCTATACGTATATATATATATAATATATGTAATGGCAATGATGATGATGTGTACACATTATTAATATATATATATGTGTATATATCTGTATTCATGATGTAATATATGTAATATACATATGTTTATATAATATGTTTGTATAATGTTGACATGCGTATTATGTAATATGATGATGCGTGCGTTATATAATATATATGCATACGCGCGTATATGCATATCACGTTATATTGGTTGTTGATGATGATATGTATATGATGGCGTGATGATATTGTGTATATGGACACATGCACATACACACACATACATAAATATACATGTACATACATATATACAAATGTATACACATTTACATATTTATGCATATCTGTATGTATGTAATAATATGATGTATGATGATGATACACATATATACATGTATACATACATATATACATATATGTGTGTATATACATATATATATATATATACATATATACACATATACGCGTATATGTATGTATGTACATGTGTATGTATTTATATATATATGTATGTATGAAAACAAACTACACAACTCAAATGGCTATCTCTGCTTTAAAAATCATTTTTCATCAAAGACAACAAAATAAAAATCAACGCATCTTTTGGTTTCAGCATTTTCACACTCCAAGTCATTCTCTCCGCATGAGGACTCCATAGCCTTCAAATCATCTCGGCTCCTGTTTTTCTCCTCATATTGATTTTCCTCTAGCATTGAACCTTTTCCCTTGTCTTTCTCACTTCCTTGATCCTCACTGCTGGCCCAATTCCTTATGTCTTTGAAGTCAAACCCTTCTCGAGCTGCTTTTGGCTTTTGGCTTCAGCAGCAATTGGTAAGAGCCTTTCCACCTTACGGCTCCTCAGTTGCAAATTGAATCCTCCATCTTCGATGGCTGCAGATGCAGCTGGTGGTGAAGCAGGTAACTTTTATAAATGCTTGAGTTCTAGCATCATAGACCTCGTATTTACACTGAGCGGGATTTTTACATGATTCACCTCTGTTGTTGGTGCCCCTTCTTTTCCCTTGGACTTGTCTACACACTTTCCCATGGATTCCCTTTCTTCTTTTTTTAATCTAACGCTGGTGTTTGAGACAAGAGATTGGTGAAAATGAAGGATGGTGAGGTGGATATATGAATGGCGTGTGCATGCACTGGTGCCTAGTGACTATATATATATATAGCAAAGGAAAGATAAAGAGTTATTAGGGTGGAGGAGTCTTGGAGCATCCTTGAAGAAAGGTTGGCCTTTTGGGTGGATGATGACTCGTTTCGTATGTGGTCTAGTATCTCATAAGATGCACACTATACATATATAGCATATAAATTAAGAATCCCAAATCTCTTTTCCTAATTTTTTTAATTTTCTGAATTCTATCATATTTTTATGTTTTCTAAATAAGGAAATTAGGAAAAGCAACTTTTCATGACATCTTATATTAATATCATTTTCCTCTTTTTTGAAGTGTAAGTTTGGTGTAAAAAAAAAGTAAGTAAATGCAACTATTATAAAAATATATTAAATGATCAATCAAGTTGTTAACCAAAAGAGGTTTAGTTTGAAAATTTGTGTCATAAATACCTTTACAAATGATTAATGCAATTACCGTGAAATCATAACAAACTTTTGTTGTAATTTGCTAATAACTCAGATCGATTTAAGAAAATTTTATTAGTGCTAAATTCTTGGGTCCACCATATTTAAGATTTTATCGAACCCATCTATACTATCTGTGACGACCCTACTTCACCCTAGGGCGTACCCTAAGGTATCCGTGGAGCGCCTGCCCAGCTCTCGCCAGGACTCACTCGCTAGAATAACTAATAAAACTTCAGAAGTGAACATAATTAACCATTCCGTTCCAAATCACCAATAATACATAACGAAATTTAACTTACAACCCAGATCTCAAATTACAGTGCAACGTACTCAGGGTTCAACCACCAATCCATCTTACAAGCCCAAATATATCAAAAGTCTAACAGCCCATGATTACAAAGGGTACAAGAAATAATCCAGCCAAATACAATATGAAGGATCACAACGCACGCTATTCAGCGTCGAGACACAGTGGGGAAAAATAAAACATTTTGGGGTGAGCTAGAAGCTTCGATGAATGTCGGTAAAACAAGAAATTCATGGACCTTTGAGTTGAACATCATTTTGTAAAACATTTGAGTCTTTAAACAGTCATTCTTGAAACACTTATTTAGCAAACAACATACAAATCGGCAATAATTCAATAAACATGTAGTTCAAGTAATGAAAGGATCTGGTGTCCTCCAATGGCGGTCAGTCTTGTCGGTCAACCACCCTCCTACTCCTCCTTGTAACTCCCGGTGGTAATACTGGTATACCATACGGTGCCTAAGTACCAACCTACCTGACCGAATCCGTTTCTGGCTCGGGTAGGTCGATAACGAATGGGGAAAGGCCTTGTTCAGCCAATGTGGTAAAGTACACATGGCCTACGGTCATCGCAAGTAATATACAAGCGATTGGAAGTAAGCGGTTGAATGTATTCCAGGTTAGGTCGAGTGCGATAAAGTACACACTCGCCTAGAAACAAGTATTTAACACTTATGAGATCAAGTAACATCAAGTATTAATCACATAAGCATGTAATTCACATAACATACAAGGGACATTCACAAACTCATTTCTTTACAAATATGAGTTGAGTAAATCATTTCACAAGTCATTTTCACGTAGTAGTAAAACTTTTGACCTAAAACGGATTTGAACATTCATAAACTCTTCATAAATTGTGTCACTTGTAAAACCATATTACTTGGAAATGGTGGTAAATCACTTCATTAGAATTACTAACAGATCATTTCACTAAAGCATTCATTTGTAACCAATAGTAAAGTCTTTCATTTAAAAAGGGTTGGGACACTCACCTTGATTCGATTAAACGAGTGAGCAAAGAAGAAGGCTAAACTTCGATAGTTGGTTCACCCTCGACAAGGTCTTGACCACCTGAGCCAAAGTTCATCTATTAGATACTAACCAAAACATCTAAAACTCAAAGTCTTAACTCAACTACTCAGAATCACCAAACCCTCACTACTATGATTGCTTGTTCGGACCATATCTAAGATTACACTCGTTGAAATCAGCAAGGCTTATGGGTAGGGATGTTAGACTCGGAGAACTACAATTCACTAGAAAACTTCATTTTCAAATTCATTTGGTAATATAGGTCAAATCAAATTACAAGACTCAGTAGTAGTTAAAGTACAGTATTATCACTTTACAAAATCAATCAAAACTCACATAGGAAATCAAAGTTCTAGATGACTAAAATCGCTCCCTAATTTTCCAAAATTACCTATTTACCCAAAATTAGTGAAAACACAACTTTTCACCATGAAAATTCATAACTTCACTCCATTCAAACATGTACTCATAATTAAACATAAAACACATTTATTTAGGCAAAAATCTCTTCAAGAGAAATTACAAAATTTCGAAATCAAATATTAAAATTACCAAGCATGGGTTCGGCCATCTCATACATTTTTCTTCCAAAATTTCCAACAATAAAATCCTACTTTCCAACCATATCAAGACTATTTCACGAATATCACACA
The DNA here is from genome assembly GCA_013103745.1 of Gardenia jasminoides. Classification (NCBI taxonomy): domain Eukaryota; kingdom Viridiplantae; phylum Streptophyta; class Magnoliopsida; order Gentianales; family Rubiaceae; genus Gardenia; species Gardenia jasminoides. Next base: position 9,866,499 of record CM023095.1, on the reverse strand, counting down.
AATCCACAATCAGGTCCTCAAGTCAGCTACCTAAAATCCACCTCAAGTCCGCTACCTAGGTTGGGATTTCAAGAGCCCAACTTCATCTTTTCAGATGAGATCATTATACCAATATCAACCGTAGATCTAAGCCATTTAACTCTCATAAAGCTATATCTAGAAGATTTAGAGCTTATACCTTCAGATCTGACTAGATCTGACAAGATCCGACAAGATCCACCGAGGCTTTGTGATATCTTCTCAAAATTGACCCCTTCCAAGCTCAACAACTATGAAAGCTTCGATCTTTGCTTGAGTTCTCCTTGCCTTGAAGATGATCTTCCACAGTTTGCTCTAGATCAAGACCAACTCAACTCACCAAGGCTTTTTTTTTTCTTCTCTTTTCTCTCTCTCTCTCTCTTCGGCTCTTTCCTCTTTCCTCACTCTCTCTCTCTCGGCTGCTATGGAGGATGAGCCAGGATGAAGTCTTCAAGGAAGCTTTGAAGCTTGAAGAAAGTGAACGAAGGAAAAATGGAAGAAACAAGGTTGAATTTCTCTCTCTCTCTCTTACTCTAGCTCTCAGCCCTCTCTCTCTCTTTCTCTCACACACACGGCTGCAACAAGGAGTGAAAGGAAGCAAGATGAAACTCTTCAAATGATGTCTTCAAAGTGCAAGAAAATGAAGTTGAAGATGAAGAAGAAGCTTGAATTTCTCTCCTTTCTCTCTCAATTCCGCCTCTCTCTCTCTAAGCCCAAAGAATGGCTGAAAATAAAAGGGAACAAGAGGCTTGAAAGGTGGCTTTTATAGACAAAAGCACCTTAATTATGGAAAAGTGGTCAACGACCACTTTATGTCAGCGTCGAACGCAGCGACACTCACTTGGTTTATCTCATTCCTACATTGTCCAACCTTAAATATATATCAATGTCTCTACATATGGGTTCATCTTAGAGTCACTATTCACTTGAACAAAATTCAACACTTAAACCGTAAACACACACCGGCAAATAATTGAGATAAAATTCTCTAAATTGGAAATTAATAATTCAAAGCATAAATTCACTTATATTTGAGTGAAAATACATAATAATATTATTATTTTCATTATCATTTATTTTCTGACAAAAATAAAATTTCCGAGCCCTCACACTATCCATACTTTCTATTAAATATTGGCAGGAAATTTTGGGTGAGCACAATCTTTCTACATGTATTTAAAATTTTGAATCGTGTTCGTTATTGTATTACTATACAGGCGTCTGATTTGTTGGATATGATAAACTAATGCATAAAGACTTGTTATATTATGAGCAAATTGAACAATTATCAAAACTTATTAGATGATCAATTAAGCTTTTAACTAAAAGAGACTAAGCAGATTGAAAATTGTGTGATAACTTTTATGTAAGAGGAAATGCAAATATCATAAATTATAACAAATTCCCATTATATGCTGTTAACAACCCAAATTAATTTGAGAAATTTTTATTAGTTTTAAATTCTTGAGCCTAGCATACTTAAAATTTTAATGAACTTGTTCTTACCATATACGCTTGCTACTACGTATTTGCAAGAAATTTCTAGGTATGCCAAATTGGCATTTCTAGAAAATAATTGATCGATAATTTCCTGCAAGCGCACAGGGTCAATCATAGTGATAATTTTCTTGGAGTATTCTAGGGATCGAACCCATAGGGACGAGTAAATTTTCTACTTTAACTATCCTAATAAAAATAATAAAATTTAAATTAACAAGATTTAATCTTTAACCAAGAAAATAAAATAAATTATCAAACCAAGTAAAGAGTGGTTGAGAAAATAATAGAGGAAAAAGTTTAGGATATCAGGTTTTAATCTAGAATTTTGAGTTGATTCCCCAATTATTTTCTTGACAAACTACGAACACATCACACAATTGTATTTTAGATCAACTCTTGATGCATCTAAAGTGTGCCTAATCAAATCTTACTTCTCTCTCGAGATCATAAGCATTTAATTAAATCCATTAAAATCTCAAGTGATATAAGTGCGTTATACAAATCCTAACCTACTCTCATCATTAGGTTAAGTATGTTTATTTATTTTGAATAATCAAAGCTCAGTTGCACAATAATTGTGAGATCTTTCTAATTGTTCTACTTTAATTTCTGCGTTCATGGGTATTTAATTATTCTCTATTTTTAGTGGGTTATTATTGTTTGGATCTTTGGATTAATTTGGCCAGTTGTTCAATTGTCTGAATAATATATAGCCAATTAAGGTGTTGGCGTGTCCCATTTAAGCATCTTGATTAGTGGCAAACGAGACAAATATAACAGACCTACAGCCCATAAGTAGAAATTTTGCAACATAGCCACAACCCATAAAAGGTGAGTCAAATATAAGACGTAAATATGAAAAGAATTCTACTTATGAAAGCTTCCAAAAGCTTTGCACATTAGTAGAACTATAACATAAAAGACCTACAAGAATAAATCAATGGAAGACAGAACACAACCACAAGGATGAATGAAAATACAAGCTGTAGCACCAACGTCTATTTAAAAAATCCATACAACTAAGGCCTTGTTTGGTAGTTTTTACCGAGTTGTATCGCTAGTTTTACCCTTTTGTTACAGAACTTTAAAAAATTCAAAATTTTAATGCAAACTTTTAAGTTTGTATAAAACTTGTTTGTTTCCTACATTATCTACAAGAATTCTCAAAAAACTCCCAAAGTTTTTAATATAACACCCTCAAAACACATAAAAACTTCACTTCCAAAAATTTTTTCTACAACTTTTACAGTAATCTACAGTAGAGTTTTATACAAACTCCCAAAAAACTTAGTTGCCAAACAAGGCATAAGTTTCATATAGACAGAGCAATGGACAAGCACAACTAAAAGCATACAAAACAAGACAAAACAATGCACTGGTACTAAAAACAACAAAAAGAACCCTAAAAGCATAAGGAAATCCAAACAATTTTGAAGCCAACAGTCAGAGAAATAGGAGAAATGGTAAAAATAAGCATAGACAAATATCCATGAGTAGAGAAAAACTAAAAATTACAAATTACTTGATAGGAGATACCACAATCATAACTCACAGGTAATGAATTTCTAGAAGGGTTTAGGGTAAAAAATAAAATAAAATAAAAAAGAGGTAGAGAGGAGCTTGGTGACATGGAATAAAAATGAAGGGTGAAATACCTGATGAGAAAAAGTTTAGAGAAAAATAGAAAAAGTACAAGTTCAGATGGTAATAGATGGAGAAGAAGGGAAGAAGGTGGAGAAGAAAGCAAATGAGGAAGCCCACAGATGAGATAAACCCTAGGCAAAAATGAGGAATATGGACCAAATACCTCCAACGCCGATTCATCTCGAAATTCAGGCCGCATCAGAAAGGACAACTATGATAAACCGTGCCAATCACCATTCTAGGAAAGGCTCTCCTAGTAGCTTCAAGCAATGCAGCTGTGAGAGCCGAGAAAGGAAAGGAATTCATATGGCTTTTTGATCAACCCACAAGCAATGACCCAAACAGTTCAAAGGAGCATCCAGAAAACAAAGCTATGCTATGTTAAAAAGTGAAGGAAAACACATCTGGCAAGTGGCAACCTATGGATTCTTAGACCCGAATCGATAGACCCGACCCCTACTAATAACACGTGAGGAGCATGTGACGACGATGAAGGTTTTGGCTGAAAACCTTCGGTGTATAATATGTTTTGTAGATAAGTGGTGACCTTCATTGCTGATGGTTGAATGCAGGGACTTTCATTAGCCGTGGGTTGGTTATATGCCCATCATCCCCAGTGGCTATCCTTTCCTTTGGCAGACGAGTCCACGTCTTCAAAATACAACTAGGGAAGGATCCTCCTCAATTCCTTGAATAGCATTGCTCGAAACATATCACAACAAGGCAACCTCTGTATCTTCATTTTCAAGCATGATCATTTCATATATCCTGTAGCCCTATTATAGACCACCATCTACTGAGAGTACAGGTAGGGGTTGCCTGATAAAGTGCACAGAGTTTATGCCATCATCAGTGCCATTAATCCTATAAAACAACATGCCTTCCTTTTTCATTTCCTCTCAAACAATGAGGAATCTCGACAGTGTGAATGCATCAGCTGTATGTTTTTCCAGTGCATATAATTGTGTGCTGGGTAGGGAGGAAGTGTGCTTTGTCAATGACCTATTCCACCTCTCCTTGCGCCTCAAACGAGCCAGATTTGCCTGAAGAAACTTGTACAACTTTAATTGTAGAGTTAAATGTAATGTGAGCACGTGATGCATTATCTCGCAACATTGGGTACTCCGTATTCCACTAAAGAATTTCTCTCTGAGGAAGGCAATAGCCCATAGCTTTTTTATCCTATGCATTTTTTAACCCATTCATTATCTTTGAGACCGAACCGTCTCACAAGCTATACCTAACATATTTTGTGTTGGAATGTATGCCCTAAAACAATTGTTTTGTTTAAATACATTCCTAAATTAAGTTTTGTATTTTGTGAACTTCCAATTTTATCTGTTAAGTATTTGATATAACTGATAAAGTCCTTAGAATATTTATTAATGTGATGATAGTCACAAGAGTTGCTGACTATGAGATATCAATCACGTTTATAATAAATATTCTTAAATTTCCCTAATCATAGTATTAATGAAACAGGACATTATTAATGCAGTGACTAGTAGCTAGCCCCTACTTAATGTAAGTAGTGGTTGTTCTCATCAACCATGGTATAGAAATACCTAAGCTAATGTGTAGATGAATTGTAGAGTATTAATTCGTTGGAGTGATCCACATAGAGATCCCATTAGGATATCTATCTAGTGCCAATTGTAACGGCCTCGAATTTTGAAAAAAAAAAATTTAATTAATTAATTTTAATTTCAAAAAAAAAATTCAAAAATTTATTTATTTACCTAATTATTTCTTTAATTATCTTGTGAAATTCGATTTTATCCTCGTTTATAATGCTTCATTTAATTTTAACTCTATTTTCCTGTAATTTACGTCTCGAAGCATTTATTAGTGGTAAAATGTCAAAGGCACGTTTTTCGAGGTAAATTCGACCGTTGAGTAAACTAGTGGAGATAAGTATAGATGATCACTGATAAGTTGGAAGTGTAATTAAATGACTGGATTTGGGTCATTGAAGGTGATTAATTAGGGTTTTGAAAATTTTAGTTAAGATTAGAACTTTACCTAGCTAATTCTTTCAAATAAACTCCTACCAATCACTTAAAATTACTTTTCCATCCCTCTCTAATCAAGATTTACCTCTTAATCTCAAGCCTAATGAGGTGATTAATTTTCCCTCCAATTGGCTAATTAAAGCCACTATTCAAACTTTGACTTTCAAGGCAAGACAAGACCCATGTCTTGTCTTCCTTTATCTCATTAATTCTTCAAGGAAAATTGCTCAAAATTCTCTCATCTTTCTTCTACCCGATTCTCTCCCCTCTTCTTCCTCTTGTTTTCATCAAAATTCCTTCCATTTTCATCCTTAAAATTCAATCAAATTTGCACTAGAAGAGCTTAGCTAAGGAAGAGGATATTGTGGGCTTCATCTTGCATTTCTTTTCTTGAAGTCTTGCTAACCTAAGAGGTATCATTCTCTAATTTCCTTCTTGTCCAAGCTCTTTTAAATTCCAAGCATGACAAGTAGGAATTGGTTGAGAGGTTCATAGAACCTTAAATTAATGATGATTATGTGGTGTGAAGTGTTAAGCTTCATTTTGAGTATTTTGATGATTATGGAAATTTTTGTGGTCTTGAAATCCCACTAAATAAGTGTAAATACTTGCTAGATGGTTAAAATGGTGCTATGTATATGCTTAATGTTTGAGTTGATGTTGAAAACCTTGAAGAAATAATCCCAAGGAAATTCGCCAAGAGAGAGAGAGACTTGAATTTTCTGATTTTTCCTTGAATTTCATGGCTATGTTTTTGGCTAAGAGGCTGAAATTGATGTTTAAATGATGAATGTTAGCTGTTATTTTGTCCCACAAAAAGCTCTTTAAGAGTTGATGTTGTGAGGGTTGTTGATTTGCAAAGTGAAAGCTGGAAAATGAGGGGTTATGCTGTCCGAATTTTGAAGATTATTTTGTGATATTCTTGCCAAAAAAATGTGACCATTTTTGATCATCAATAGACTTAGGACGTTCAATACTAGCTTGGTTTCGAAAATTAGGCAAATTGGTAGTGATTTGAGGCATGAACTAGATGTTGAAAGTGAAGGATCAAACCTTCACAGATTTGGATGGAAGAGTTGAACGAAATTGAGGCACGTAGAAAACTGCCTTCCCGATGGTATTTTAAGTTGAAATTTGGTGTGAATCTAGTTGATATATGGAGGTGTTAGTGTGCCAAGTTTGACAATTTTTGGACTTGAATTCATCACTCAAATAGCAACTTGAAATCTGCCCTGTATCTTCATATTTCCAGAACTGCAGAATTTCGAACTGCCTCTGTTTGCACTGTTGTCATTTCATGCTCGGATGTCGGAATTGAGTTCCGTTAGTGGATGTTGAAACTTATTATGTAGGAATATATTGTGTATGAATTTCAGAGGTTAATTAATTTTTTGTAATTTTTGGCGAATTTTCAAAGTGTGCTGGATGTCCAGCCTGACGAACACTGTCATTTTACTGTAGCAGAATGTTCAACGGAAATTTGGGATAAATTCGTCCATAATTTTAATTTGACGTCTTCTGCAAAGTTTTAGAGCTTTTAAAGAGGTTTCCAACGGTACCAAATGAGCAGAATTCTGACTTGTATAACTTGAGTTATGATTTTTCAAGTTTTCAACTCAACTCGAGAAATTGTCGAACTTTCGACTTTTTGAATTAAACTTAATCGATTAGGAAAACTTATTTTGTTCTCTTTAATTATTTTAGGGCAAAGTGCTGATTTTGCAACTGATCAAAACTTGACTCCCCTACTTTGTCGGTGAGTTTTCAATGCATGTTAAAATGCTTTCATTGGAACACCTTATGTATGCTTTCATGACTTGTTATTTGATTGGAAATTGAGAAGTTAATAGACCGCTTCACTTAAAGGAGAGTATACTTTATTGCTCCCTTTTGTAGAGTCAAAATTTGATTTTGCATGTATTAAACTTCTGGGAATGAAAAGCGTGAAATGTACTTACTCTTGGCCGTGTGCCTTGAGTAAATTCCACATTCTTGTTTATTGTTGAATTATGTGGCGTCGGGCCGGTAGAGGGAGTAAGGTGGATGGAGTTGGCGTGAAGAGTCGCTACTTGATTGAAAGTCGACGGAGTGTCACTATAATTGCTCGTGAAAAGTGGTAATTGGCTCCCCCAGATCCTCACCGTGTGTTAATTGAATTTGTTTATGTGTTTTAATTATTTACTTGCAATTTTACCGCTTTAAGTGCGTGCAGAATTTTGAAAACTCACGCTTTGTCACCCCCCTTTATTTTCCTTAACGGTGAAGAGAATCCGATCTAGCTAGGGCTTGATCTTTGATTTTGGTCTCGATGCGAAAATATATTTTGTATATTTGTTTGATGTTGAGTACTTTAAGTTTATGGAAGTGTATGAGTTTTGGCTCGAGATTGTAAATATTTTAAATGGATGACCTGTAAATGTTAAGTTTAAATGCTCTTCTCCACTTTAGAGTTAATATTGTGTTAATTGGGGAAATTGCACGTTTAAGTTAGTATCGATTTGAATGCTTGAGTCCTGGCGAGAGTTGGGCAGACAGCCAGCTAACCCCTCTGGTTAGCCTTAGGGGGAGGTGGGGCTGTTACACCAATGGTTGAATCTCTTATGGAAAATTGTGTAAGTGATCCTAGACTTGAGATCACCACTTTATCTTGAGTGTGAATCACTACCTTTTGATTACTGCTTTCTTGTTACTCACCGTGAGTAACTTAAAGAATAGAAATTGGGGGTAGTGTGAAGCATGGAAAGATAGTGGAGTGATCAAGAGAGGATTCACCACCATAATGGAGCCGATATCCGGTAAGGCCACTAGTTGGAATGTAACCTTAGTAGAGCTACATTAGGGTTAATTGAAAAGTGTCTTCAAGTTAACCTAATCTAAGGTTAATTCCGAGAACTAGAAAATTAATTAGTCATTAGGGAATTGGCACTTGCTCCTTATTCCCTGACTAATAGGATGTCAATGGTGAAAGGATAATAATTACACGGTAATTTTCCATAGAAAGGTTAGGTCGGAATTTCCTTGACCAATTTGAATACCGGGTGGTTGTGATGTGTTGTTAGACACCGCTCACAATTTATAATTATGAATAATTAATTATTGTAATTAATGATAAAATAAAAGTGTTTATTTTATCTAATTCTTTTAAGAATTATAATTCATAATTATTACAAGTATATTTGGGACCTATTGGATCACACGCATAGAGATTGGGTTCTGGATAAAATTGTGTGTCCAAGTAGGGACTTGGAAATAAATACTTCTGAGGTTTAATTATAAAGATAAATAAATCCTAGGGTCATCTGACAGATAAGATAAAATGGCTATCTATTATCTATCGACAATGTAAGAGGATAGGGAGCTATTGTTACGGTGGTTTGATTTTGAATCAAACCACCGACCTCATTTCATCCCTTCTCTCTTTATCTCTCTCTCTCTCTCTATCCCATTAATAGTATCGATACTCACGATAGGTGAGTTAGTTGAACTGATAGTCGTAACACGAGAGAGAAAAAGTTCTCCAGAAAACTTACGTGAGAGAAACCTCGATAGCAGAGCTTGAGTGAGAAAGAAAAGGCTAGGCACCTGTTCTTCACTCACACATACATACCATACGAGATCGCTGAGACGATCAGTGAAAATCCAGAAGCACTCTGCTGGATTACGTGAGCGTAACATCCTGGGCATTTGGGATTTCGCCAACAAGTCGAAGCACCATCTCGGATTAAGGTAATCCTCTAGAACCCCTTCTATGTCATACGTAGGAATTTAGGGTGATTTTGCAGAATCTGGGGAACTATTTTATATTTTCACGTTCCCCATGCCCCGCTTCTAACAAAGGTATTGAGCCATCTCTAGTGTTTACATATGACTTTATATTATTGTTTATGGATTAACTGGTGTTTGGATGATGTATATGTATACGTGTGCAGAATTCTTGGTTGAAAACTGTAGCTTTAATTTGATTAAAGTATTTTTGCTATCTGGAAAAACTTATGTTGCAAATTTGTTGTTTCAATGGTATGTTTTTCCACTTGAATGGTCTATACAATGGTTGTCGGATGGTTTTTTTCAGATTCCGTAGTATTAATCGCATATTTGGAACAAATGTTCACGACTCGGATCCACTAGGCATGCTCTTCACATCAGTCCGGCGACTGGCGCTGATCCGCGAGGTTCACCTCTACCTGATGCTTCGCTTTAAACATGGTAAGATTCGCGAACTAGCATCGCGGATCAATTCGCGGATCCGATTCACGATTCGCAACCTCGCTTCGATCCGGCTGGATCCGCGAGCTTTGTCTCGTGGATCTGGGTTATGGATCCTTTGCAGATGCTTTAGAAATTGATCCACGCAGTATGGATTCGTGAACTGGTTTCGCGGATCAACTCGCAGATCCTTCTGGAGGCGAAATTTCTACAAATAAAATTTTTTGAAAAATTGAGTTTTCAAAAATTTTCTCGATAATGATCCAATTTTAATTGTTAAAATTTGTTGTGAATTTTATCATTTCATGTTTTTATTGGGTCGAATTGATTTGAATTTAATTTGATTAATTCAAATAATATCCCAATTATTTTCTAATTTTGTTAGAAATTAAAATGACCTAATAAAAATTATTTTTTTTCCAAAATTTTCTGCACATGTATGGTCTCAAAATTTGTTTGGGATCTTGATGTATATAAAATTCAAATAATCCATGAATGATTATTTTTCCATGCTTTCATTTATTTAAAGGTGTTTAAATTCATATGGATGCATGGTGGATAGTTGTGGATATAAACCCAATATGATTGTGGAATGGTTGAATGGTTGTATTTTTTTTAAATAGGGGCTTTATGTGGTCTCATTCTTATTGTAATTTCTCTCCTCATCTAACCTCCGAATGTAACTCGGGGTTTCTTATATCTATTTGTAATGTACAATAGATAGGAATAGATGATAGGAAATTATGTTTCTAGCATAAAATTGTAAATTGGGAGATGAAGAAAGGGCAACATGAGGAAATTTGATTTTACCTAGTCAACCATTAATTTCCCTAATGGTCGGGAAAATTAATTTAGGAATATCCACAACCATCCAATGATTTATTTTACTATATTTATTTCACAAATATTTATAGGCATGATTGTTGATGAGACCAAAATGATTTTTCCAAACTTCAAACTAAATTAAAATGTTTTGGAAAAGGAAATAAATCCCTCAAATTTAAATATTAAATCAAAATCGCCTTATCATTATAGTATAAAACAAAATGTGGTTATTAAGTACCTAGTTTGGGATTCACCCAACGCCTTTACTTACTACTGTGTTTTACTATAAGAAATGTTCTTGAAGAATGATGTGGTTTGATTTAACTAAAATTATGATTTGTTGGGATTCACTCAAGACCATGAATTTTAGAGGCAACTGGTTAGGTTAATACATAAGATGTAAAATCAAGAGTTGATACCTAACGGATCTAGAAATTACAAAGGGTTGTAATTGGTAAAGTATCTACCTGTTAAGATTATTTTGATTTGTTGGGATTCACTCAAGGTCAAAAATAATTAAGATGGGATTCTATCCACTATGGATTTTTAGAGAATCTCGGATCAATTTTAGAGGGTAATTGATTTGGAAAAATAGTGGAAATAAAATCATAATTTTGGAAGTCTTATGATTTTATTAAACAAAACTTTTTCTAATAAACTCTATCTTTATTTTGTTGTAGAATGAGTAACAATCTGAGCCCATACCATTCTCACCGATTGTAAACTAAATCCACACAAATTTTCTCGATGCAATGTCCTACTCGTTCTCACCCACGAAAAAATCGAGTATGTACTTGATGGGCCCATGCCTAACGAGCCCGAACTAAATGCACCTGCTACTGTTAAGAATACTTACAAGAAGTATAAAGAGGATAATAGAACGGTTTCATGTATCATAACCTATGACTCAACTTCAACAAAGACATGAACATGGGGCATATAAAATAGTTCAACACATGAGAGAGTTGTTTGAACAACAATCTGGGGACGGTGAGATATGACACCTAAAGAACTCGTCAGGTAAGATGGAGGGGAGCACCCGTTGCTCCACACGTCTTGAAGATGATTGGGCTAATTGAGAAATTAGCTGAATTGGGCTTCAAGATAGACCAGGAGCTAAATGTTGATTTAGTTCTTCAATCTCTGCCAGACTCTTTCTCTCAGTTCGTTATGAACTATCAGATGAACAATCTGTAGCACACATTATCTCAATTGTTGAATGTGCTGAAAACTACTGAGAAAGAGATCAAAAAGGTGAAGGGTTCTATTGGAGTGCTTGTTGTTGTTTCATCCAGTAAAAGGAAGAGGCAAGGAAAAGGGCCCAAAAAACCCAATAATAAGCCTGCCAAGAAGCCTAAAAAGGTTAAGGCAGACCAGTCCAAGGCAACCTGCTTCCATTGTGGACAGACTGGACATTGGAAGAGGAACTGTAAGGCCTATTTGGAGAGTCTGAAGCAGAAGAAATTTGGGGAAGCTTCATCAGTAGGTACATACATGATTGAGATTAATGTTTCTACTTCCAAATCTGACTCTTGGGTATTAGATACCGGATGTGACTCTCACATTTGCACATCTATGCAGGGTCTAAGGAACAGTAGAAAGTTGGGTAAAGGAGAAGTAACCCTACGTGTGGGCAATGGAGCAAAGGTTGCTGCTTTAGCTGTAGGGACTTACTACATTAGTTTACCCAACGGGTTAATTCTAGAATTGTCAAACTGTTATTGTGTTCCAACACTTACAACAAACATCATTTCTATTTTCTGTTTGGATTTAAATGGGTTTAAGATAACCCAAGAGAATAAATGTTATTCTTTTTCAAAGAATGGTGTGTTTTATGGTTCTGAAAATTGGAATAACGATTTATATATTCTAGATCTTGATAACCAAATTCTCAATATACAAGAAAAGAGAATGAAATTAGATAAACTGAATAAAACCTACATCTGGCACTGTAGGCTTGGTCATGTAAATGAGAAACGCGTTTCCAAGTTACACAAAGGTGGTTACTTAGACTCATTTGATTATGAATCATATGATGTATGCGAGGCTTGTTTACTTGGAAAAATGACCAAAACACCCTTTAATGGTAAAGGGGAATGGGCCAGTGATTTACTTGGACTGATACATACTGATGTATGTGGCTCGATGACAATCATAGCTAGAGGTGGATTTTCATACTTCATTACCTTCACAGATGACTATTCTAGATATGGTTATGTGTATTTAATGAAATACAAGTCTGAATCTTTTGAAAAGTTCAAAGAATTCAGAAATGAAGTAGAGAAACAAACCGATAAAAGTATTAAGACACTATGATCTGATCGTGGTGGAAAATACTTAAGCGATGAGTTTCATTTTTATCTAAAGGACAATGGAATAGTTCCACAATGGACTCCTCCAGGGACACCACAACTAAATGGTGTATCTGAAAGGAGAAACCGCACCCTATTAGATATGATACAGTCCATGATGAGCCACTCGAGTGCCTCAAAATCGTTATGGGGATATGCTTTAGATACAACTTTCCATACTCTTAATAGAGTACCCAGTAAGACTGTTGCTTCCACACCATATGAGATATGGAAAGGAAAGAAACCAAAACTGTCTTACATGAAGGTTTGGGGTTGCCCCGCCTATGTGAAGAAGGCAAAGTCAGATAAGCTTGAAACTAGATCTGACAAGTGTTTGTTTGTGGGGTATCCAAGAGAGTCTATTGGATACTATTTCTACAACCCAACTGAGAACAAAGTGTTTGTCTCAAAGCATGCCATCTTTTTAGAAAAAGAGTTTATTCTAAAAAGGGGCAGTGGGAGTAGAATAGAACTTGAAGAAGTTCAAGACACTCAAACTGACATGGAACTTGAAGAAGTTCAAAATGTTCAAACAAACACAGAACAGCCTGTTGAAGAAAGAGTTCAGCCACATAGTGATGAGGCACAAACGGAAGCTGTGGACGTTCAAGAGCCCCGTAGGTCAGTAAGAGTACGCTCCGCTCCCAAGAGATATGAATTTCTTGTGAGTCAGGGGAATGATGTACTAGTCATTCAAGATGACGAACCTACTACCTACCAAGAGGTTCTGAACAGTCCAGACTCCTCCAAATGGTTAGAGGCCATGAACTCCGAAATGGATTCCATGTATGACAACAAGGTATGGACCTTGGTTGATCCACCTGAAGGGGTAAAACCCGTAGGGTGCAAATGAGTCTTCAAGAAGAAAACCAACATGGATGGTAATGTGATTACCTATAAAGCTAGACTGGTTGCCAAAGGCTACAAGTAGAAAGAGGGAATCGATTACGATAAAACTTTCTCACCAAGAGTGCTACTTAAATCCATTCTGATATTGCTTGTACAATAGTGACATATCATGACTATGAAATTTGGCGATAGATAAAGACCGCATTCCTTAATAGAATCTGCAGAGATGTGTACATGACACAACCCCAAGGTTTATATTGCCAAATTCCAGGCCAAAGCTGCGAGGTCCATTTATGGACAATTAAGCAAACATCCAGATTGAACATCCGCTTTAATGAGACAATCAAAGAGTTTGGTTTTATCAAAATCCGATGAGCCTTTAAGTGTTTACAAGAAGTTGTTAGGGAGTTGGTTCAATCGTTTTCCTTATATTATATGTGGATGACATATTAATAATGGGAAACGATATCCCAATGTTACAATCAATGAAGGGTTGATTGTCCAAACACTTTTCCATGAAAAATTTAGGAGAGGCAGCCTATATACTGGGTATTAAGATCTATAGAGATAGATCTAAAAGGCTACTTGGTCTTTCACAATCTACATACATAGATAAAGTGCTAAAGAGGTTTAGCATGGATCAGTCTAAGAAGGGCTTCTTACCTATGTCTCATGGGATAAGCCTTTCTAAGAGCATGTGTCTTAAGACACAAGTTGAGATTGATAAGATGCATAATGTTCCATATGTTTCGGCAATTGGATCAATTATGTATGCTATGCGTGTACAAGACCAGATGTCTCCCATACTGAAAGTGTCACGAAGATTCCGTGCTAATCCGTAAAGGTTACTAGACAAATTAAGAACATTCTAAGTACTTGAGTGGACTAAAGATTTGTTCTTAGTATATGGAAAATGGTGAGTTGAACTTAAAGGCTGCAGATGCAAGCTTTCAGTCTGACAAGGATGACTGTAAGTCACAGTCCGGCTTCATCTTTATTCTCAACGGAGGTGCCATCTCACCGGAAGAGTTCCAAAACAGACACCACAGGATTCTACAACAGAGGTCTGAATACTTACTGCAGCATGGAAGTTGTTTGGATCAAGAAGTTCGTGGTTCCAATCAAGGTAGTTCCTAGCATTGTTAATCCAGTAACTCTATACTATGATAACAATGGGGCTATTGTCCAAGCAAAGGAACCTAGGTCTCATCAACGGTCCAAACATGTACTTAGAAGATTTCACCTAATTAGGGAAATCATTGCCAGTGAATGATGTAAAGATAGAGAGAGTCCCTACTGAGGATAACATAGCTGATCCTCTTACTAAGGCACTATCTCAAAAGAAACATGATAGTCATGTACTTTCATTTGGACTAAAAGTTATGAATGAATTATTTTGGTGCAAGTGGGAGGTTGTTGGAATGTATGCCCTAAAACAATTATTTTGTTTAAATACATTCCCAATTAAGTTTTGTATTTTATGAACTCCAATTTTATCTCAAGTATTTGATATAATCGATAAAGTCCTTAGAATATTTATTAATGTGATGATAGTCACAAGAGTTACCGATCATGAGATATCAATCACGCTTATGATAAATATTCTTAAATTTCCTAGTCATAGTATTAATGAGACAAAATGACATCATTAATACCTTAATGCAGACTAGTATTACGCTAGCCCCTACTTAATGTGGTTGTTCTCATCAACCATGGTATAGAAATACCTGTTAATGTGTAGATGAATTGTAGAGTACTAATTCATCGGAGTGATCCACACTGGATCCCATTAGATATCTATCTAGTGCCAATGGTTGAATCTCTTATGAAAATTGTGTAAGTGATCCTGACTTGAGATCACCACAAGATCTTGAGTGTGAATCACTACCTTTGATTCTGCTTCTTGTTACTCACCGTGAGTGACTTAAAGAATAGAAATTGGGGTAGTGAAGCATGGAAAGATAGTGAGTGATCAAGAGAGGATTCACCAATCCGATAGTGAGCCAATATCCAAGCAATACACTAGTTAGAATGTAACCTAGTAGTCGACTACATTAGGTTAATTGAAGAGTGTCTCCAAGTTAACCTAATTTAAGGTTAATTCGAACTAGAAAATTAATTAGTCATTAGGGAATTGGCACTTGTTCCATTCCCTGACTAATAGGATGTCAATGGTGAAAGGATAATAATTACACGGTAATTTTCCATGGAAAGGTTAGGTCAGAATTTCCCTTGACCAATTCCAAATACCTGAGTGGTTGTGATGTGTTGCTAGACACCGCTCACAATTTATAATTATGAATAATTAATTATTGTAATTAATGCTAAAATAAAAGTGTTTATTTTATCTAATTCTTTTAAGAATTATAATTTATAATTATTACTAGAGTATTTGGGACCTATTGGATCACACGCATAGAGATTGGCTTCTGGATTAAATTGTGTGTCCAAGTAGGGACTTGGAAATAAATACTTCTGGGGTTTAATTATAAAGATAAATAAATCCTGGGGTCATCTGACAGATAAGATAAAATGGCTATCTATTATCTATCAGATAACAGAAGAGGATAGGGAGCCATCAGATGTTACGGTGGTTTGATTTTGAATCAAACCACCTGACCCTATTTCATCCTTCTGTTACTCTCTTATCTCTCTCTCTCTCTATCCTATTAATAGTATCAGATACTACGATAGGTGAGTTAGTTGAACTTCTGATAGTCAGAACACAGAGAGAGAAAAAAGTTCTCCAGAGAAAACTTACGTAGAGAGAAACCTCAGATAGTCTGAGAGCTTGAGTGAGAAAGAAAAGGCTAGCACCTGTTCTTCACTCACACATACACACACACAGAGATCGTTGAGACGATCAGGTGAAAATCCAGAAGCACTCGCGGATTACAGTGCGAACATCCGACTGCTGGGATTTCGCCGCTCAACAAGTCGGGCACCATCTCAAGGATTAAGGTAATTTCTTAGAACCCCTTCTATAAGTCATACGTAGAACCTAGGGTGATTCCTGGCAGGAATTTGGGGCTAAAATTTTATATTTTCGCTGTGCCTAATGCCCCAGTTCCTAACATTTTGAACCTCTCAGGTGTACAGCTCATAAACATGCATGACTTGAATGGCTCTAGGAACTCATTATCTCTCACATTTGTGGTTGCATTCATCATCAAATGGAAGCTGCAAGGTCGATGCTTAGCTGCGGGAATGAATTTTTTTCATAGACTTTCTCATACACTTGTCCCATCGGTGACTACAGAAATTGGCTTCTTTCCTTCGATAGCTTCCAAGAAGGTGCAGATTACCCAATTGTACCCCTCATCTGTTTCACAGACAATCATAGCACAGGCAGAGATGTAAGTTGATTAGTGGTTATTCACCCCGCACAAGATAACCGGTAGGAATTTGTAATGATTGGAATTATACGTACTATCAAAAACCAACTTATCTTCAAAACACCTATAATCATCTATAGCCATTGAGTAAACCCAAAATAGTTGACTGAGTCGCCCTTCATCATCTACTACATATTTGAAAAAAAAAAGTTCAAATCACCTGCTTGCTTGGCAGACAAGTACATAACTGCTGATTCGGCATCCTCTTGAGCAAGTGATATATACCTCTACCGATTAAACTCATTATACATATTTGTCTCCTCAAACCCATTATACATATCTGTCTCCTCAAACCCAAGTTATGATAGCTTTCTGCTTGTAGAGCCAATAACCTCATTATATGACTTATTCAAATTCCTGCTTGTTTTATAACTAGTGCCTGATTTTGCTCACTATCAGATCCTTTCTGTGTAACCTTGTGAATCTAACACTTTTAGGGCTACATAAACGATGACTGTACTTGCTTGCAAACTCTGAAACCACATACTTCTCTTTCACTTGATCATATTGAATCTTTAAACATGCTACGCAGTTCTCTCTTGTTAAAGCTTTTGGTTCCCTAATTCGATCCCCTCTATTTTTATGCTTCTTAAGTCTTTAGCCTTCTTGGTTACAAAGCCATGACGCGCGACAAATGAACCCATTCTTATCTTTTCTCTTGTAATCTTTGCACGACCCAAATCCAGTAGCTCTTGCATACAACATGTAGAAATGTTCAGCTTCTTTTGTACCTTCAAACTCCATGGCTATCATATCCTTATCTCCGATGTCATCAAAGATTGCATTCAGATGTAGTCCAGCCCCGCTTTGGTGCTCCGGTGCAACCTTATCTCTTGCGCAATGGATTCAAGAGTTTAGAAATTTGAATATGTCGCCATCCTCATCTACATCCTCGTTCAGGTTAATATATTGGTTGCTGGGTACTACTTCGGCAGGCATTTCCACTTCTACTGTAGACCTTATCTGACAACTCCAATTATCTTCTGCCCCTGCCCATGCATGATGGGAAGTCCGCAATTTCCATCAACCATTCCCTTACTTCACAGCTCCAAAGTTTGAATGCCAAAAATTATATTTTACTAGATACACATTCCCTACACACAAACACTTATAGAAATCAAAGTCGGAGCTTAGCCTTCCCAATTATTAAACATCTGAAGGTGGGTAAAAATCTTGCTGCAAGTTAACCTCTCATTGCAAGTGATTAATTCGTGCCCATCTTTGGCCATGTGTATCAAAATTAATGCAAAACATTTTAACCATGGCATGCCTCTCCATGTATGCCAACTCACTCGTTTACCCTTATTTAACCCTTAATCACTTCTATACGCAACCATTGCTCTATTCACTCGGTCACCATTTTTCATGAAACTATTCTAATTACAATCTAGCAAGTCTGTATACTTCTGTATAATATAATAAAGTAAGAACAGATTTGTTATTGTAAATTAGATTGCTAATTAGGGTTTTGTGAAACTTACCCAGCTATGTGAAATTAACTTCAGATTCGTATTGCATTCCCTAATTTGACCTTACATTGACGTGCCCGTGTATGTTCTCCACTTGCTCTACAATCAATTTACTGTTCCTTTTGGTTTTTAGTATTGTATGTTTACATGAATTTACAAGCCATGCCTTCAACCCACCCTCCCGCTTCACCTATTATAACTCTGCTCGTAATTTGAACAGGAAGTCTACCCCACATAGAGAAAATTATATAAGTTATTTACTTGTGGCTAATTTTATATAAAGCAATCTTTGATTGAATTTGATTATCCACTTCTGCAATAACAATTTACGTTTTTCATTGTTTTAGTATTTAGTTTTAGGCCCTCCCCGTTATTGCGCGTATTTCTTTTTCATCACCCTTCTCCGTATCTTACAACCTGTATCTGTGCTATTCTTTTTTTTTTTTTCCCTCCATGTATTTTTCTCGTGCCTAATGATTACTCCTTGGCATGGTCTATGCTTCTTACTCCAAATGCTTTAAGACCACAAAAGATTGAACCATGACGAGCCAATGAAGTGTCCATTTCTAGTTTCGACACGCATAGCAAACCTACCGTAGGAACGGTCAATGCGTTCCTACCATAAAGGGATCCATGTGAGCATGTTTGGATAGAAGTTTATTTGAAATATTATTTGAAATAATTATGATAGCACTTTCTATGATGAAAATATGTTTAGAAAGATGAAAAGGTATACAAAAAATGTATTTATCATATAAGCAAATAATTTTTGGATAAATAATACCTATACAAACACACTTATATTTGGATAATTGCAAAATTCTAAGAAAGCTTAGAGCCTGTTTGGACTGGCACTCTATGAGAGTTTTGGTAACACACACACACACACACACACATATTGTAACACTTTTATAAAATATGATATAAAGTGAGGTAAAAATGATTTGAAAATATGATAATGAATACTCCCATTGAAACTCAATTTTTTTTCTTTTTGCAAAAAATGCAATTCATTTGATGTCTTACATTCTATATGTTTACTTTCACTTTCAAAAAGATTAAGAAGATACCCATGTTAGTACACTTAATTGATAGCAAACTTGTCATATGAATGCATATACTTATATTTATTGTATTCTCTTTATTTAGATACTTTCTTAAATTAATAATATTTTTAGCAAAAAAAAAAACATCTAAATCTCCCTCAACAACGGCTCAAACTCATATATATATATATATATGCATTATTTTTGCTTAGATGACTCATGCTATTCCTCCGAACTAGTGTCTCATGTTCCTAAGTCATTTTTAGAACACTATCACTCATTAATAATACAAATTAAATATAAGCATAATAATGAATTTATAAGTTAATTAACTATTTAAAAGAAATTAGTCCTATAACTTAGGACAAACACAAAAGAAATTGAATTTATTTTTACAGCATAGAGGAAGTAAGTAATCTGTAATAATGGGTTACAAGTAATTTGTAAGAAACAAGTGATTTGTATGAATATTTATATGTCGAAGCCACGTTGCATCAGTGGCTTGTCTTGACCTTGAATTTGGTGGAGCTTTGTGCAATTAATTTCTAGAATTTCTAAAACAAGATTTGGTTGAAATATTTAGACAAAAGCGAATGAGATTAATATGTAACTTCAATCTGTGATTTTTTTCCTTTTGTTCAAATACATGGTTACATTATTTACTTTTTTCTAAGTTTTTTTTCTAGTAAAAAAATGATGGGATTTAAAAATGAGAAGGCGGAAAAACAAAGATTTGAATGTTGAAATTCTAATCACATTATCTACTTTACAAGTTGTATAAGATCTTCACATTCATATTAATGTGGTTACTTGTAAGAAGACTTTTAATTCTTATCACTTCAATGATGCATAGATTTAGTTGTGTCTCGAACAAAAGGAACTGTGTACATAAATTAGAGCAAAAAACAATACTATATGATCAATAGCAAAACTATGATAAGTTTTACATTATGTTATTTATTTATTTGTTCCAGGGAGATTTCAAAGCCTAAACCTTCCTTGAAAAATAATAATAATAATAATAAACCTTATATAGGGAAGATGGGGAAGGGGAGAGTGAGAAATTTGTAGGGCAATTCAATAAATTAATTGGTAAGAGGCATTAGTGAATTTGGGCTAACTCTAAATCAGCCCAAGACACGATAATTGAAGAGCTTGATGCTTGTTAGTTTTGACTCAAAAGAAAGAAAAAATAAATAAATAAAAAACCCAAAAGCAATATCACCACAATCGTATTCTGGCAAGATAGATAGATGTAGAGGTCTCGCGCCATTTCATATCTTTTTCTGCAAATATGGATATCTCTATCTTATCTAGCAATTTATGCAATGCAATCTGAATAATGCATGTCCTTGTTGTATCCAAAAGACGAAATTGAACAAATGATGATCTTGAGTTAAAAGAATCCCATGACTATAATAACCACAACATATAAGGTACATGCATAAATTAGCAGATTAGACCTTTGTTTCACTGGTCACAAAATAATTGAATAAGCACAAGAGATAACATTAGACACTCAGATTTTCTTCTTTGCTTCACAAACATAATTTCACCTCTTACCCAATTGGAGTTTACTTTAGTTCAAGAGACGCATAGAGACTCAAAGAGAATGTATGCTTTTATGGATTTGCGGATAAGCGGGAAGAAGAGAATTACCAATCTAGATGGTCTTTAATTTTGATGGAAATCATGCAATAGTGCTTTTTCTTTTTCTTTTTCTCAACAATTGGCAATAGAAGGAATCTAGTGGTTACTAATTACTGCATCCACTATTCAAGGGATACTATTTATTAAATGCAACCATAAACTTGATTATGCAGAAGCATATTACAATTTCCCCTAGATTAATATAGGCCATGAAAGCAAATTTGTATGCCTAGAATAACTTTAACAGCTAATTCTCTAACTTGGAACAAACTTCAAGAACAAATTATGCAAATACAATTTGACGAATACCATGCATTTTGCACGAGATTACCATCATTACAGATTCTTGCGGGTCCCTCTAGCACCCAAAAAGAAAGAAAGAAAGAAAAAGATCTATCAGTATCTTCTCACCAGAGTAAACAAAGCTTAGCAAAAGGCTTCAGACAGACATAGCTTCACAAATCTACTCAGCAAGGCCAATGGAATGTTGAACAAAGTACTAGTTGATTTTTGACAAAAACCAAGGTGACTCATTCTACATCCATGTTCAAAATCAGGTCGCCGCCCGTACTGTTCCACATCGGTTTCGACATATCGGTCATGGTATCGGCGAAACGCATATTTTAAATCATTTTACTATTATAAAAATTGTAAATGATCGTTCAAAATATAAAAAACATATGCAAAATATAACCAACAAGAAAATTAGTAATGAAAATCTCTAAAATATACTATTTTTACCTTATTAAAGGCAGTAAATATCTTAAAACATTCAACATAATACCATCACAAAGAAAATCAAAATAGCACACAAAAAGACCTTTAAAAATAATAATCACATAAGTAATATGTATGATTTACATCTTTATTTTTGATACAAGTAGGAGAAACTTCACTTGTTTCATGATCAATCCCCCCAAAGATAAAAAAAAAATCACATTAAAAAATTGTGAGAATTTAAAAATATTTAATATTATTTAATATTTTTATACGTATCAATACCAAGTAGAATAATGATGTGGTTCAAAGTCATTTTCATTTCCTGATGGATGATAAAATAGATGTGGAAGTGGTACAGGAACTTAAGTAGGTAACATGTAAGAGCCCTCTAGTGCATTTGTTGACCGTGAGGATTGACTATGTATTCCATAATCACAATACATATGAAGTGATGAGACACTAGTAAATTCCTGAGCATAGTGGCAGTATTCAAATTGTAGATAGTTAATACTATCGCTATTACTATATGATCCAATAGAGTCAAGTCCATAGAACCGACTACTATTAGAGTCAAAACAAGAACTATCATGATGCCAATCGATTGCTTGTTCATAATATTTACTATCATGACTACTAGTAGATCTTTCAACATGTTCAGATCTACCAAATGGTCCATATCCATTGTAATACCCAGTATTAACTTCATGTGATTGCTCATAACCATATCTCAATTGACTAGTGCTCCAATTTTGACTGGAATCATACTCATAGCTCAGATCTATATTCAAATTTTGCATTTACAGATCAACTCCTTTGTATCTTTGTGAGCCTGAACAGTGAGAAAAAGTGTTCTCACTTGAATAGTCAGTTAATTTGTTGTGAAATTCTCATTGTGCTTCTATACCTGGACAATAGCCATGATGAGTGTCTTGAGTAGTATAATAATTATCTTGTCCTTTAGCCCATGACATGCTTTCTGTTTGTTGCTATCTTGATTATACCCACTACTGAATCTCACAGAATTATCTCCTCCATTTCTATTGTTATTATCATCACCATCACCATTGTCACTGCTACTTTTATCAGAAGAGGATGGAACAGCAACATGTTTACTGGTTTGTTTAGCCCTACCTTTATGCTTTCTAGTTGATGATTGAGTAACATTTTTCTTATTTTTCTTGGTAATATATTGGGACATTGTATCACCAAAATCATCATCATTATCTTGTTCATTGTCATCTTGATCCTTTTCTGATTCACGTTTGATGAATGTCCTTATCCAACCACTCCAGATTATCTTTAGATAATACAGGTTGCTTAATTTCTCTTATCTAATCATCTAGTATATAATTTTGATGAAAAATGTGATTCAAATTAATTGGATTATAGAAATCATTAGTATCTCTTTGATACATCAGATTTTTCATCTTTAAGCACATATTGTAATGCATGAAAACCAATTTATGCAATTTGTTAATTGCCAAATGATTGCGAAGTTTTGTATGAATTAATGATTATGTGCTCCAATTTCTTTCACAACCAGAGGATGTGCAAGTTT
This sequence comes from Gardenia jasminoides, assembly GCA_013103745.1. Lineage (NCBI taxonomy): Eukaryota > Viridiplantae > Streptophyta > Magnoliopsida > Gentianales > Rubiaceae > Gardenia > Gardenia jasminoides. The sequence continues at coordinate 9,843,256 of CM023095.1, read as the reverse complement.
GACTTAATATTTTAACTGCAATCTTTCTTAAATTTGGAGCATCTTCACCGTAATTAAGCCAGAATTCAGCTAAACAAACAAAATAATACTAATCATAATATAGTTTTAATACTTTAAAATATTCATTTCATTAATAAAATTTAAATATTTATATAAGTATAAATTGAGTTCAAACCTAGTAAGCACTTTGATAATACTTTTGTTGCAATAGCACTTCCAAATCCTCCCACTTTCCCTGCGAAAACTTGGATCTACAAAAATAATATATGCATAGCTGATGAAATTCTAAAATTTTTTAATGAATATAATCACTAATATATATAAATGAAGTAATCAAGAGAATACCTCGCTTATTGCATCAAATTGTGCATCTAAATTTGGCTCCAATTTTGTAATGACTCTTTTCAATCCATTTCGAACTTCATCAAGATTAAATACGCATGTTTCAGAGGATTGCAAGATCGGATTAAAAAAATATGCTACATCAAATAAAATTAAAAAATTAAAAAATAAACAAATATACATATATATTATATGTGTAAAAGCAGAAGATAATATTTTAAATTACCTGCTACATGTGAATCACAGTGTAATTGGTTGTACCATCTATTATCAATTACTTCCCAAATCTGCTCCTAATATTTTACCAACTTTTGAATAGTCATTTTTGTTCTATCCATTGCCTCATAAATAATCGCAAAGTCGGTTTATTATCTTGATCAATAGTTTTTAATACTTTGACCAAAGGCTCCATTATTGCACATATATTTCTGTTATTTTTCCAAAACTTTTCTAATATTATCAATTCAGCCACTTTAATAGATTCTGCTTTTCTATTGATAGTGTTATTGAATTCTGCGCACTCATCTGATGTGCACATTTTTCTCAGTTCTACACAATGCCGAAGAAGACTTTCCATATAAATGAATTTAGTAGCAAATCTGTGATACCTGGATGTAGCAGTTCTCTCACCCCCCCTCCCCATTTTTGTACATGTCTTCATTAGATTCACCACTTTGTCACTATTGTATATGAAACTCATTATCCTTTTCCCCTGTGCAATGATTTTTTTTTTTTTATATCCTCCATATTACCAATGTCTTCTAATATTAAAGTAATACAGTGGGCATCACAAAGTGACTGGAATAGACTTTTTCATTTTTTTCATCAGTATTTGTCCAGTTGCTTTCATGCTAGATTCATTATCTGTCACAACCTGTACAACATTTCTTTGTCACAACCTGTACCACATTTCTTTCTCCCACTACATGTAGTACATTATTCATTAATTTAAAAACATATTCTGCAATTTTCTTCATATTTATGCAGTCAACTAAACTGTGATATATCATATGTCTATCGCAGTATATCAGGAAATTTATTATTGGGTACTTTGTACGAGTGCTCCACCAATCACACATAATTGTACACCCAAAAGTTAAAAATTTATCATAAATATCTCTTATATATTTCTCAAGCTGTTCACATTCATCACATAAACACTCATTTCCAATTTGATAAGTCGAAGGGCCTTTAATACCAGGATCAACTTCAGCATTTTCATCAATTATTGATTGATAATATGGATTATCAGCAGCATGAAATGGTATAGCATTAAAATGAAAGAACTTTGAGATTGCTTTACCAACTCTTTTTATATTGTCTTCTGCAAAATTGCTTTGATTGACTTTTCTTTTGAAGGAAACATATGTAAGTCAATTCCCCTACTTCTTGCTTCATCTGCTTGTCTGACACTAAAATTACGTGACAATCCTCTTTTACTTCCTAATGTTGTTGGCTATGAAGCTCCAGCACCCATATTTTCTAAAATTAATGATATTTCAAATAAATAAATAAATAAATAAAAACTTTATTTTATTTTAATCAAGTGATATCAAATTTTTCATAATATTTTTGTTTACAAATATTACCTGGTATAGACATAGAAGGTCGACTTTTAGTCATTGAATACCTTCGTTGTTCTTCAATAAATTGCAAGTATTGACTCTCTCTTATTGCTTGCTTCATTTGCTTATTTTCCATTTCATCAATTTGTTCATCATCCTCATCATCAAGTACACTGATATTGCCATACATATTTTCTTCTTGCAAAGAGTTCAATATTTCTTCTCTTTTCTTTTTTATTGTAGCTCTTTGAACCTTAATAGCCCTTAAATATATTTTTATTACATCTCTAATTTCTTTTGGAGCATTTGAGCAACCTTCAACCTGTCTCGAGACATGACCAACATGTTCTTTCAATCTTGTAATTCCACCATGCATTACTTTTTCACAATAATTACATCTCACAATTTTTCTATTTCCACCCACAAGTATACCGTACTCCCAACCAACATCCTTACTTGCCATTTCACCTGTTACATATGCCATTAGACATGATTAATCCATGGTGTGATAATTAATAAGTTTCAAAAAATATTACAAATAATTAGTAAACATAAGTTAAAAATCTTATCTTCAATGTTAATTAGTTTGCATGATCACTAATTCATTTTTGTGAAGTATTTTTTGCTAAAACTTAAATGATTATTGCAATAATTAGTGTATACAAAAAAAAAAATCATCAAATAGCTAGTGCATCATATTTATCATTACATATTTAAAATTGATTGCTCATTAAAATTTATGTGCTACACATGGAAGATATAACAAGAATTACATGGAATTATAGTAACTATAAAACTCAGCAAAAATGAAATTTAATAGATGTTAATTCATAAATGAGAAAATTTATATTCATACATATAGCAAGTACTTTATTTTTTTATATAAAATATCAAATAAATTTAGACTAATCTATTGTATAACTTGAGTACTTTACCAGATCAATATAAACAAATTATATTTTTACATAAGAAATCAATAAAACAAATTCAACTCTTAAAACTTTAATATAGATATAAATATACTTAATCAGGTTTTGGTCCAATGTAAGGCAGTAATAAACCCAGTTTCTAATTTATAATATCAAAGCAGGAAAATATAGACATAAATATACTTAATCAGGCTTTGGCCTTATGCAAAGCAACAATAAACCCAATTTCTAATTTATAATATCAAAGCAGGAAGATTAAGTAACTTACTATTTTGTCACAGTGGCCAATTATGTGTCAAATCCACTGGGGCTTGGATAAGATATATAATCTAATACCAAATATAATACCAAATATGGTTTTACAATATAAACCCAGTTTCCAATCACTCCTCCTCCTCCTCGTTAATAACGATGACTTCTTCTCCTCCAAGTATAGACACACACAATCTATTTTCCTCCTCCTCAAATCTTGGCTTCTCCTCCTCCATCAACAGCTTTTTCTCCCACTTCCCAAATTTGAAATAGCTTTCTTTCGGCTTCTCCTTCTCTTTGAAGGATTTCTTGTCCTACTTCCCATAGACAGACAAGGTTCCTCCATCAACAAGAGGACTTCAGACAAGGCTTCTCCACCAACAAGGCTTTTCTTTTTCTTGGGCGTGGCATTTCTTTTATTTGGGTGTGGTTTCTGATCTTGAATGAAAGAATTGAAATAAGGTAAAGTGTGTGAATTCTTACTGTGCTTGTTTTTCTATTATTTTGTTATGTTTTGTGTGCGTCCATCTTAAATGTTGTCTGGTTTTTGTCTAATGGCATCAGATTTTGTTCACGTTCCTGTTATTTTTTGACTCCGAGTTGACTCGGGATGACTGGAGTGACTGGGCCATTTTTCGATATCTCGAAGCCGACTCGGATCTAGTCGGTTGAGTCTCAATGATTTTCCGACGAGTTGGTGTTCTCGAAATCAAATCAGAACGGTTTCAGAACGTTAAAGTTTGTTCCAGTAATGACTCGGCCGAGTCTTCGGACCATGACTACATCTCTTATACCATACCTGCACCCACCTAGGTACATCCAAAGCGCAAAAGCAAGATGAAGGAGCATATCCAACAAATAGCATGCAAGTAAGGCATGACAAACAAAATGCAACTTGACATGTAATGCTACAACCAAGATTAAAGACGAAGACTGATCAAATTCAAAAAGATTCAGAGCATACCATTGAAAGAAGAAGCAAATCAGATATATGACTTATTTCCAACTTCAGACTTGTTTGTGTCCATAACATCAGAAATCAACGATCTTTGTGAATACTCTTCACCTAAAGATCACTTCTTATGACAACCTTAAGGTATTCAACTTGCTCTCCAAATTCTTTAGCAGAATCCTCAGCAGATTTGCTACAGTTGTGCAGCCCAATAAATGAAATGGTAGGAAGTTCCCCTGCCTCACAAGTATAGGTGTCAAAATAGGTGATTTGGGTATATTTGGGTAAGTCATAATTGGGTAATGGGTATAATTGAATCAACCCATTTAAAATAAATGGGTATAAATGGGTACCCATTTATACCCATTTAATAAATGGGTATGGATATACCCAACTACCCATTTATGACTTATTTGAAATATTATTTATTTTTTTAAAGATTTTTTGCATGGTGTTTGATAATAAATAATGGTATTTTATTGTTATTACATTAATAAGAAATTTAAATTTATCTCCTTAGTACTCACTAAAATTTTGAATAAAATGTGTATTTATTTTTAAATGGGTTAAATGGGTGAGCCAAGTCAACCCATTACCCATCAATTAAATGGGTATAAATGGGTACCCATTTATACCCATTTAAAATTAATGGGTTGATTTGGGTAAATTATTAATGGGTTGGGTTTGGGTGAACCAATATAAATGGATAGTGATTGACACCTCTACTCACAAGGGATCTCCTTTAAAGATTTGTAAGACCTCAGAATTAGGCGCTCAAGGAGAGGAAAATCATCAGTGCTCGCCCAATGCATCAGATCAGTCCTTTAATTAGCAATGACTTTGGACAACAAAATATCACTTCATTTAGTACCCATCTTGATCCTTGAAAAGCAAAGTTTTTCCGTTTATGTATCGTAAGGTGTCCTAAATTGGTAATATACAAGTTTTTTAAGCAAAGTTTCTTAGTTTAAGTAAGACATTGCCATTACTTGGGTAGAGGAGAACTTAAACCAAAGAGGTGCCATGACTAACAATTTACTATGAATTTTAACCAAATGTAGTTCCATCTTTTGGTATACAAGTAAAATTAGTAGTATTGACTGCCGCATGCTAGATTACGTATATAAAGTTGTAAAAATGCTACCAACTTACTGATTTACAAGATTACTAGCTCGCTTAATCAAAAACATTAAACCAGGAGAGAAGAGTATGAAGGACTCTCAAGCATGCTAAACTAAAAACATGCCAAATAGAGTACCAACTAACTGCATTATACTCATAACAAGATTGCTAAAATAACAAAAATTGCACTAAGATCCTTGATCATAGCTGGCATTCATCAATCCTATTTTTGTGTTGCTGAAATACAGGAGTGATCCACTTCCCACAATTGCACTGCATGCCAGCCTAATTAAAGGATCCCAAACGGGTTTTAAAACCCATGCGCTGAATCTTGTCTTCCACTCCACCGTCTTGTACTATCAGCAAATACGAGTTGAATGATGTTTGTGCAAGACAAAAATACAATATTATGAATAAAAAGCACGAAATCTGCAAATTTACTAACATGATTCCATGCACTTCATGGGCTCCACAAAAATAAATGAGGATTCATGTGGCTGATTATCCACTTCAGCATGACTTCTCTTTTTCCACTTAAAACACTTAGTGTCCTTCTCCATGTTCATGGGGAAAAACCATCTCCTCTGTAGCAACCATTCTTCGACATTTCTTGCAGTGGTACATGACTTGAGGTTTCGAATCAGATCCCATTTTAGACTGATTAGGTGCTTCCATTGCAGCTATATATAGCATGTCAGCTAAAAGGGGGGAAAAATGAGAATAGAGCTCAACAATGTATCTTAAATACATGGTTTGATAAAAACTAAAATCTAAAAGAGGCAGTAATTATGTCAGGTAATATTCCAAGATATTGAGATCTCACACCTCCGTTAACATAAGTTTTTCAAAACCTCACACAGAGAGGAAATACATGCAATCACCAAGTTCAGGCACACTAATTTCTGGAACAGAACAACTACATTCTTCAGTACTAATTAGTCTAAAGTAAAAAGTCCAAGAAGATTTCATTATTCAAATCAAAATTGATACGAATGAAAAAAACCAACTTAGAATTAAACCATGAATAACTGAGCTAAGAGAGCGAGACATGGAGTAACTAGGTCCATGTCCACATGCATATAGACATGCCATTGGCCATCAAGGACATGCAGGCCATGTCCACTAGCACAAAAGCTAGTGGCAACGAGTGCTACAAAATTTGAATGACGAATGAGCAGTGCTGAGGCACTGTAATCCAGCTGTAAAGCTGGCCACTTTAATGAAGACACGTGTCATGGTGGGTCCCACCTCAAGAGTGCGTGTCTAGGAAGATATTGCTGTATAAGTAAAGCCCGTTCACTTGGATGGTGAAGAGAATAAGAGTTAAATGGCAGATAGAAGGGATTACAAGGGATTTTTCAGAATCGTACTGCAAGATGGATGGAACTTGCTATTTACATGGGGATGCATGTAGCTGTCTGTGCAAGACCTGAAAGGTTCATCAAGGAGCTCGGAGAGCTCTTCATCGCTGTGGATCAAGTAAAAGAGATGCTGATGAAGGACAGAGAGGAAGAAGACGAGCACAACTCGTCTGGGAGTAACTCAAGCACAGAAGCACAGAAGCACAGGCATAGTGCTTCTTCGATAGAAGAAATGGACCCCACAATGTAATAGTGATGTATAGAAATACATGTACGTGTATATGCACACGGTGCATAGTGTAATTCACTTTATTAATAAAGTGGGCCCCATTACAGCTCATCATGGAACTTAAGACACTCGTAGTGAAAAGTAACGCGATTACAGTTAATCCAAGATCTAACTAACTACATACAGGCTCCTTCTATTACAGTCATATTGATAATACCCAGATTATTGATATAGCATTACTAGCTGCATTCTCAAATTACCGCGGGACATCCTGCAGTTTATGAAAAGTTCACTTGCTCAAGTGCTCATGGGTTGTATTTTCAACACCACCAACTAGTTCGGAGGTTTGAAATGTGAGAAAATGAAAAGGATCCTTCTCAAAATCCAATGAAGCATCCTCAATGAGAACGAAATGTCCATCCATGCATCCATTGTCGCAATTTAATCTTCCTCTTCGCTCCTCGACTGCAGCGCGAAAGAGAGGTTGGTAGATGAAGCTCGATTCTTATCATATAGATCGGATCAATCGATGGCACTTAAATAGTGATAATAAGAGGAATTGGGACCAAGATTGCAGAGCACGATTGAAGAAATTTCCCCTTTTACCCTCTTGGGTTTGGCGTATTTACAATTAGAAACGCAATATGCTAGTCTGAACTTTTTCAAGGCTTGACGTCATCAATGGCGTTATACCACGCGTCATCAAAATAGTAGGCCAGGTCAATATGTCCCGCAATAGCATGATTGGATTGCTCAACAAATCTTTCTCGCTCTACTTGAGCTTTATTATGGACTTGGGCTCGTGCCCACATATGCCCACCGGGCCATTGGAACATTCCGAAATTAGGAAAGCATCATACGATCGGATGGCCGGAAATATCGAAATTGCTGGACATCCGGTCATAATGTATGATGAGGTATATACCGCTGCGCTAGCCTCAAAGGATAAAGGAATGGCTCTGGATATCATCAAGAAGGGCGATCATCGATCCTTCATCATACATTATGACTGAATGTCCAAAGCAATTCGATATTTCACCGCCATCCGATCCGCACTGCATGCACTTTCCCAATTTTAACGTTCCACGACAATGGCCCAATGCAGATAATGCTGGTGAACAGCCACATAGGCCCAAGTCCATAATAATTGAAGGCCCAAGTAGAATAGGAAAGACTTGTCCGTAAACCTTAATCCACAGGCCCATAACTATTACGCGGGCCATATTAACCGACCCACTTTTCTCGACGACGCATGGTATAACGCCATCGATGACGCCAACTACGCCTCAAGCACCAAGGAGTTCATCAGGCCTGATAACTGGGTTTCTAATTGTAAATACGCCAAATCCAGGAGGGTAAAAGGAGAAATTCTTTCAATCGCTCGCAATCTCGTCCAATTCTCTTATTATGACTATTTAAGTGCCATAGATCGATCCGATCTATATAACTGAACAAGATAGAATGTTGAGTTTTGCTTCATCGACCAACCTCTCTTCTCGCAACCGCAGGTCCAAGAGGAGAAGCAGCAGGAGGAAACCGATTGTTCGCGGTCATTCACAAAGAATGGATGCAGGGATGGACATTTCGTTCTCCCAATTAATGTCGCGAGGATGCTTCATTTTGGATTTCCAGAAGGATCCTCTTCATTTTCTCACATTTCAGACCTCACCGACCAACTGGTCGGTGTTAATACATGCAAACTACAACCTCCGCAAGGCACTCCGACTGAGAGCAATGCGTGCAAGGGTGAGGATCTGGACTTATCATAAATTGCAGGATGTCCCTGCAGATGCTTGTTCATAGTCCAGGATCGTGAGTCCAGTGATCAGCGGAAGCCCACATTCACCGACGTGTTCGGTGAGGTCAGTGGGGCCCACGGGTCAAAGGTTGACTTGCATGTGCGATCAGACATACTTAGCAGATTTCGAGTGCTTATGCGCGAGAAGATTATTGTGCGAAATGCTAATGTTGGAAGCCATATATTGATTGATAGATTCCTCCCATTATTTGGGAAGAATAAATTCCTGACAAAATTCAAGGATTATAGAACTGAAACGGATGGGCATTACAGTAATGTGAAGGAGAATGCACTCATGCTGTACATAGTTTGAAACTGTACATCAGGCAACACTGTTGCCGTTAATATTAATTGTAGGATAATGTGTCATCATTAAGTGTAAATACAAAGGATAATGTGTTATTAAGCACATTAATTGCTCGATTAAGGATGTAACTGTGTAATTTGCAGAAGAAAATAAGGCATTAATGAAATAACGGGAAAATGAACCGTTTATTATTTTTGGTAGCACAGCGGACTGTAAATCACAAATTCAATTGGGCCTCTAGTCGGCCCAATGGGCCTCTATATTAGAGGCTTTTTGTTTGAAGGCCCACGATTTTCTTGGGCCTAAGAGCTGGACATCACTGTTGATATTGATTGGACCACAACCTAGCCCAATTGCTCAGCAGAGATCTGGCAGCCCACGCTACTATTAAGGCCCACTTGAGATGCAGATGGGCTTGGGTCAGATCCACTGTCAGAGTCCATAAGTTTTGGGCTTGACCCAATTTCAGATATTGATGAACGGGCTTGCGACAGTGACATGCCTGACCCAATTAGGAATTGGGCCCTTGTGGACCGGTCCAGTGCAGAAGCAGATCTACACAAGACGGGCTGTTTGGGCCCATAGTTGCAGTGCCACAAATCTATATCTTGTTCAGAGAACTGGTTAGACATAATCCGAGCCGTTGGGGACCGAAATGGAAGCAGATCGGGCATCTTGGATATCGAGAGCTTCATATAGGCTTTGATCTTGCAGAAGTTGACCCCCGCATTGATGTTGGAGTCTTCCAACTTGTACTTGACTACCCACGAGCACTTCTCATCGTTGAGAGATGAGTAGGATGTGCCGTAGTAGTGGAGGATGATCGGACAGGTGACCGGAAAGACGTACTCCGCTTGTAACTGGTCATGTGCTCTCAGTCGCGTGTCGTATATCATCACACGGACCTTGCCGGTGCTGTTGATCGGAATCTGAGGATTGTACCGAATCTCGCAGTGATCGATTAAGAGGGAGAGTCTCTGCACCCTCTGTAAGAGACTGGATGTAAACGTCGGGAATGAGATCTTGATGACCTGCGATTCCGAAGAAACCTGTGTTTCGGATACCTTGGACTTGTAATAGCCGGTGATGGAGTGAACTGTCGGTATTTTCATTGAACTTATGTTCCCTAACACTCAATGAGGATGAGGAAGACAATACCCTGATTGTATGTGATGTTAATGGGACGGTGTCGTTTTATAGAAACGCGATGTCGTTTGTTGAGGACTGTAGCAATGGGTGCTCACTGTAGCATGAGGGCGAGAAAAAACTATCGCTAGTATTGGATATATTGGGTACACTAAATAGTGAACTCCTATCACACGTGGCATCATCCGAACGTCTTATATAATATTACTAAGACGCTCGGGGTGCCACGTGGACGGTTGAGATTGAAAGATGGGAAGTGGACCCAAAAGGAATGGATGGTCAAGATCTGCCCGTAGGGCAAACCGATTGGCCCGCTTGCGGGCCCCTCCTGTCGGCACTTGGGCTACGGTACCAATTAGTACACGTAGCTGGATTTCTATGCGGGCAAGTTTGCGCACTGTAGATGCGCCATACAAAATTCAAATTCTAAAATTTGAATGAACAGGCCTCGCCCCGCGCTTGGAGAGGGAAATACACGTTGCTACCGCTCGAGAAGAACTGTAGCTGATTGACATAAAGTTGAATGTCGTACAATCTCCACAGGAGTACGTGGTGATAAATGGAAATGAAATCGATGAAAGAGAACTGTTGTGGTTGTCGTTGTGACTCGGACCCGATGCCTGACCGGTTTCTGGTTCAACCGGTCGGACCGGATTGACCGGGTGAACCGGTTCACCCGGTTGATCGGGTTTGACTATTTGACCAATTTTTTTTTTTTTGACCTTTAACCCATTATATTCTTTCAAACTCACTTTTTAAGTTTTAGTAAATATGCTTTAACCTCTCATTATTTTAATAAAATGTAAAATTAATTCAATACATTTTTTAAGTTACATTTCTACCTATATATATATATATATATATATATATATATATATATATATATATATATATATTCTTTAAGTCAATTTATTTATTAAATATAAAATTCTCAAATTTATATATAAAGTCATAAATCACCAATTTAAGAAAAATTTTTATATATATAAAGTTGAAAACTACCAATTTGAGGAAATTTTTATATACTATTTTTTAAGGGAATTTTTTTATATAGTATTTTGATTATATATTATTAATATATATATTTATAACATATTTATGACGTCATCCGATTCGACCTCCGGTTGGATCCATCGACCCCTGACCCCTGAGATCAACCGGTTCGATGCCCGATCCGAGTCTGAAAACATTGGTTAGCTCAATGGCCAGGAGCTCCTAGAGTTCTCCCACCATGCGAATCTTGATAGATGAAAGCGGGAAGGGTGTAGAGAGGGGAGGGAGGATAAAAAATAAATTACAAAAGGAAAGCAAAGGTCAGCGGGTGGTATCACATGAGCAGCTGAGATGGGCACGAGGGTCAATTAGAAAAAGCAGACACTCTTACCTCTAGTTTAGTACGTTGGAAAGGTCTGAGATGAAATATCTTTCAAATTTCTTTATTCCATTTCAATGTTTTTTATGGATATTTTTTATTGGAAAGTCTTTTCCTTCTGGGAAGTTTATTCCAACTTTTTCCTGGAATTCATTTTTCACAAAAATCTAGAAAAAGTTCATTCTCACTCAATCCAGGAAATACCAAAATTATATGCATTAAACTTAACCTTCCATATTTATATTTCTATCTCCTGTGTATGTATTTATCTTTTATATATATCATAAAATTATTCTTTTTTTCCAACGATTTATCTTTTTATCTCTCTATAAGTTATTGTAACTCTATACTATCAATAAATTATATTTTAATCAATAAGGTATTATAATTTTATACTATTATAAAGTTATAATTTTTAATTAATGTTACCGTAACTTTTTACAATTAAAAAGTTATTTTTTAATTAGTAAGTCATTTATCTCTAAATCAAGATATCTATAGAATGTTGTACGTTATATATATGGGTAATTAAGTCAACATAGTAATATTTTTTATTTTATTCTAACTTCTCAATATGATTATACCAGATATTAAAAAAAAAATTCACATTCTTTCTGACTTGGTTACCTTACTGTGGAATGGTAACTAGCTTTTTGCCCTTTCCGATAGGAAAAAAATTTTAGATGAAAAAGTCTTTCCATTTTAGGTATTTTCAGCATACCAAACGGGCGGTTAGAGATGAGAATAGAGCTCTAAATATGCATGGCATTGCTGTCCTTTCAGGGTGTTGGATGCTTTCTGGCGACGCTCCGTTGATAATAGTAAGAAAGATGGAATTTTTCTAATTTCAAATAAACGGGTTTTGTTGGATACTTCATAAAGAGTTCATCTATGAAAATCTCATATAGGAGATGGTTATGGTTAGTTTATTTCTATCATTTAAATCATATGTTACTTATTATAGAATTTTCCTTTATAAATTAGTAAAATATTAAAATTTTCTGAGAAATCGAAGTACAAGGAAATACCTAAGTTTGGGCAACTCGTTCCAAGTCCAAACTTCCCATGACAATCCGCATCAGTAGTGAAGAAGATTTGAGAAGGCAGTAAGGTTTAATAATTAATAGCACAGGGAGACGGACAGACTTCCCCGCAACACCGATCATTCGTTTTCCTAGTCTTAGTCCCGAATTACAAACTGAGTAATATTTGGATTTGTGCATAACCAATTACCATTCGGAGACATTAGTATGCACTGGTTAAATTGCATGCTGTTTCAATAGTGGAAAGAAAACATGTGCACACAAGCAAAATATGAAAAAAAAAAGTTTAACTTTTTCATTAATTTTACACGTGCATTATATACATACACATGCTTACAAACATATATACATTTTTTGGATTGACAAATTGGGTAAAAAAAAATTTCTTTCTTTTCAGATGTGGTGAAAAAATAAAAATTTTTCAACATCAGATACAACAGTTTTGTTGCTTTGAAAATCTAGATAGAGTTTTTACTATAATCTCTATATTTCATACTTTTTTTTCAGGGGAACAAAATTTTGTACTTATATCTAATTTGACTTTTGTTACAAAAAAATTATACTCAAGTCAAAGTAATATGGGAGAGGACTGGGTTGGATGGTAAGGTGGAAGGGGTTCCAAGTAAGAGGTTTTTAGTTCAACCCCTCCCACTTACAAGACAAAAATACAAAAATACAAAAAAAAAATTGCTGAAATGGTATAACTTGTTAACTAGTGTACTTAAATCTTATGGATCTTGTCCAATTAATTTCATCGTAGATATTTTGATGGAAATGAAGGATTAACTTTTTACAAGCTATTCAAGCCATGGAAAAAAAAAGGTTATTCAAGTCATGGGTTCTTGATTTCTTTTTAGTAACATTAGAATAAAAAAAAAAGCCTTCTTGGTTTCTTTTTAGAATATATATTCATTCACAGTCCAAGGATGTAAAAAAGAATAAAATAATAGTGCTATATAAAGTCTTTCAAAGGAAAAAAAAAGTGAAAAAAAAAAAAGAGAAAGAAAGAAGGAGAGCTAGAATGAAGAGGGAAAAAATCTGCTTGCAACACTGACCAGATACCATTTGCTTATTTTCAAGTTTTGCAAAATATTGAAATGTAAACATCAAGTAACATTCAGTGCACACTAAATCAACAATGGCTAATAACTGGCAGCGCAAGACGCGTGAAGAGGAATCAATTGCAAGAAACAAGAAGAAACAAAATAAAAAGATTTTATAAACAAATCCAGTAACCTTTGGATAAATCACCCAGCCATGAAGAGCTTTGATGGAAACCCGAATCACAAGCTAATGGCCACAAAGATCTTTGGTAAAAGACGAAAGACTGATAAACAATTTATAGCATACAACTGAAAATCCAACTAACTGGGAATATGACTTGTTTCCAACTTCAAACTCGTTGGTGCACATAAGGATTAGAAATCAGAAATCAAGGATCTTTGAAAATATTCTTCACCTAAAGATCATTTCTTGTGACAACCTTGAGATGGTCAACTTGCTCTCCAAATTCTTTGGCAGAAACCTCAGCAGATTTGCTACAGTTGTGCAGCTCAATAAGCGACATGGTAGGAAGTTCCCCTACACCGTATGGGATCTCCTTTAAAGATCTGCAAGACCTCAGAACTAGATGCTCAAGGAGTGGAAAATGATCAGTGCTTGTGGTCTCCCAGTGCACCAGATCAGTACTTTCAATTAGCAACGACTTTAGACGACCAAATACCACTTCATTTAGTTCCCATGTCGATCCTTGAAAAGCAAAGTTTTTCAGTTTGAGTACCGTAAGTTGGCCTAGATTGGCAAAAATGGACATATCCTCCCACAGAAGATAGCTCCAACTCAAGGATAGTTTCTTGAGATTGAGCGGCAAAGAAAACCGGCGTAAATCCCTTGTTTTTCTAGTTCCGCTGTAGAAGGAACACTTTAGAGTTTCCAGTTTACACAGCAAGTGCAGATTGGCTAGGCATTGAGATGAAACACCCATACTATAATCTTTTTCCGTTTCATAGATGCCTAGCGTCTTAAGTTGGGGCATGACATTGAGAACTTCCCTGGTGCAAGAAGAAAAGCTTATTGTGGAGAGACTTAGCAGGTATTCTGGGGCAAATGGCCGGTCAATGCTCTTCCCACCGCCAATAGTGGGATTCTTCAAGTGACAAACGACAGTACTATGGAGATGCCTCAAGGACAACATACTCCAATATTCCAACGAAAGAATTGGGATTTTCCATGGACCATGAATGAGTATGGTCTGGAGATTTCTAAGCTGGGACATTGATGTTGGAAGCTCATAAGTAACATTAAACGCTAAGTACCTCAGATGAACCATTTCCAGTATCTGGATCGGGAAATGATCAAAATGCAGAAAATATATGTCCAATACTCTGAGCAATTTAAGTTGTAATTCCAACAACAGGAGATCTGGCGAAAAACCGTAACCCAAACTAAAGCACATGAATGATAGGGCATGAGAAAATGAAGGCACCGAGTAATCACTGATAGATTCCAGGTGGATACTAAGACGATGCAGATTTCGCTTGCCTGCTTGAAAACCTTGGCCACCTCCCTGTATCACATACATGAACTGCTCTTTTTCAGCTTCTCTCAAGCATAATTCCCGCAAAAAAACATGGAGGCAACATGTTTTGACTTTCCCATCAAAATTTCTCTTTCCCACCAAAACTAAGTTTCTACCAATAAGTTCTTCCAAGTTGTCCTCTGCAGCCTGTTCCATATCTTTTATGGGTTTCGGATCCAAGAAGCCTTCAGCAACCCAGAGATGAACTAGTTTCTGAACTTCAATGTCACAGTCTTCTGGGAAAGCACCCAAATACAAGAAACAGGTTTTCAGGCTATTGGGCAATTTGTTGTAACTCAATGCAAGTATGTCCAGGCATTTTGTAGGATCATCACAGACACATGACCTTATACTATCCGCAATATCTTGCCAGCAGTCTAATGTCCTTGTCACCCGAGAAAGAAGACCAGCAACAACAACAATTGCTAGGGGTAGTCCTTGACAATTTTCAGCTATTTGCTTTCCAATATCCACCAGTTCATGTGGGCAACATTTTGCTCCAAATATCACCTTTTCTAGCAATTCCCAACTTTGATCTCTATCCAGAAGTCTCATCAGATGAAAAGGCTTCTCCTTGGGTTTCAACTCAGTAATAACAGACCGACTGGTCAATATTACACGACTTCCTATTCTATCATCTGGCAAAAATCTCTGGACTGCATTCCAGGTCTTGAAACTCCCCAAATCATCCATAACAATTAAATACTTTCTACCCTTTAGTTTTCTGTAAAGCTCTACACCTATGTCTTCATTGCTCTTCACATGTTTTCCATAAGTTGGTTGTGAAACAGAGCTCAAAAGGCTGAAGAGCAAATCTTTCTCTTTATGAATTTGGGTTACTGTAATCCATGCACGCAAATGAAAATAAGCAACAGTGGAAGGGTGATTAAAGACCTTTCTAGCAAGAGTAGTTTTGCCAATGCCACCCATACCGACAATTGGCAGAATTTCTAGTTGAAATGGTGATGGTCTAGTGAGCTTTTCTGTGATTCTGCTTATGTCGTCATCAATACCCACCACAACCTCTACCTGATTTGTACTGCCTTGGGCTTGGGGTGAATCATCAAGTAAAGTAGACCCTAATTGCAAATCTTCAACAGTAAGGTCCTCAGCCTCAGAATTGATTTCTTTGATGTTGTTCTTAATAGAACGAACATTTTTTAATTTGTTCCGCAAGAATTTGTTAGCCTTTGCACCGAAAATCTTGTTGACCTTCATTTCAAGAGAATTCCATCCTAGACCTTCCCTAGACCTTAAACAGCGCGTGAAGGCAGGCTCAACTTGACTTTTTACCAAGCGTAGGTCAAAAAGATCTCTTGCTTCATATGCAACATCTTGAATACCTTTCAATATATCATCATGGCATATGTTTGAAGGATTGTCAAGAATGGTCAGCAAGGACTGAAGCTCCTTGCACAAATTTGTTGTGTTGCTGGTCACTTTGTGAAAATAAGCTATTTTCACTTTGAGTTCATCACTTCCCAGATGCTGCTCTCTTACCAACATACGAACAAGTTGCCAAAGTCCATAGTTTCTTGTATCTCCCTTGATGATGTGAGTACCGGTTACATCAAAAAACACATTCAAGCCTGCCTGAAATGAATCAATCTCTTCCAAAATCTTTTTCTTTTGTTCATCCATTTCTGGCATTTCCACTGACCGAAGTTGCCCTTCTCTTCTTGGCAGCTGGTACTGCAACAGAAGCCATCCACTATCATACTGAAACCGAATAGTCTCTTTCCCTTTCAACGATTCCAATATATCCATGGCTTGCTCCAGATGATATTCCGACTCATTTGATGTTGCTTCCAAAAGCTTTATGACATCAGAAACTCTTTTATTGTAAACTTCGGCATGCTTTATCTTGACTTGGAAAACCAAATATGAAAATTTCACCATGTACTCTAGCGTTTGGATGAGAGAAGTCACAGCAGCATAAGCCATCAATCTCTCCCACTATACAGGTGCGCAGCTCTCACCCAAGCTGCAGGTTAAGAAATTTTTTGATTTGACATATCAGGATTACAAATAAATTATCATCAAACAGCAGTAAAACAATACTTACTTCTTGAATAGTATTTAAAAAAAAAAAAACCAGAGAACTTCCTCCATCAAGAATCAAATATTTTCTTACATTTTTGGGTAAAATGCTATGGTCCCTTTTGGGTGTAGTACCCATGGTTCTAATCCGCTTACATCTTGCCACATCACTTAGTGATTTAAACTCTTGATCTGAGAGTAGATAACTCTAATTCAATATCCAAGGTGAGTTTAATCTCATCGGTACAGTATCCAAAAGGGACCGCAAAACTCCCCACATTTTTAATCTGCCCCAAATTAAATGTCTTCCTTCCATTTTTTAGTCCATCCCAAAATAATAGTCATTTACCTTCCCTATGTAGGAACTTTAAATACTAAAGCTGCTTCAAAATACTTGATAAGTTCATACACACCAGAAGTGTAAGTAAACTTCAAATTTTTAACAAATAAGGTGTAACATACATGATTCATAAAGATTTCTCAAACTATTACTTCAAACTGTTGCACTTTGTGCTAGACAGATACCGAGTAAGAAATTCAATTTGGGATGAATTGAACAGCAAAATATAATCTGCTATCCCCAAGAGAAGACGGATTAAGTAAGCATCATGTGACAAAATAGAGCGCAAAGGGTTGATAATTAAACCAATCAAACAGTTGATTAACAGAATTAAATTGTAAAATATAGAAAATTAGCTAGACTGCGAAATACAGATTTTAATGAGACAAGTGGGTATAAATCGGAAAATTGAATGAAAAGCACACGAATGCACTGAAAAATGAAAGTGTAAAGGTACAAGACGATCAGAAGAGAATGAGAAGAGCTGAGTCTCACTGTTACTGATCGCAATCACAAGCAAAAAATGCCGGCGACAGCTGGTTCCACTGGTAAAATCTATCTTGGACGATGAGAGTCGAGATGAACTGATCAACACTATCTTGAATGATTTCCTGCTGTCTAATTCTACATAAGTTTCCTTTCTAAGAAGGATTTAGGCCGAGTTTGGGAGAGAAGAATAGAATCAGAAAGCGTGATTTTTACTTGGGAGAGGAAGAAACAAATGGAGGAAAGGATTTTTGATGGGGATGTATCAGTAGAATCAAGTATGTACTGTTTCAAGCTTTGATTGATTCGGTCAAACGCGGCAACCTACTTGGAGGAGGAAGAAGAGGAGAAAGGACACAAGAAAAGACCTATTAAAATTAACGTGTCCTTTTGTTTGGATCCAATTTTTGGGTAAATTACATAGGGAAATTCAAAATGGTCCCTGAACATTTTCACTTAAATCAATTTCATCCTCCGTTATTTATTCTAACCAATGTAGGTCTCCAACAATTTTGTAACTTCCAATGTAGGACTTATGCGTCGATTTTACGCACTTCAGTTGGTTTAGTAGGGGCATAATCGTCAGATCAGATGAATTGCTGCAATTAACAGCTTCTACAGATTATTTATTCTAACCCATCTACAGAACAACATCATCAAACCCCAACAGGCATATAGGTCCCCACACAGACGCATTCTTAGGTGTTGTAACAATAAACTTGGTCCAAGATTCTGCAACGCCATACTCCATCATCATCCAAACATCCATATGATGTCTAGATTGTACCACAACCATTCCTAAACATCCACCAAGAACTACAAGCTTACAGCCGCGCATATGAGGAGAATGACTAGTATCAGGCAATGGCAATTGCTTAAATTCCTCACAGCTCGTATCGAAAGCAATTATAACACACAATCCATCAATTTTAGACAAAGCAAGCCAGTGTATAGAACCGTTCAGAAACACCACAGAATGCGAACTAGGAACATAAGGAAAACAACCAATCCTCCACCAAGTTCCAATCCTTCAACTAAATACATCAACAAACGCAGGATAATTCTCTGTTTTGTCAACAAGCCAACCGTAAGACAGCTTAACGATTTTATAATCATCATTAGAACTATCATAAGCGAAACCATAACTAGTTTCTACATTGTCCCAAACCAATGGGCTATGCGGAAACTTCACAGGCTCCCTAGTAGTGGGGTTCATCAAATACATAGTCGGTGGGTTCAATCCTCCAGAATTTAGCACTAAGACCAACCCATTGCAAGAACCAACAATTTCAGTGACGCTCAATTGGTTATCCAAGAGGGTCAGCTTTTCTGAATAGCAGCCATTGTTACTGCTGCCATTGGTGGTGGTGGTGGCGGCGGCAACGGAGGTGGTGGCGCTGGCGGTGAACGTTATAATAGATAATTTGGAAGAGGAAGGAGAACGGGAAAAGGAGATGAGGATGTACTTTTGGGGGTGACGGAGGTGGTGAGTGAGGTGGGACTTGATGAAATTTGGGTCTGAAAGTAGAGAGCACCATGGCTTCGAAACGCACCTGAATCTGTCGATGGATTTTGCCGGGAGTCGTAAGAGAATGTCGATGATGAGTTCTTGGGGGATATCTGGAGCTAAAGGGGCCGTGGTCACAGGTATTTTCTACAGCTATCCAAAATAAAGAGACAAGTTTGAGCTATCATAAGTAGAGTGACCCAGAGAAGAGCATTCTAATCTATCTAAACTGTTAATTGCAATAATTTATCTGATCTGACGATTATGCCCTTGCTAAACCACTAGAAGTGCATAAAATCGACGCATAAGTCCTACATTGGAGGTTACAAAATTGTTGGAGGCCTACATTGGTTAGAATAAATAACAGAGGACAAAATTGGTTTAAGTGAAAATGTTCAGGGACCATATTAGCGAATTTCCCAAATTACATATAACTCTCTTATTGTTTTGTATAGAGCTAGATGAACCCCTAAGGTTTTAAAATAGCCACATAACCCCTTGTGATTGTATATAAAGTGAAAATTGGACGGAATGTATAATCAATTAAGGTGACTAGGCCAAAGCGCTCTAAAAATGTACGTGATGAAGTCATAATATCCACTTAACCCTTTATGATTTGTATAAATTTCTGCTTTACCTCTTCAATATTTTTGCATTTATCTACGTAATCCCTCTATGATTTTGTATAAAGCGGCAAGTTGTCATTTGATTTAGTATTTAAATAATGGCACTATTGGTATTTCAACTAATGATATTAGATAGACTATCTTCCATTAAATTTTTAGTTTACATGAAATGATAGGAACGTAAAGTAGATATTTTAAAATATTAAGGGATGATATGATAATAACTGAAACTATACAGAGTTATTAGTAATTTATCCTTTTTGGCACCCACACATCAATGATTCTGATGCTACTATGGTCTCAAACATTATGAGTGAACTCGAACGTGATATAACTATTTCGTGTGAAGTTTGGCAGCTAAGTTTTTTGGGAGTTTGTATAAAACTCTACTGTAGGTTATTGTAGAAGTTGTAGAAAAAATTTTTGAAAGTGAAGTTTTTTATGTGTTTTGGGGGTGTTATATTAAAAACTTTGGGAGTTTTTTGAGGATTCTTGCAGATAATGTAGGAAACAAACAAGTTTTATACAAACTTGCTAAAAATTTACATTAAAACTTTGGAAGTTTTTTAAGGTTCCTGTAGTAAAAGCAAGTAAAAAACTAGTAGCATACAAACCTAACAAAAAACTCAACTGCCAAACAAGGCTTTATTTTGATCCCGACTAACTATATAGAATCATACGAGCTATCGCTGCTACATTAGCATTTTACTCTGTTAAAAAGCAGAGATATTAAAACAACACTCAATTGAGAACTTGACTAATATGTACTTGAACCAACCGGAGAGTCTATATTAAGAATGGAACAAGTAATTTGAAGACTCTCCACACTTCTAAGACGACTAACATCACTTACTCTTATTTCTTGGGCTAATTTCTAAGAAAAGTGTCAAAATTTAAAATCGTTCAAAAAGTGGGGTTCCGGGAAGATGGGGTACGAAAATAGGGTCGCCGATTTTGCGAAATGCGGTTTCTCATTTGAATTTATTTTCTTTCTAATTTTTTGTTTTACTTGTCAGAGGCTTTTTTTTAAGAAACCGCATCTCTCAGTTGCAATTAAGATATGCGGTTTCTTAGAAAAAGTTTTAAAAAAAGGTGAAAAAAGAGTTCAACATTTTAAAGAAGTAAAAAAAAAAGGTTTAAAAAAGAGTTTCGCAGTAATAAAATGTGGAGCAAATTTTTAAAGAAATGGAAAATTGAAACCGCAATGCTGAAATGCGGTTTCTTCATGGAAAGAGAAACCGCATTTCAGCAATGCAGTTTCTTAAATTTTGTATTATACAAAATTTTTAAGGAAACTGCAATGCCCAAATGCGGTTTCTTGAGGAGTTAAAATTGAATCTAAAACTTTTTCAGTGTTCACTTTTTCAGTGCCTGAAACTAGTCAGACTGCTATTTAATCCTCTTTTTCAGTGATTCTCCGCGTTTTCAGTGACTGAGGCTATTGAGTCTGGTTGCAATGCTGCGTGAATGAATAGCAATGGAATGAAGCGGAGATGAGTTTTGACCACAAAGGTTCCGAATAAAGACAAGATGGCATTGATGAGTCTGTTTGCAAGGTTTCATTTCCGAGAGTCTGACCACAAAACTTGTCAAGATGCTCGTGTGCATTTTCTTCCAGTCAGAATGCATGCATGCAGTAGTACGTTAAAGCGTTATTCACATGAAATGACCGATACCTACTTCATCATTCAAGCATAAATACAGCTGAATCATCCACAAGTTCACTCACAGCATGCTCTGAATCCTCTCCTCTCTCGCCCTTTGTTTCATTTGTTTCTAATCTTCTTGCTCATGCCTGAGCAAAGTTGCCTCTTTGAAAAACAAGCTCTGTTTTCGTCTATTTGACAGTGCACTGTGAAGCACTCTCGAAGCCCGAAAATAGCCGGCAACCAAAGAAGAAAAAAAGAACAAGTTTCCTCAGAGTCGAGCGAAGGGCCAAAGAGGAGAAGGAAAGCTATCAAGAAATTCTAGAAAAGCAGTGAAGGTCTATCCGCTTTGCTTTGATTTAATTTCTATAAATGATAAAAGAGAAGAAATAAAGCCTAAATTATTAATAAATTTTTTTGATTCCTCAAAGGTTTCCTGTGAAAGTATTGAAGCCAACTCCCGGGGCTTAGATACGTACGGAGCTTGCTAGTGGAGAAGCCGAGGACTTCAGTGGCCTGAACCACGTAAGTAATTTGGATGGTTAATATTAATTCATATGAAGTAGTATAAATTATTTTGTTAAGTAGTTAAAATGTTAAAATGTTAAATGTTAATGAAAATGTGTTATGTCATTAAATTTTTTTTTTTGTATTACATAATGATTAGTTTATATACATTTGTTTAAAGCTGTTGGATATGATATAGCATCGGCATATTGTATGACCGATTAAAATGTAGATTTTTTTTTTGTTTTCTTTTAAATTTCTTAAATAGGGGATTTGACATTGTAAATCTAGTTAAAATGTGCAATGGGAATTGCACATGATGCACACTCTATCTAAAATATGTCATCCACTGGAAGTATAAGAAAAAGGTACAAAAAAAAAAAAAAACTTGTAAAGAAAGAAAGCAAACAAATGAAGCGGTGGTATATTGTAGCATTTGGCCACGGTAGCAGTAGTTCCAAATGTACTTTCCGTTTAGGCTTCTCCTTTTTGCGTGAAAAGAAAGATAGATAGGGCAGCAATCCCATATAGAATTTATTCTGTGTAAAAAGTATTTGCATGAACATTTGGACCTCAAAAAGAACAAAAAGCACAACAACATTGCATGGATCCTTCTCCACGGATGTTATTGGCTTTGTTTCGAGTTGAAAAATACATGTAACTATACTGAAGACTCCAGATATTGGTTGATTCCTGGAATCAAAGAAAATACACCCGATTCAATTAAGAAAATGGTTCCATTTCAAGAGCAATTTGTTGGCCAGACCAGCCGTTAATTAGTCAGGACCATATCTGTACATTCTTATACAAAATTTAGTATTTGCATCTAAATTAGTTTAATGAGAGAAACCTCGTTGAGATTGCATAGGAACTAGTAAACATATAGTATCTCAATTGCAATATGCTTTTTTTTTTTAAAGTTGGTTGGTTTCATCATGTATCAGAGCTTTGACTTATGATTTTTGTGCATTAATAATTTCTGTTGACCGAAAGTGTATGTAGTTAATTGAGCACGAAAAATTCTAAAAATATAACCAGAAAAAAAATAATTGTAGGGTGGGAATAACTCTGCTTTGAAAGGAAGCCTTCAAATATCATATCACCGATAAAATGTTGTTACAATGGATGATTTCATAAATCTCCCTTGAGATGATTGTTCTATTGCACCTAAATCTCTTTACACCTAAATCTCTTTACTTAAGAAAATTATATGTACCTTCCTTGAAATTAGTATTTTGGTAACAAAAACTATTAAATTATATTTACCTTCCTTGAAATTATTATTTTGGTAACAAAAATTATTAAATTATATATACCTTCCCTGAAATTATTATTTGGGTAACAAAAACTATTAAATGGCAAAAATTTTGAGCGAATTACCGTAAACGCCCTCTTGAAATTGTGAAATTCAATTTACTTTTTCATTAAATTCTTTAAAAAAAATTTGAATATGCACAACCTCACAAACTTAGTTTTAACTGACAGCTCTACTATTGTAAACCTTCCATATTTCGACATCCCAAAATTAGTACCATTATCTCAATTACCACCATTAATTCCTAAATTGTAAAACTTAAAAAGAAAAAAGAAAAAAAATCATTTTTAAACTTAGAAAATAAATTTAAAAGTTGTCAGTTGGTGAGGTTTGTCATATTTACATTCAGTCTCCGATGCAATTTCGTTATCCATTGCTATTGTGTAGTTGATATTAAAAACTCTTTGGCATGTCAATTTGAAAATAACAAACTCCATCTAAACAAAATAGTAGTTCAGAAATTAGAAGTGAAAATCCAAGAAAGACACGTAAAAGGAAATAAGAACAATTATGTTCAAAGAAGCGTAGTAAAATTGTCTATCGATTATGTAGCGTAGACCCTAAAATACAAGCAACCTAAAATTTAAAATATGTCAAAATAATTCCATACAATAATGGTAGCATAAATAACAAAGGAATTAAATAATGTCATAACACTAAACCCTAAATTACGAACTAAATAAAGCCAACAAAAAATGCGATGATCCTAATATGTTTGTCTAAACCCTAAACCCCAAGCAGCGTCGGAATAAAAGTATATTGTACCATGTGTGCTGCTTATGTTATTTGTACCGTGTGTATTGCTTATGTTATTTGTGTGTATGAGAGTATTGAAACACCTCCTTATTATTACCGTTTATATAATATGCATTGTTTATAAATGTATGTGTGCCTTTACTTACTCTCAACAGCGAGAATTGCAAGTTGCAATTGTTTAAATAAATTCGTTTTGAAATAGAGTATAATGCTTGTAACGCAGTGATATGCTCAAAAATTTTTTTTTCAGGTACCCCGCAAATGGAGGGTGCTTCTACATCTATCACTGAGCCGTCACAGGGTCCTCAAAATCCGAGTCTACTTTACTTACAGGATAAGCATCGGTCCAGAGCTGTATTTTTAGGTGTTCAAAAGGAGCTTCGCTTCAAGTGCGCTGATGGATTCTTTCGAGACCTGGTTAGCGTGGAGCTTAATCCACAGATCAGAGAGTATCTAATACAGTCTGAGTTTTTTGGAGTTACTCGCGTAGGCCACTTTGAGCTCGACCATGGACTGCTTACTGCCCTAATTGAGAGATGGCGCCAGGAGACTCATACATTTCATCTACCTATGGGAGAGGCTACAATTACATTGTAGGATGTTGAGGTTTTATGGGGCTTACGAGTTGACGGCTTACCTGTCACCCTTGTAGATCAGGCTTTGTCGATACCGCAGAAGCAGGCTCTTATTGAGGAGTTATTGGGGTTTAGAACCCATCCGGATGCGGATTTTAAGGATGGTAGGCTGATGTTGCGACCTCTATTACTGTTCCTGTATGCGCCACTTCCCGAGAATGCGCCTGAGGAACTAGTTCGGCAGCATGTGCGCTGTTACCTACTTATCCTACTTGGCGGACATTTATTCTCCGATACATGCGGTAACGTTGTCAGTTGCCATTAGTTGCAATATGTTCAAGACATTGAGGATCTGCATTAGTACAGTTGGGGGAGTGCAACATTAGCCTGTTTGTATAGATCTCTTTGCCTAGCATCTAGAGCCTCACAGAGTTGTACAGTTGGGCCATACATGTTACTACAGGTAAGTAATCAAATTCGAATTCATGTGTCGTATGAATAGTTACAACAATTTGAATAGTGCTTGATTTCTTAGATTTATCGATCTGTCTTTTGCACAAATTTTCCAACAGTTATGGGCATGGGAGAGGATTCCTCGTATTCGCCCCACCATTATTCACCCGGCGCCACAGGGTTTTGACTTCCCCAGAAGAGGTAGGTGGGCCACGAAGCCAACCATAAAATACACGTCTACACATGTGGTTTCACTCTTCAGAGACCAGCTCACCATGCTCGCCCCCATGAGGTATACATAAACTATTGTGATTTTTAAAATACGTATTTCTATAAATAGAAATGATTACAATATAATGCATATCTCAAATACGACAGTTTATTTGGGAGCCATACTCAGAGGATCTCCTGGAAGCTCTTCCCCTTTACTACACAGCAGGTAGACGGATTTGGCAGGCGCAGATGCCCTTGATATTCTGGGATATCATCGAGTTCCATTTGCCGTCTAGAGTTATGCGTCAATTTGGCTTGCACTAGCCTATTCTAGATGCCATTGACACGGATACAAAAAAGAAGTTGCATAGGTTAGGGAGAGCAGGCAGGCCAAGATGGAATTGGATTCAAGAGCATAGGACATGGATCGAATTTTGGGAGGCACGTGATAGATTTCTAGTTCACGGTGATCCATTCGATCCGGATAGGTTTGGACATGATTACATGACCTGGTATATGAGCCGGGCCGTCCGATATATCGGAGCTCTGCTACCGATGGACCCATGAGTTGATGGCCACCGAGGTGATGCGACTCAGTTCAATTACTTGGTGAGTTTATTAATGCAAGCCGTTTCATTAAATCACATCATTTTATTTATGTACCTAACAATCTTTAATTTATTAACTTTTTTTGAAACTTTATATGGACAGGTTGATGCGATGTCTCGTATAGGGTTGATATGCAATCAATACGTCGATCCATCCGATCTGACTCGATGTGACCATCCCGGACTCACATCCATACGAGATCAAGCATTTAAAACCCTGTCATATGTGAATTAGGAGTAGCGAATGATGTGCGGTACATTTGACGATCTAGGAGTCGGGCCATCTACCCATCAGGATGTCCATGTGCACGAGCCTGTCGATCCTATCAAGCGTTTACCGAGGGAAGTGCGTGGACGTGGACGAGGCGGCAGGCATCGAAGGCGGGGCACAGAACCGAGAGCTGAGACTTTTCATGCAGACGATGCCCCTATCCGTACGCCTCCTCACCATACTGCTGATTCTCCGTACATTTCACAGTTTGACAACGATTCTCTTACCACACCTGTTTTCATGCCTTCTATGTACCCAAGGAGGGGTGACACATCTTCATCGGGTGGAGCACATACAATGTTCCGTCTCGATGACCAGTGTGGTGAAAATTATGGAGATAATTTTCACACTTTTTGGATCATCGATGGCAGATTTCTCTACTCCTGATCCGACTCTTTCAGCTATGTCTACTGATTTCTCTTGTTCTAGGTGTGGAAAGACGCCAGTGACAGACCCCACTGTTGAAACTGAAGAGCAGGTGGTTTTGGATGAACATGCAACCAAGGAGATCCGTCCGTCTACAGACGCAAAATCAACAGGGCTGGCGGGTCCACTGGAGGTGCGACTGCTCTTCCACCCCACATGATAAAGGAAAGAGGCACGTCCATTGATGAAATTCATATCTCGTACTCATTATTTTCTGTTTGAAACAATCCCTTCTATTGTACTATACACCATTTTAGATTTTTGTTCCTTGTTCCTATTCATTTCTACGCCATCCAAATTTAACTTCATTAAATAACATAAGTTTTAACCTTAATAATTTTTAGAAAATTATCAATTTTAACAAAAAGAGGAAAAGTCGTCATGTGTAAGTATGTATGATCAAAAATAGGTCCATATATCTTTTTGTATTTAATATACGGCCTAACCCTAACCAAACATAGGGCCACAGTTCAAATACTGCATAACTGTAAACCCTAACTTTTAACTCAATCAATTTATATTTTTTTACTAATTTTTTTCATATAGAATTCTTCATATTACATTTTTTCCCTCACTTTATTATTTATGTGCACTTCATTTTCTCATTTACTTGTATCAATTAATTGTTATTCTATAAAATTTTCCTATTTCACAATAATGAAAGTATTCGTATACTTCCAAAATTTGCCAAATGTCATCTAAATTCTAAACCCATATAATCTAAACCCTAATCCCTAAACCCAAAAACCCAAAATCCAAACAAAAACCAACCCTTAACCCTATTCCTTAAACCCTAAACCCTAAACCCTAAACCCTAACCCTTAAACCCAAAATTCCTTTTTCAAGTTTTTTTTTTAACTTCAGGAAACCACATTCAAGAATGCAGTTTCTTAATAAATCAATTTTTCGCACTTGACAAGTACAAATCAAAATTGAAAATGAATTCATTTCGACGAGAAAACAATTACTTGTCCGATGTATGTAAATTAAATCAACAATATGTCAAAACAATCCTAACCCTAAACCCTAAAAACCAAAACCCTAAACCCTAAAACCCATAACCCTAAACCCTCAAAACCTTAAATCCTAAACTTCCAAAACTATTCTAAAACCAAAAACCTTAAACCCTAAAAACCTTAAACACTAACCCTTAAACCCTACTTCCCAGACCCTAGACCTCAAACCCAAATACCATTAACCCTAACCCTAAAAACCTTAACCCTAAACCGTAACCCTAAAAACCTGAAACCCTAATTCCCAAACCTTAACCTCTGACTTAAAAACGTCAAATCCAAAACATGGCTGAAACAAAAAAAAAAATTTAAACTGACACAAACCGCATATGTCAATTGCGGTTTCTAAATTTTTTAAGAAACCGCAATTGCCATATGCGGTTTCATATTGGAATTTTTTTTTTTCGAAATTGAAGAAACCGCAAAGCTGAAATGCGGTTTTTTTTTGCGGTTTCAACTTGTCAGATAGTCGTTAAATTTTTTTAAGAAACCACAATTGAGCCATGCGGTTTCTTCAATAATGAAGAAACCGCATTTCAGCTTTGCGGTTTCAACTTTGCTGAATTTTTTTTTTTAAATTTGCTGAACAGTTTTCGACATCTTTACAGAAACCGCATGGTTCAATTGTGGTTTCTTAAAAAAATTTAACGACCATCTGACAAGTTAAAAAAAAAAGAAACAAAATTAAAACCAAGCAGAAACCGCATTCTTAAATTTCGGAGACCCTACTTTTATACCAGTACACCGCGGAACCCCAATTTCCAGACGATTTTGATTTTTGACACTTTTCTTAGAAATTAACCTATTTCTTGCTATGGGCCACGGCCCCACCTCGGTCACCTAAAGCTGTTATCGAAGACTTATGCCACCTCAATTCCTATGACGTGCCTCCTGTTGGCACGTGGCTGATGTGCATCTGGTACTAAATCTAATATGTGCCAATACTATATATCTAGGATCTGACATACAATATTTATATGACTGTCACATCATTCTTGATGTTCGAGATCCTTACCATGGTTTGCGGGTATGAATATACCTTGTTTTCACACCCAAAGTAAATTTCATTGTTCAGCTTTCTAATTGTTCTTGGCTCCAGAACTCCCACTTATCTGACTTAGGCATTAGAGTCATCTTGGGAGTCTTACCTGACTCTGTGCCTTTTTCGTATTACTGTGTCTGCAGGTTGTAGCTCAGCTCGGTTCCAATCTTTTCCTGCCTGCACACCTAAAATTCTTAACTCCACACTACATAGGTTACTAACTTCACTTGATTCTTATTTCTTGCACTTCTAACTCCACTCACCCATTGCATTTTTTTTGCCTGACATACGAATGAGCTTCACGCCGTTTCTGTTTCATTTCAAAGAAACTCACACACTTGTGAATGTCAATTGCTCCAAATTTTCACCACAAACTCTAGGACATTCCGCTGTTAGAATCTGAAATAGATGCAATAATTGTTTTTGGTTAGAAGAACAGACTAAAGTGGTTAGAATTAGAAACTGAAGTGTAAAAGAAAAAAAGAAACTAGATGGTTGGAATCGTTGCTGCTTGTTTCTTGGTGTATCCTCAATTTCGTTGATAATAGAAGATGTCAAATGTTACAAGAACTGCCATAGCACAGGATAAGCACGGGCTTGCACATTGGAGCAAACACAAAATCATTTATCCACAATCAGTAAGATCTGAATGTAGGGCCTCAAATTCCTTGGACTTCAACTTTAGTTGTTTTAACCACTAAATCAAGAACTCATGATTCTTCTTGGGTGAATTCTGCAAGAAACTATCTTTCCAATTGGAAAAAAATAAGGCCATCTTTTGACAGTCAACAGAATCCAGCAAGAGAGATCATATCATATGCTGTATCCACTAGATACTGAGGTGACAGAAATGGGAAATGTAAACGCCCATTGGCTTTTTAACATCAAGAATCTTTTTTCCAGCCAACTGATTACAGAACACGAACAATTCACTGGGGATATAATAGTGCTGAAGCGAGATCAAGGGAATATTTACCCGTCCAATGGATCTGAAAGCTTTCCAAAAGCACAAAGCAAAAGGCAAGAAGCCTAAATCACACAACCAGGGAGATATTCAGTGGGATCACGACCAAGGAAACTTGGCATCTATTGATTCAAAAAAAAATGTGGTTCGAAAACATGAACGAAATCTAAAAGGTTTCATGATATACACCGCTCAGATTGAACATTAGTGTACAAATTTTCCAATCATCACACTCCATGTCCAAGCGGAAAATCACAAAACAAGGATCTTGATTTTAGCACTCGCTTCAAGTGACAACCTTCAGGTCTTCAATTTGCTCTCCAAATTCTTTAGCAGAATGCTCTGCAGATTTGCTACAGTGGTGCAGCTCAATTAGTGAGATGATAGGGAGTTCCGAATACCATAAGGGATCTTCTCTGGGGATTTGCAAGACCTCAGAAGCAGGTGTTCAAAGCATGAAAGTGATTAACACTTGTGGCTTTCCAGTGCACCAAATTAGTATTTTCAACTAGCTATGACTTCAGACAACCAAATACCTCCAGTTAGTTCCCATCTTGGTCCTTGAAAAGTGAAGTTTTTCGGTTTGAGTACCATGAGGTGGCTTAAATTGGCAAAATGATCATATCCACCCATGGAAGATAGCTCCAACACAATATCAGTTTCTTGAGATTGTATGACAAAGCAAACCATCTTAAATCCCTTGTTTTTCTGGTTTCTCTGAAGAAGGAACAGTTGAGAGTTTCCAGCTGATACAACGAGTGCAGATTGGTCAGGCATTGGAATGAAACACCCATAATGTACTCTTTTTCTGTTTCACAGGTGCCAAGCTTATTAAGCTGTGGCATGGTGCCAGAAACTTCCTTGTGCAAGAAGAAAAGCTAATCGTGGATAGACTTAGCATGTATTGTGGGGCAAAAGGTCGGCAAAAGTTCTTCCTACCAATTGTGGGATTCTTCAAGTGACTAACTGCATTACTATGGAGATGACTCAAGGAAGGCATGCTCCAAATTCCAAACTCAGAATTGGGCTTTTCCATGGACCACGAATAAGTATTGTTTGGAGATTTCTAAGCTGGGATATTGACGCAGGAAGGTCACAAGTAACATTAAATGCAATATACCTCAAAAGAGCCATGTCCAGTATAAGCACAGGGAAATGATCAAAATGCAGAAAGTATATGTCGAATACTCTGAGCAATTTAAGTTGTAATTCCAACACTAGGAGATTTTGCAAAAAAGCCATAGCCCAAACTAAAACACATCAAAGATATGGCATGTGGAAATGAAGGCACCAAATAATCACTGATAGAGTCCAAATGGATACTGAGACAACGCAGATCCCATATACCGGCTTGAAAACCTTGGGCATCTTTCAGTATCAACATACATGACCTTTTCTTTCTCAGCTTCTCTCAGGCATAATTCCCGCAAGAAATCATGGAGGCGACATATTTGATTTCCCCACTGGAATTTCTCTTTCCTGCCAAGACTAAGTTTCTGCAAATAAGGTCTTCAAGAATATACTCTGCAACCTTTTCCATGTCATTTATGAGTTTTGGATCCAAGAAACCTTCAGCCACCCAAAGACAAACTAGTTTCTGAACTTCAATGACGTAGTCTTCAGGGAAAGCAGCCAGAAAAAATCAACAGGCTTTCAGGCGATTGGGCAATTTGTTGTAACTCAAAGCATGTCCAGGCAATTTGTAGGATCATCACGCACAAGTGACCTTAAACTATCTGCAATATCTTGCTAGCAGTCTCGCGTTCTCGGGATCTTTGAGAGAAGACCAGCAACAACGACAATTGCTAGAGGTAGTCCATGACATTTATTACACGACTTCCTTTTCTGTCATCCGGATAATATCCCCAGACGGCATTCCAGGCCTTAATACTCCACAAATCATCCATAAAAATAATACATTCTACCCTTCAGTTTTCTGTAAAGCTCTTCACCTATATCTTCTTTTCTCTTTTCATGCCTTTCGTAAGTGGGCTGTGAAACAGAGAACAAAAGACTGAAAAGCAAATCTTTGACTTCAGAAACTTGGGATACTGTGACCCATGCAGGGCAATGGAAGTACAAGTCAATGGAATAATTATAAAATATCCTTCTAGCAAGAGTAGTTTTGCCAATCCCACCCACACCCACAATTTGTCAGAATTTCTAGTTGAAATAGTGGTGTTCTAGTGAGTTTTTCTACGAGTATGCAGATGTCGTCTTCAAGACCCACCACAACATCCTCCTGTTTTGGATTACTATGGAACAAACTATTAACAGAAGTAGACCCTGATTGCAAATCTACCACGAACAGTTCCCTAAGGTTTGTTGTTTCAATTTCTTTCCCGAAAGGCCAAGCTTTTTTCAAAGTCTGCAGCAAACATTGATGAATATCTTCTGCACGGAAAATCTTTTTGACCTGTATCTCGAGAAGTTTTGCATACTCCAGTTTCGTACACATATAGATCATTTTTGAATTCTGTAAATGCATGCTCGACTTGATTGTCCACCACACATACTTCAACAAAATTGCTTGCTTGATATGCCACATCTTGTATACTTTCCTTTCCACCATATGATAACGGCATCGTTAGGAGGACTATCAAGAAGATCAGCAGATTCTGATGCTCCTGACAAAGAAGTGTTGTTTCTGTAGCGACATCATGGAAAAGGGTCATAGCCAAATGCCGTCCACTTACTGCCTTAGCAATACCTGCCCGAACATTGTTGAATGGCCTCATATCAAGTAATTCTTTCAGCTTTGCTTGAAATGAACTCGTCTCTTCCCATATCTTTTCCTTTTCTTCCTTCATATTTGATATTCTACAAATAAAAGATCCCACCTGGAGTGACTCTAGAAGAAAAGTATTTTCTCTTCTCACTGGATATTTTAACAGAAGCCACTCAAGATCATACTCAACAGTTCTAATATAATCTATGGTTCTCAGAGATACCAGTATTAGTCTAGCTTGCTCCGGCCTATGATCTCGCTCATTTGCTGCTAGTTTCAAAGGCTTTATGACTTCATCCACTTTTTTATTGAAACCTTTGGCCTGAATTATCTTAATTTTGAAAAGAATACAGGGGAATTTCTCCAGATATTCAAGGGTTTGAATTAAAGAAGTCACTTCAGCATGAGTCATCTGTTTCTTCCTCTCTATCCCCCACATTAAGAAATTTTCAGAATTACTACAAATTAGGTATGATCCAATACCAACCAAAATAGTAATAATAATATCAGTAGTAATAAAGGATATAACCTTTTGTCCCAAAAAGATATGCATCAAATACCTACTTAGTACATGATAAGATTAAAAAACTGCTATAACTGAATGCTACTTCTCCCGAGAATGGCAAGATGAATAAAGTTCTCAACTTTTGGCATCAGCAGAAGGATTTTCTTAAATAGATTTCAAAGTTCAGTAATTGATTAGTGTGACAGGTAATAACAGCAAATTGAAAGAGAAGCTTGAATAAGATAACTTGCAAAAAGAACAAAGAACAGTGAATTCAGAAGAACCAGTCTTACTGCTATTGAAGGGAATGGCAAGCTGAGAGGGAACATTGAACTTTGACGTCAGGCAACAGAAGAAAATGTCAACTGAACTTGCAGGCTTGAGTTGTGAAATGAAATGCAAGATGGATAGACTGAAAATCAACGGTGAGACACTGTGGAACTGTAGATTGTCAGCCACAATTATATCCTGAAGTGTTACAATCGTGCACAAACACATAAATAGTATCGATTTACAAAAATGATTGTAGGATTACCATCTTGCAACATCGGAAAATTGTGTGGCAAGAGTTCTTTTTTTTGTTGACATGATAATATCATCTTTGCTGATGCCTGTTGCAGAATTCTGTTGACAGTAATGAATGAAGCAATGACAGTCATTTTTGTCATTTTATGGCAAGGGAGTTAGTGGCACAACCACATTGACATATGTACTCGCTACTCTCCAAGTACTATGCAAGTGCAGTATGCCGCTTAATTCTGTCCATCTTCCTGGATTTTTATTTGTTGATCTGGTGAGATCGAATAGTACGTTCGTCATATAGAAGTACAAAATGCGCACTTGTTCTCTCAATTGTGTCTTAAAAAATTTAGAACACGTGAGCTTAATGGGACAAACAAAATCTAAAATATAAGGTAGCTCTGTTCTAAACGTTTAGTAAATCATAAGTTACTACCAAAAAGCATCTCCACAACATGCTTCTTCAAAAAATAGCTCCTTTGTAATAGGATATTGCCAAAAGGGTAGCGGAAAAACCTGACCCAAAGAGGTGCCATGTCTACCAATTCTCTTTGAATTTCAACAACTAGTAGTTCCTTCTTTCGGTATACAAGTAAAATTAGCAGTACTAACTTCCAGCTGCAAGAATATGTGACATGCAAAAGTGCTACCAACTTACTGATTTACAAGATTACTAGTTCACTTAATCAGAAACATTAAGCCAGGAGAGAAGTGTATGATGGACACTCAAGCATGCTAGACTAAAAACATGCCAAATAGAGCACCAATTAACTGCTTTATACTCGTAACCATATTGCTAAACTAACAAAAATTGCACCAAGATCCTCAATTATAACTGACATTCATCAATCCTATTTTTATGCAGCTGAAACGCAGGAGTGATCCACTTCCCACAGCTGCACTGCATGCCAGCCCAATTAAAGGATCCCAACCGGGTTTTACAACCCATGCACTGAATCTTGTCTTCCACACCACCATCTTGTACTGTCAGCAAATATGAGTTGAATGATGTTAGTGCAAGACAAATATACAATATTATGAATGAAAAGCACGAAATCTGCAAATTGACTAACATGATTCCATCCACTTCATGGGCTCCACAAAAATAGATGAGCATTCAGGTGGCTGATTTTCCACTTCATTGTGAGTTCTCTTTTTCCACTTAAAACACTTCTGTCCTCCTCCACGTTCATGGGGAACAACCATCTCCTCTGTAGCAACCATTCTTCGACACTTCTTGCAGCGGTACATGACTTGAGGTTTCGAATCAGAGCCCATGTCAGACTGATTAGGTGCTTCCATTGCAGCTATTTATTTCATGCCACCCAAAAGGGAAAAAAGAACACATGAACATGGAGCACAACAAGGTATTTTAAATACATGGTCTCAGAAAAACGAAAAACTAAAAGAGGCAGTAATCATGTCAGGCAATATTCCAAGATATTGAGATTTCACACATCCTCTAACACAAGTTTTTAAAAAAACCTCACATAGAGAGGAAATACGCGCGATCACCAACTTCAGATTTACTAATTTCTGGAACAGAACAACTACATTCTTCTGTAATAATTAGTCTAAGTAGAAAAAAAACCAAGAAGATTTCATTATCCAAATCAAAATTGATACGAATGAAACAATAACTACTCAGAAGTAAACCATGCAAAACTGAGCTAAAAGCATGAGACAGGGAGTGATTAGGTGCACACCCACGTGCATATAGACATGTACCATTGTCTAAATAGAACTTTAGAAAGGAGCCATTAGACCCTCAACTACCTTATCTCAGAAACAATTACGTCTACACAACAATTAGGGATTTTACAAGTCAAATCTTTTAAATAACCATTGAATTAGTTCAGGAGCACTTAGAGTTCTCCCTGCCGTCAGATTCAGTATTCGAATCCCTTTCCATCACCGATAGGGATGAGGACAGAAGACACCCATAGGGATGAGAACAGAGCTGTAAATAAACGTGGCAGGGTTAAAAAGGGTTTTGGAGGCTTTCTTGGGGGGGGTGTTGTTTCTGTGTTGATAATGGTAAGAAAGATGGGATTTTTATAATCTCCAATAAATGGGTTATGTTGGATAAATCTTCATAAATTAGTAAAACACTGAAATTGTCTGATAAAATCGAAGAACCAGGAAAGGGGTTATATTTTTGTGTGTACCTGATTTTGGGCAATCCGTTCCCATGAGACAAGACAATCCGCATCAGTGGTGAAGAAGATTTGAGAAGGCGCTAGGGGTTTAATAGCAGAGGGAGAGGACAGAGTTCCCCGCAAAACCGAACATTCGTTTTCCTGTGTTCAGCTCAAGAAACGGGCCATCAGGTCCTGGGTCGGTTCGGATTGCGTATTCGCTCTTCTAATTCTAACTCTAGGCCTTGTCCTAAATTACACGTGTATTATAACATACGCATGCTTAGAAACATTTACAAATTTTTTGGGATGGGAAATTCACCATTTTAGTACCTAAACATTTTTATTAAAACTGATTTCATCTCTAATGAATTATTTTAACCAATTTAGTTCTTGAACAAGTTTTTTACTTTCAATATAGGACTTTTGATCTAATTTCACTCAATTTGCTTGAACCTACAATAGCATAATCATCACACCGGTCTAACCTTCTATGATCAACAGATGACACATATCAAAAAGATTACTATAACTGCTTAATGCCTAAAATTGCTTAACGTTCAATATAGTTCTCAACCCTTTATTTTAGATGTTAAACAATTTTAATGATCTTTCTAATCTATTTCGTCTATTAATTACAAAAGACTAGGCCTAAATGACAATTATGCCCCAATAAGTCCATGTGAATTAAGCAAAATTCAGTCAAAAGTCCTACATTGGAAGTAAAAAACTTGTTTGAGGACTAAATTGGTTAAAATAATTCATTAAGAACGAAATTGGTTTTAGTAAAAATGTTCAAGGATCAAAATGGCGAAATTCCCTTTTTGGATTCAGAAATTGTGTGAAAGAATTTTTACTCTCCCTCACATTTGGCGGAAAAAAGTAAAAATTAGTATATTTAAGGCAATGTGTAGATTAATGTAAGATACGCTTCGCTAAAGAAGAATTGCATCAATCAAACATGGATCACCTAAGAAATACTACTTTACTTTGAATTTGGCTAGAAATCATGATTCTTCGAGGGTAAAGTCTTAGGTTTTGGAGGTTGGGGTTAGGTTAGGGTGTGGAAGACAGTAGATTTTTAGAGGAAAAAGGAAGGAAAGAAAAGAAAAGAATATTGGATTTATTTCTATTTTTTTCTTTTGCATTTTCTTTTTATAAGAAGTATTGTCATAAATGGCACCAATCAAAGAACAGTTTGGAAATAAAAGAAGGAGAGGAAAGAAAAACAGAAGGTAATGACGTTCTGATCTAGGTGGGAATGAGATTAGTGTTAGCCAATATGTGTCTAGTATTAGGCAATGAGTAGATTAATGTGAGATGTAGTTTATTTGAAAAGAATTGCATTTTCAAATGGAACATTTGAGAAATACTACTTTACTTCTTATAATGCTAAAATTTGATTTGTATGATTATTATTTATTCAACTATACTCGATTTTATCTATTAGGAATTAGGCATGATATTGACACATTTGTTTGATATTCATACACTTCCGCTATTTCAATTTAGTTTAGAATGCAAAAAATCAAAGCAATGAACGTGCAAAAATAGTGAATAGTAGTGAATAGTGATTAATTTAAGATCATCTTGATTAGTAATACATTATTTCTAGACTTTTGGCACCTTAAACTGTAGAAAATAACGTAAACAATCTAAATGAATGAGTTAGGTTGCTGCTTTTATATTTTAGTCTCAACTTGGTTCTTGGCCCAGTAAAATGAATGGGGATTAATTCGGAACATTTTCCTTAGTAAAACATTTGTTTGGTTAGCATGATTTGTAGAAAAAATTTTCAATTATTATTCAACTTGGATCATAAACATAATTTTTAACCATTTTCTTATTTCACATACATTATATCACAAAAAGTGGTACAGTGTTATTCCAAATAATTTTTTTCAAATAATCTCCTATTGAAACACACACATATTGTTTTAGACTTTTGACATCCCACTTGGGGGTATAAATGAACCAATCTACTTGTGAGTAGCTTGGTGCTCGACTCCAAAATAACTCGACTTGACTTGATTTTCTCTAGTGAGAAAATCGAGTCGAGTTTAAATTCTAAAATACTAGACTCGAATACTTGCAAGCCTTATCGAGCATTAACTATATATATATATATGAGAATAGTTCTAAACCTTTCCACAGCATAACTACAAACCTAAATCTTTTATTCATTCAATATGCCACCACCTACTTGACTACCTCCTCTATTCTCTTGACTATTTATTTGTCAATCTCCTCTGTTGTATCTTTTTTTTTTTTTTGGTTTTTCTTGTTTCCTATAACTCTGTGGCTATTGTTCTTTGAATACAAATTTTGGTCTGTTCTTTGAAAAATTATATAAGGATGAACTTCTCAATTTTTTTCATCAACAGCATGAAATAGGAAATTTCTTCGACTTTGTTTTTGAAAATTGCTTTAGAATATATATATATATATATATATATATATATATATTTGGCTTTTGAAGCTTAGGGCTTGGAAAAAATAGAGCGCTTGATTGAGTTCGAGTTAAGCAAATGCGTACTCAACAAATTCAAGTATACCTATGGGGATCGAGTTTGATCTCGAGTATGGTGATATTCAAACTTAATTCGATTCAATTATATCCCTAATCTCGCCAACCGTGGAAAATTGAGTAAACAATCTAAACGAATCAGTTGAGCGTGCTGCTTTTGTAGGCCTAGGAGAGCCCTTTTAGTCTCAACGTAGTTCTTGGCCTCCTCATTTTTGTGTTCTCTCAAGCCCATTTGGCCCATTAATTTAGGTTGTGCTCTCAATAGATCAACTCTATAATCATGGTTAGACTCAGTACTTAGATAAATTCAAGATAACTTTAGATTTGGGACCTCCTCAGTGGAAATTTTGTCCAATTCTGTCTAATTTGTATTTCTTATAAAATTTGATTTAAATTGGTAAAACTTTTCATATAAATCTAAATTTTGTTAATTCATACAACTAGTTCATAATAATACTGAAATTATACGAATTAACATCAAAAGTTAAAACAATTACAATAAGTGGACAAAATCAATTGGAAGGGCCGTGATCCAATAACTCTCAAGTAATTCCATTAGTGTGTGAATGGTGTCCCCATCCCCCAACGCCCAACTCAAGTGCGTGAAGGCATGTTGGAGTTCGACAAAGATCACGAGTTCATGATCTTATTAAGACAAATTAACCCCATGAAGTTTCCTATAAAACTTTCGGCACTTTATATTTTGAATTTCAATAATAGCACTAGTCTAATTAGATCTAATCAACAAATAAAAATATACAACAAAACCCAATTCCAATTGAAACAAAAGTAGGGCTATAAATCGAATCAAACAACTTGGTACTCGACTCGAGTTTGGCTTGAGTCAACCTCGTTCAATGTTGTTTATCTAGAAATCAATCCAAATCCAAACATGATTTCAAGATCAAAAATATTAACGAACCAATTATGATTTTTACGTTGTTCAATTCGTTATGTTCACGAACATATAAGGCAAGTCACTTCATAAAAATATGCATATAGTTTCTTCCTTAATTCCAGTTCTTTCTTTCTTCTATATTACTCATCTTTTAAGATAGCAAGTATATGATAGGCATAATTGATTTTAATCATTTTTTTATTGATTGTAATAAATTTCTTAACTACCAGAGAGCAAAAATTAAGGGAAAAAGAAAAATAGATTAACATGAAAATCTATATATTATATACTATGAAGATGTCCATGGTTTCTTATCCTCTCCAGATTGAAAGATGAACTAAACTATTTGATATTGAATCGCATTCAACTTGAAAATTACTTGTTTGAACTTGGTTCACTAGTTAGTCAAACCAACATTGAATAGCATTTTGTTGTTTTATGTTCGATAACATTAAGCTTGATAAAAAAAAAACTCATTCAACCTCAATTTGACAAAAACTCGTTTAAGTTTGATTCAATAAATAAACAAATCAAACTTGAACAAACTTTCAATCCCATTAGAATAATCAAACAAACTTGAATATTAGGGTGTTTGGTTTGATTAGTCTCTTTTACACCCCTAAGCAAAATCAATTTAGCACTGCAAGTTATGGTGAGTTAGTACTTGCATCAATTAGGAAACTCTTTAAATAGCATAAATATGTCAATGAACTTGTGTTCGAAAGAACGACACAGCCATCACAAAAGTAACTAATTGCCATCGATTTGCTGAACTTCCTCACTTTTCTCACCTAATTGAGACGATGAGGTCCATTTTTAATCTGGGTAAATGTTAGAAATGTCACAAATTTGATGGTTGCTGACTTAATTCAACATTAACGGTATACTTATCGACTTATTTCAATATTTAGGTATACCATTTGAAGATCGAGGTAGTAAATTTTACTTGCGCAATCATCTAATTAAAATATCTTACATGTCACATTCAATGAAAAGTTGAATTTTCATAATTCATTTTTCAATGTGATTCTTTAATGCTAATGTTTGAATACCATGTCTAAATAAAGGATTTTTTTAATAGGTGTCCAATGGATACATATTTATACAACTAAATCACACTCAGTCTACAATGTGAATAAATAAACTGATAATTATTATTCTCTCTTGCATTTAAATTTTTTTAATTAACTTTTCTTTTTCAAAAATTTAACTATTAAACTACATCTTAACTGATTGTCTAGTGAATACTGGTTATACACTCCCTGTAAACAAATACTACATGAAATTGATACGATTAAGGTCGCTTTTCAAGCATGGTCCGGACAGAAGAGCCACAACCACTGCCTTGGTGGGATCGACCACTGGATGGTAAATTGTCTATTCATTGAACTACAAAGACCGACATTGTACGGGATGGCTTTAGCATAAACTTTGTTGAGTAGTTCATGAAATTCTTTATTTGTGGCCAGTTCCAGTCTGATTAATCAAAGTTAAACTAAACAACATTAGATGATTGGAGTATGGTCAAAGTATCTTTCTTACAAAAACTTCATTCAAAGGGACAAGGAATAAATGACGTTTTCTCAATTAGTTGGGACGTTTCGATTGAGCAGCTCCTTGGTCTTTACAAGGACAAAGAAGTAGAGGTGAAGATCTAGATCTTGTGGCCTTGGGGTTTCTAGAGAAGGCAATTAGATTATCTTATGAACATTATGTTTTTGGCTGGTATGGTTCCGGAAATAGTATGCATACAGATGATATTGCGAAAAGGAATAATGGCATGGGTTCTAGAGTGGTAGAAAGTTAAAAAAAAAAAGTGTTGATATTTTGAAAAACTAATATTAGATACATATGGTATGTGTGGCTTAAGTTTACTAATGAGTGCTTACTGGATATCTATTGGAAAAATCCTATATATATATATATGTATGTATATTAGTCATCTCTCTTTTTGCTCTAGATTTATTTTAGATTTGTATAACATTGCCTAAAATGTCACCTGTAATTGTATGTTAGACATTATAATAAATAGAAAACAACTTCAAGATCCTTGTCATTTTAATTATGGGGATTACAGTTTTATTGAGAGATAAATTGTAGAAAGATTTATAAATAGCGCATCAATTAAAGCTGCTTTTCTTTTCTTTGCTTTTGAGAAAGATTCAAGCTGGCTTGCCACCAATATAATAACCTATAAGTTTGATTGACTTTCATTTTCTTACTTCAAACCAGGTGGGGAGTATAATTTCCTTTGCCTTTGGTATCCTTTGTCATGTAAGAAGACAAATTGTAATTCAAACGCACAACAAGAACACATGTAATCTAACTATAATATAATAAGAATGAGTTGCTTCTCTCCGTACCAACTTCATGCACTGTCATGTGGCACAGTGAGTAAGTTGAGGAGTTCATTTTGCTTCCTGCTTTTGCTTTTGGTGTTGCATGGTGGATAAATTGGATTGGATTTGACAATAATATGAATTGGGCTTGAGTCAAGAATGAATGTAAGGTTTCTTTAACCTTTTTTTTTTAAGTGTTAGACAGTACAAATGTACTTAGTTGATTTTAAATTTAAATAGAAGGTTTATCAATAACGATATTGCTTAAGAAGTAAATATGAACACATTAGCCTTTCTATTACCGTTCAAATATGTATTTGTTATGTTTGTATTAGCATCTTGAGTTGTAATTTCTAACTGTTTCCATCGAAATGATTTAATTGCGGTTATTAAAAAATCATAGGTTTCTTCTTTCCTTTTTAAAGAAGTTTGTGTTGCTTTGCTCATATTAACATGTTTATTAGGATATGTGCTAGTGTTGGTATTCAATTCTACAACTGTTTTAGTTTTACTATTTTAATTGTGCTTACTAAAAATTAAATGTTTTACTTTGTTAGTTTTCTACCTATAAGATAAACAAAATTTTAAATTATTGTGCATAAACAATCCAACTAATAAAATAAAAAATTGTTGATTTTATTACCAAAGTAAAGAAAAAGTAATTTTATCATTACTAAAAAGGGCATAAATAGTCAACTACGGGAAAAAAGAAATACCGAAAATTGATAACTTTTATAGCCTAAAAAAATAGCTAAGAGATTATTTAGTTGACAGTGTGAATATATATATATATATATAAAGCTCTCCCGCTGTTAGTGTTTTTTCAGATGTGACATTCTGTTGAATTTTTGCCAAACCAACAAGAAA
The DNA here is from genome assembly GCA_013103745.1 of Gardenia jasminoides. Classification (NCBI taxonomy): domain Eukaryota; kingdom Viridiplantae; phylum Streptophyta; class Magnoliopsida; order Gentianales; family Rubiaceae; genus Gardenia; species Gardenia jasminoides. Next base: position 9,800,951 of record CM023095.1, on the reverse strand, counting down.
TAAAACAAAAATATTGCATTTGCTTTTGTAAGTTGTGACAGCAGCAACCGCCAGATTGTTCCTTCAAAGTAGAGCATTTCACAATCATATGACGATATACCAAACACTAAAGAGTGTTTGACCAGATTTCCAAACACGTAAATGTAAATCGAGCAAGAGATATCTAGATTGAATTCCAAACAAGGAATACAAGAGTATAAAAAGAAAAAAGTAAAGAAAAAAAAAGTCAATGGATAGAATATGTATCCTGATACTCAAAATTTTGAGAGGAAATGGATTATGATGCCAAAAAAGATGTATCGATCAATAACTAAAAGCTATGTGTTAGTCAACCATAATTTAATCCAACAATTCAACACGATGCCCCTTTACCGTATACGTCTTTTACTTTGAATAAGTTGCAATGGATTTGAATAATTAGGTTTTATCTGTTATTGATGGTGAAGAAAATGATCAGATACAGAATCTCTTTGCGTCTTTCCCGACAAACATTAGCCAACTGCACAAAGGAGTTGAAGAACAAGATACTGAAAGGCACACACCACCCACCCAGTTGAAGTGCGCAATAGGAAGCAAAAAGAATGGGGGGAAAAAAGGTGGAGGCATACCACACTCTTTCTAGCAATTTTGATAAAATTGTTATAAGTTGGTTAATTATCGTTTCTGTGAGCTTAGAACACAAAACATTTGATTTGTTCTAGTAATTTCTCTGAAAGGTCTCTAAGATGTTTTACGAATTCTTTTAAATTTCTACGTGATTTTTTTTCTTGGTAACTACTAGCATATTTTCATATTTTTGTCTGAAACCGGTAATTTTTTTTTTTTTTTGGTAAGAACGAGATCTTGAACGCAATACCTTTTACTTATAATATCACCCACCTTACCATCCAACCCACCAGTAAGTAGTAGCATGCATCAAGAATATATGCAAATGCTTATACAAGTAGTATCATTGGCTAATTATGTAGCTTGTAGACTTTATGACTTGTTTTAGTTTGATTTTTTAACCTTTTCCTCAGATCATTTACTAAAAAGGGAGAATCTGAAAAGCCCTATCTGGCTCAAATTGCTTTTAAAGAAATAAGAAAAGAAAAAGAAAACAAAAGATGCATGGAATGTTCTTGACACAGAGGCTTTCCAAGGAGATAAATATTGTAAAAAATAATATATCGAATAGGTATTTATTAACAAAATGATTATTTATGTTTCGAAAGCTGAGATGTCAGTTGTTTGATTGATAATGTACAGTTTATGATGTAATGGAGCTATAATGCTCTTTATATATGCAAGTCTACCCATTTTGTTCAAAGAAAATATTTAAAATTTGCTCAAAAAGAATTAAAAAAAAAGAGTATTGATCAGCACTTCGCTTTTAAAAGAAGTATTTTCCAACGTTTTTCTAACAGCTCCACCAAAAGCCACCTGAGAAGTAAGAAATCAGTTATTGGCCAAGTCAATCGTGGAATCTGATTATTGATACACATTCCATCTCTAAAATGAGGTCCCATTAGAAAAAGTACACTAAATATGTTTCATTTTAACGTAAAATAATAGAATAATCATATGAAAAGGTCCACAGTTGATTAGGTTGACAACATTTTCTTTATTTGTTATAGCAGTTGGTATGGCACTGAATGTTCCGTTCTGCGATTGTGAGTCCAGTTTGGAGTCTGAAATTGTTAAGATTCTGGATTTTGAAGACTAAACGCAATTAGAAAATAAAAAAAAGTACAAAATCAAAGGTATAAACCAGAGAAGATCAGGATTCAACGAGATGCATAATGGATTCTACTTACTCAAATGATTAATTAGTATCTTAATATTTGACCTTTAAGCTACACCCCATCACTCAAGCAAAGAGCAGAAGAATAAAGAATGTCTAAATAAAATACAGAGTAATAATCATATATAAAAACTATTTTTTTACATTGCGCAGACAAACTAATGTACCAAATCAAGGTCGAGAAAAATAGTTCTTTCACAATGTAACCATAATTGCAAGTGATAAACTTAGCCTTCATCAAGATAATATATCAGGTTTGACAACGAAATGTGGCTCAATTCAAAGATATTTTGTCTATAATTGAGAGGTCAAGAGTTCGAGTCATTATGTGAGCAAATGGGGAATCATTATTGATTCTTTAAATATATATATATGTGTGTGTGTGTATTAGGGTTCAACTCCTATAGCTATTTATTGTAGCAGTTTGTAATTTCTATTCCTTCTTCTGCAAAAGATTGAATTAGCAACTCGAGACAAAACAAATTTTGGACACTCATCCCAACCTAGGCTTTCTTCAAAGTTTCAAGAGGTTAATCCCCTTGTGCTCCCCTGCTCTTTCCAAAATGAGCTCCCTTCAACAACCAAAATCAGAGCTTTGCCGCAATATCTGATAAAATACAATACGGAAGTTGCATTGGATCTTAGTCCTTTCATATTAAGTTTCATCTCAATTTGATATCTCCAAAACTTGTTTGGTAATTGATTTGGAGGTTCAAAGGGATTAATTTCTCAAGCAGATATCCCTTCAAGAATTTAACACATTGGACGGAATTAGAATAGAAAAGTTTTGAAATAACTTTAAACTTTTGCAATTCATATTTCCATGAATGTCCCTAAGTTTTTTTTTTTTTTTTTGATAGATGGAAGAATTTGATAAATTGCCGTCAACCTCAAATTAACTAGCTTTTGGCATGCTTGAAAGTCACGAAGAGCTACTCCACTAAAAAGTTCGACTTTTAGCATGCATAATACTATTGATAAATTTCGAGGAAAAAAAATTTCAAGAGCACAACTGAAAAATGATCAAAGTTAGAGGGATGAAAATGTAGTTTGGGCCACAAAGAAGTCAAAAAGACAAAAAAAGAAATAAATAAATCACTAGTCTACTTCCCCTTCATGTCAATCTCATAACAAATCACAACCCTTGTAACAAAATTGAAAATTCGAGGTGTGCCTTAAAAAAAACCAACTGGGGTCATGACATTATAGTAGTTGAAGTGGTCGATAAGTTGAAAATCAATGTCGAGTAATTCTTTAAAGGCCATGTCAGAGTTGAAAACTTTGTAAATTACCTCATTATGTAGCTAATTAATCCATCATTACTTCATTAGTGTAATGATTTTACACACCCAATATGTGTCATTATTATGAAGCTATATTTGTTTTTCTATTTTGGTAAAGTTGAGGTCTCACACTTTAGAGGTCCTAAATTCTAAGCCCCACTCCCATTTCTTAAATCTCACTCCGTCTCTGCTAAGAAACAAAATCTATTTTATTGTTTAAAGAAAGTTAATATGTTTTTAAACAAATGGATGGCACTAAAAGAACACTCTTCCTATCTATGTAGTGTGTACTTAGATTTTTTGTTTTCCGCCTTTTTTTTTCGAAACGATAAATATATATTGCATAAGGAAACTAAACTGTACACAAGCGAGTAGAGGCTCGACTTAAGACTATACATGCAGCGCATTGGAGCACTGAGGTATTTGAACCTCTTCATCTTGTACTATGCCAAGTGCATATTTGCTAATTCCACTGCTTTCATTACAAGTATCATTTTCAACTAGACAAAAGGAGCACATTTGAAACAACACACTTAAATGCTTGATATCATCTACTAGAGTTGCCATTCTAGCATTCATCGATTTCTGGAGTTGAATAATTCTGATGACTTCCTTGTCTTGGGTTCCAACTATGATTTTCCTCCATCCCTTCATTGTAGCCTTGCTCAGGGTCAATTTGATTGCATTCACTTTGTCCAGTAGATGATTATCCATACATCTCTCTCTCATGGCCCATCCCTCCCTATGTGCTGTTCCAGGAGTTGTAATTGACACTCCAATTCCCATAATGCGGATCCTTTCTTGTCTATGAACAGCAATTCTGATTTGTACAACTTCAGGGTCCTCACCCATATGGTGGTAGCTTGTTTGTTGTCCTGTTTCTTCTGTGCTCATCCTAGTTGTATTGGTCTTGGTTGCCTCATATTCCATCCATTCTTCTTGCGCTTTATGTATCACTTTCCATGGAAGTTGTATTTTGCCATTAAATTCTGCATCGTTCCTGCTCTTCCAAACCTGCCAAAGTATGTGAACAATAAGAGATAGGTGCTTGTATCCTTCTGGTCTCTTCCTTGCTTCAGTAATAGTGCACCACCATTTGCTGAAGCATTGTTGTTCCGCTTCTTCCTCATTCTAGTGGATTGGGCCTACCTGCCAAATCTTCTGAGTTTCCTTGCAGTTCAATAAGATGTGTTCAATTGTTTCCACCTCTTACAAATGAGATCACCCAATCTAGTTCTGCCATAGATTACTGGCGTGGCCGGAAGTGCATTATTCAGACACTTCCATAAAAAGATCTTTAATTTATGCTTGATATCTAGCTTCCACAAAACCTTCCAACTTTTTGGTCTCTGGGCAGCCCAACTGGTTCCTTGCTCCAATCGGGCCTCTGCGATTTCTCCAGTCATCATCCTTGTCTGTATCTTGTACTCGGAGCTGACAGTATATTCCCCCATAGGACTGTGATTCCAGAAGTTGCTGTCTTCTCTTCCAACAAGGCTTATAGGAATGCACAATATCTTCTCAGCATCCTGTCTAACGAAATGTCTGAAGATCAAGTTCGTGTTCCATTTGGACTGACATATAAGTTCTGAAACTTTGTTTAGCCTACACTCCTGATTCTTTCTGGTCAGTGGCCTTCCTTGTGGGTTCCCCGGTATCCAACCATCCTCCCATATTCTAGTGTTTTTTCCATTGCCAATCTTCTTCATGATTCCTTCATTAATTAGACTTCTTGCACCAGCTAGCCCTTTCCATATCCAAGATGCATTTTGTGGAACCTTGCCTGTGAGGATTGACTCCTTAGTGTAGTATTTGCCTTTCATTACTTTGCTTACCAATAGGTTCGGGTTGGTGAGTAGTCTCCAAATTTGTTTCCCAAGTAAGGCATTATTGAAAGTCTCAAGATCCTTGAATCCTAGCCCACCCTGGTCCTTGCCTATTGTTAGGGTCTTCCATGAGGTCAGATGCATCTTGTTCTTTCCATCTGCTTCACCCTACCAATAGTTTGCCATAGTTGCATTAATGTTCCTGCAAAGCTTTTTAGACAACTTGAAGCAGGATATAGTGTATGTGGGCATTGTTAATGAAACAGCTTTTAGCATGACCTCTTTCCCCACGGCACTAAGGAGTTTGTTTTTCCAACATTGTCTTTAATGAACCCGAACACTTGTTCCTTGGTCCTTGTGATAACCATTGGGAAGCCAAGGTATTTTCCTTGATTTACCATCTGGATGTTTCCTAGTCGTTGGCAGATTTCCATCTTCTTCTGTTGGGACAAATTCTTGCTGAAAAAGATTGAGGATTTTTCCAAGTTGATCAATTGGCCAGAAGCTTTCTCATACACATTAGGGTAAAAAACATTGGCACTAAACTAATGCTCACGTCGCCTTTTGACCACTAAACAATTTTTTGGCTTAAATCAGTCATCGATCTAACTAATTAGTCAACCCATGGCCATTTAGACGATTTTTGGTCTTAATCCAACAAATTAGCAGAACACGCGTGTTTCACGTGTCCAAAATGTAAGGGTGAATTCATCCACCATACTCTTGACAGAGTTACAAGGAGATATGAAACTAAGTAAGAAGTGATTTGAATAATGGTTTGAAAGAGTTACAAGGAGATAGGGATATAAATGCAAAGTGTAAATCGCGCGTGTTCTACTAATTTGCTGGATTAAGACCAAAAATCGTCTAAATGGCCACGTGTTGACTAATTAGTTAGATCGGTGACTGATTTAATCCAAAAAATTGTTTAGTGGTTAAAAGGTGACGTGAACATTAGTTTAGTGGCCGTCAATGTTTTTTACCCTACACATTAAGAACTCTCGCAAGCTCTTCTACCTGTTGGGTGTCTGCTTTACAGAAAATCAAGGAATCATTTGCGAAGAAGAGATGTGTAATGCTTGGCCCTTGTCTGTTGATCTTCATGCTTGTTATACTCTTCACAGTGGCTGCTTTCCTCAGCATGTTGGAGAATCCTTCCGAAACTAGTAGGAACAGGTAAGGTGACAAGGGGTCACCTTGCCCAATTCCTCTCTCAGGCCTTACATATTCTTTCACTTGACCATTGATGTTGAAGGAGTAGGTTACTGTCCTAATGCATTCTGAAATCCAGCTTATCCATACCTTGTGGAATCCCATTTTTTCCATCATAGCTTCCAGAAACCTCCACTCCACTCTGTCATAGGCCTTAGACATGTCTAACTTAACTGCCATGAAAGCATCTTTTCCTTGCCTTTTATTTTTGAGATAATGTAAGAACTCATGAGAAATAATTACATTGTCCAAAATTTGTCTACCAGGGATGAAGGCTACTTGATTTTTACTTATGCAATCATTGAGCACGTTTTTGAGTCTATTGGTTAGAACTTTGCAATGATTTTGTATATGGTCGTGCAAAGACTGATGGGCCTATAATGCATAATGGAGGTGGGGTTTTTGATTTTTGGAATGAGAGTGATGACAGTATGGTTGACAGATTTGAGCATGTGACAATTATGGAAAAAGGTTTCAACGGCTTGTACCACATCCTTTTTAACAATTCCCCAGCATTGTTGAAAAAACATAGCAGACATACCATCAATGCATGGGGCTTTGTCAGGATTCATAGAGAACAAGGCCTCTTTAATTTCTTTTTCCTGAACTGGTTTAATAAGATCTTCATTTAACTCATCAGTGATGGTGCAAGGTATACCCTCAAGTACCTCATTAAAGTCCCCTACCCCTATACTGGAAAACAGATTTGTATAAAAATTTGCCACTTCCTCACTCACTTCCTCCTCAGAGTTTGTCCATGTACCATCCTCCTTTTGTAAACTCAACATTCTGTTCCTTTGCCTTTTCCCTTGGACATGAGCATGAAAGAATTTGGAGTTCTTATCTCCTTCCTTAATCCAGTTGATCCTTGATTTTTGTCTCCAAAATGCCTATTCTTCATTGTACACTGCCTTTAATTCTTTCTTTAATTCTGCCACTTTGCCTTTCCTGCCGTCCACATCTATTCCTTTTAAACCTTCCAATTGTCTTCTAATGCTTTAAATCTTTCCCCTGGAGTTTGCCTGGTAGCTATTCTTCCATCTTAGTAGTGCAACTCTAGTGTTTTTTATTTTTTTTTGACACTCTGTACATCCTAGAGCCTTCAACATTCTGCTCCCAAGCTGTTTGAATAACTTGCATAGCATCCTCTCTTCGAAGCCATCTTTTATCAAAATAAAATCTTTTTTTCCTGTTCCCTTCCTCAGGCCTGGTATCAATCATTATCATGCTGTGATCAGAGGCAAAGGTATCGACATGTTTGCACATAGCTTTCTCAAAATTTTTCTTCCAATCCTGACTGCAAAGCACCCTGTCCAACCTTTCTTTAACCTCCCCATCTTCCCAATTGTTACACCATGTCCACGGATGTCCCACAAATCCCAAATCAATCAGTTGATTTCTATTGATAAAATCTCTAAAGTCCTTGAAATTCTTTTCCTCCCTCCATACTCCCCCCACTTTTCCTCGTTGGAGGTAATATCATTAAAGTCACCTGCCAAGACCCAATTACCCCCCCAGATTCTTTTCCTTCTCTCAATGACTTTCCATTGCTGACTTCTCACTTGACTGTCACAGCTTGCATAAATCCCCACAAACCACCAGCTCATTCTGGCTTCTTGATGTTCTATAAGAGCTTCTATCATGAAGGCAGTAGTCAGCACTTCTTTCACAATGATATTCTCCTTCCATAGCAAAGCCATCCCACCAGCTGTATTACAAGCATCCACAGAAACAACATTATCTAGTTTGAGCATGTTTTTGACTTTTTGTAGATAAGGCCCTTTATTTTTGGTTTCACAGAGGAAGACCAAGCTTGGGGAGAGGAGATTATTCATCTCCCTCAGGTGGGGAATTGTCAAGGGGCTCCTCACTCCTTGACAATTCCACACCAAAAGCCTTATTCAGACCTTGGGGTCCATGTTGGGTTGGACCCCTCCCCCTCAGTTATGCTCACATGTGGTTGCCATGCACCCGTGTTTCTGCTCCTCTTCTCTTGATGCTTTGTGTTGTTCACAATTTCCATATCAAAATCCCAGTTATCTGCCTTCCTTTTTTGCTTCATTCCTTGATTGGAAATGTTCCTGTTGATTTCCTTTAGCGGCTGTCTTCTGCATTCAAGTGATTTCAATGGCTTTTTGATTCTTTTTTCTAGCCTTGACATTGCTTCCTTCCTTTTTATCTCTAAAGCCTCATCCACTTGCATAGCTTCCACTCCTGCTTCTGTTTGTTCATATCTTCCTTTCTGCAGATTATTGTTACCTCTATATCTTTGTCTTCTTCCATAATCTTGGACTTTGGCCTCAGTATTTCCTTCTCACACCTTGAGGACATATGAATCTCATTGCTTCCAAATTCCTTGTTATGAGTTCCATCTTCCTCCCAAATTCCATTTACAATTGATTGCTCACCCTCATTATTTACTGTCTGCTTTCCTTCATTTTCTGTGTTGCTTTTCATGAGATCTATGGTCTCTTTTTTGCCTTCCTCCATCCGTACTACCTGCACCTCCTTTCCCCTACTTTCTTCATCTCTCAGAACTTCTGACAGCCGCACTGGTTCTTTGTTACTTTGTGTTGCATTTTCCTCTACAGGCAAACTACTTGATGGTCTTTCTGTCTCGATCCATTCCCCAGCCTACAAGTTCCAGTACCGCTTTTGGGGGTTAGAGTTTGTTGTCACTTGCTTCTTTTGTGGTGAATTTCTACCTGTGCGTGCACGCATCCACACCCTAAACTGGTTATCCCTCTTCCCTTCATGTACTGTGGTTTGAATTTTACAAGTTTTTTCACAGTGTCCTATTCTACCACAGTTGTAACAGAAGTCTGGCATTCTCTTGTATTTGAAATTAGCCCATTTTGTTACACCCCCCACTTTCAAGGTCGTACCTCTTAACAGGGGTTGGGATATGTCCACCATTACCAGGATCTTAATATGCCTTCCATCCTTTCCACCAGTTTGTGGAACAATTACGTCCTTTACATGGTGAAATACCCTCCCAATTTTCTTCCCTGCATCCTTGGATATCTAGTGGAGTGGTAAATTCAAAACTTGAACCCAAAGTGGAGCAGTGTTGAAAGCCATCTCATCATGTTCAATGCCTTCAAACCATTTTCGTAGAACAGGAATTTGGTTGTCCAGCACCCAGGGTCCCCCATTAACGATTCTCTCCCTTTCTCCTTCCTGGGGAATGGTGAATTGGAAGGTATTCGGCCCAAGTTCTACTACCTTGAGGTCCTTAGGGTAGCTCCAAGCCAAGGTCACAAAACTTCTTACCCCTATGTAGTTTGCAATCTTTTCCCCCATGATCTTGCCTATCAAGCTATTTCGACATTCCTTCACCCCACTAGCTAATTCATCACTGCCCAAATCAGTAGTTTGCAGCTCCTTACTTGATTGAGCAAAATTTTGCAATATTTCAGTGATCTCATCCGCCATGAAACTTATTCTGAGTTACTCATTGTAAAGCTCAACTATCTAACGGATTTTAAAGAGGATCTTACTAAACCAGTGTTAAAGAGAAGCTAAAGATGAGTTGTTCACTAGGTAAAAGCTACTGGTAGACAAATAAAAACTAAAGACTACAGAGATGCAAGCAGAGTTGGCAAGGAAAGATGTTTTGTAGCAGAGAAGTTACCTATCCAAGCATCTTCCAGAGTGGATGGAGGCGCCCATATTCCTTTGTTCTTGCTGGTAATCATCCTCTGTTGCCTCCCAGTAGCTGAACTACTTTTGTACAGCGAGTATATAAAGCCTTCTTCCAGTCTTGTTAACATAAATTACTGCTAATACTTCTTGCTAGCATTAAATGCTCATTGGTTTGATCAGTGGAGATTCGTAGTACTTGAATTGCACTTTGGATTTGGTTTTCGGATTTGAATGTGTTTAAGAAGGTTTGAAGAGTTTGAAAAATTGAAAAGTTGAAAAGTTGAAAAAGCAGCAGAACTCCCACCAAAAGGAGAAAAGGTCTCTTACCTAGAGAGAGAAAAACCTCTACACACTCGAGAGGAAAAAACTCCCATTTGTTTTTGTTTTCCGCCTTACGTACTTAGAAACTGGTGTATTACTATCCCCCAAATGCAACTCTTCCTCTCACCACCTAGTCTCACAACCCAACCTAACATCACTATTAGGAGACTCATTAAATTAGAAAGGGTTATAATGTCGAATTTTGGAGTTTATCCATCAAAGCATTGGATAATATTTAAAGTTAACTTGTCAAAAATGGCCACTAGTTCTACATTTGGTAACAATAGAACCTAGGATGCATAAAAAGGAAAAAGAAAAAAATAATTCTAAAACCCATTCTTGATATAAGAATACCAAACAAGGGAATTTTATTATAAAGTCAATTATAATTTAAAAGGACAAGAGAGGTAAGTGTATTTTTTGAAACTTCAAGTTTGCTCAATAAAATTGTTAGAAATTTTAAAATTTCTCACATGCTTTACCTATCATCACCTTAACCGTGCGGCAACATTTCAACATATGCAGCATTAGACACATGAAACATATAACTTGCATACCAATTTTGCTTCCTTTATCCCCCTCATATAAATGCATAGATTTAGGGCCTGTCATCTAAACAAATATTTGACAAGTCAAAATTGAAAAAAGAAATTAATCTTTTGTCAAGAATTCTTTTTTCTATTTTTGGGTAAAAAACCAACTCTACAGCGTTTTAAGAAAAAGAAAGATAGAAAATTTGAGAGTTAAACTAATCATTTCATATTCTTCCGACTAACATCTCAATTAATCAAGTTGAGTTTAAGGGAGTAGAGGCAAGTACAATCATTGTTGTGCTCGAATTTATCCCACTATTATACATTTTATGATTTTTTTTTATCTACATTACATTATGTTATTATACTAATCATATATAATTTGGGGGGAACATCTAATTGAAACGTTATGAGTTCAAACTATTACAAATGAATGAGAAACCACTATTGATACCCTATTACATAGTCCGGGGAAAAACATGCAATTGAAATGTTAAGAGTTCAAATTATTAGGGATGAATGAAAAACCACTATTAATACTCTTTATATAGCCCGGCCCGATACTAAGACCTATCACAATAATTTATGAAAATAATACAATCCCTCTGACTTTCCGCACCTATAAAATGCCCTTTCTCAGCTCTCCACAAACAAACTACTTCTACGAAGTAGACTACAAATCCGTTGGATTTGTCTCTTCACATACACGTAGTATACTCTACTTTGGATAGAAAATTCTTGGTTGAGATTGTGGGTTTTGGATTCTTTCCTTTGTATATTCATCGATTCTCTCAACTGGGTCATAAACATTCAAACCAAAAAGTTCATCGAAATGCTCCAATTCAAGATCATAAAGAAGAAAATGTGGATGTTTAGTTGCTGCTGATATATTATCTTTTTTAACCCCAAAACTCAGACCCCCCAACCAATTTGTCTTCTTCTTTCTCCTAAATGGAAGTTATGATTTTAACATTGGATTCAGGTTCAGGTTCAACTACCAGCTGCTGCAGCTTCTCCCGAATGCTTTCTTTCTGGTTTGCTCCTACCACTCGCCCTCCTGGCCTTGATCCTTAGATAGTAATATTAGTACGTCATTCACGCAAAAACACACAATTGTTGTAGCTTTGTGTTGTTAGAATTTGAAATCCAAAAGGGTTGGTGAAGAGATGAGAATTTGATGCTAGTGATAGACAGCTTTTTTGTTGTTGTAGAAGAAAGGATTGATAGTTGTTCAGTTTGTTGGAATTCCAAAAGTTGAATCTTGGAATTTGATCAGTAAGGCCTTCTTGTTGAAATCATACGTTAGCGCACACACTTGTTTGTGTAATTTCTAGTGCGTTTCTTGAACACATAGCTCAAGATTCTGGTTTTTTGAGGCAGGATTTATATATTTCACTAGCATATTCGCCTATCTAGTACTTGTGCTGGGATTAGACTTTAGAGCATGAGCTTGTATTCTGAAGCTCCGGCTAAAACAAATACTATTGGTGAAGATTGTGCAAGGCAGTTTGATCAGTTTTCAGGAGATATAGGTGGGATTGGTTGGAATTTGGGAAGTAAGTCTATGTCTGGATCACAATCTCTGCTGTTGGATAGTGAGAGAGGGGAGTTAGTGAAGTCCTGTGGGAGAGTAGGGAAGAAAGGTGAGACATCAGAAGCTAAAACTGTGGCAGCTTTGAAAAGCCACAGTGAGGCAGAAAGGCGGAGAAGAGAGAGGATTAATGCTCATCTGGCAACGCTCCGTGGTCTTGTCCCTCCTAATGAAAAGGTTAGTACCATTTCTTTTCCCAGTATACTTTTGAATAATGGTTCCAATTGGTTTTCAATTTTTGAGATTTTTGTTTGGTTTTGAATTAGTAGCTTGGGTGATGTCCGCATTCCATTGAGTATTACCATCAGAAGTTTAAGATTCTATTGTCAGATCTTTTTAGTTCATCTTTACTCTGGTTAATATGCACAGATTGATGGTGTTGATAGTTGATTCTGGTTCTTGATTGTTAGCATCAGTTTGTTAAGGTCATGAACTGATGGCGCCGTGTCTGAAGTTAATTTGCAGACTCTGGTAAATCTTGGTTTGGAAAATCTGACTTCTATCTTAGTTTGGAAAACTGGATAGCATGACCAATCCAGTTTGAGTACTATCTTCATTTGGTGCTTATGCTCTGCCATTATTTATAGGCAAGTACAGTCATACCTGAAATGTCTTGGTTATTGTTACAACATCCACAAATACAGATTAGAGAAAGTTGACTTCGATGAAACTAGATGGTTAATCATACTTCTCACTTGGTTAAAAATGATTATGATGATAACAGTCTTTAACCGGAATTTATAAATGTTAGACAGTGATATTTGAGATTATGTAATGTTGTGGCTGAAATTTATCTCCTTTCTGAAATTATTAGTGCTTTGAACTACCAAGGGCTGTCTGGGAAGGGCATTTCCTTAGCAGGATAATAAGTTCTTATGTACAGCTTTTATAAGTTGTAGAAGTTCTCTAAATATTTGTTGTGCCTAACTGATAGTTTTTTCAATGTCAAACTCTAACTTAGGCAGCTGAGTATAAACAAGTATCTGATTGGATACTACGGTGATTTCAGCTGGTGTGATGTGGTTTCTTGACTAATTTACTTTTTTATGGCTTTCATGCATCTACTTTGACTTCATAAAAAGGATAGTTAAATGTATTATGGCAATAATGATGAAACGTTGTCATCTTCATGGCTTCAAACCTGTTGTCATATATAAGCAGCTTTCAGATAGTCTTTCATAGCTGAAAATTTTGACTTTATAAAGCCGCCTAACTTATTAATTACTTGTTTCATTCAATCATGTCCACAGAAGTATGGAGCTATTACCGAGCTCCTGTTTACTGAATCCAAATTTTGTCCATTTGTACAGCTTAGACTAAGTCAAAGACGGTAGATAATAGCTCATCAAATAAGCCAAGTAATCAGCTTTTACCTGCTTGCTAACTTTATTTAATGCTTTATATTTGTTTAACAAGACATGTTTGGCTTTTGTAATTTTGAAAGATGTGGTGATGTCACATATATAAACTGGATATTGTTCACTATTTCTTGGCTTAATTGTGAAAGAAAACCATAAACAAAAAAATACACCGTAAAATTGGCTGAGCACAGCAACCCAACATTTCTTGTACTATTGCCATGGTCAGCTATAACCACAGGGTACTGAGCTAGATCCCTAATCCCCCACTGCTGAGGACAAAAGTAACCTCTAGAAAAAAAATAGAAAAAAGAATCATATTAATGAAGGCTCTTGCTAAGTATCTGGACCCTTCAGTTGTAATCTTGTGTGAATGAAGCTAGTAATGTTTCAATGTCTGTATTGTAAGACCTAGGGCATCCTTGAACTGATAAAGATTGAGGATTTTGGTAGAGTTAATACATGAGAAAGATTAAGCATTTTCAGAAAACACACCAGAACTCAAAAAGCAAATTTCTTGTTCGCTCAAATTTGGTTGCTGAGATTGCAAGAATATTCCTTCTGATATATACCAATAGAATAGAAGCACGGCATATAAGAATGACACAGTCCTTGTTAGTCTGTAATTGGCAGTGCTTGTACTCCATTTCCTTGTAGTCCTGCTAATTTGGCCCATCAAGTCTAGGTGTTTTGTATACAATGTTTGTATTTCTAGCTAAAATCTGACTTAAATAGTTGGTTTGCAGATGGACAAGGCAACGCTGCTGGCCGAAGTTATTAGCCAACTGAAGCAACTGCAGAAAACTGCAACACAAATTAGTGAAAGTTTCTGCATTCCACTGGACTCAGGATGAAGTTAGAGTTGAACAGCTTGATGAGATATCAGTAGAAGGAACTTTTAATTTCAAGGCATCTCTATGCTGCGATTATAGGCCTGGCCTCTTGTCTGATTTGAAGAAGGCAATTGAATCTCTTCCTCTGACTTTGATGAGGTCAGAAATGTCGACCTTAGGAGGCCGCCTGATGAATGTATTTTTCTTCACTGGCAGCAGACGAGGGGATATTGGCAGTGCAGAGGATCGCGAACAGCTCGTGAGCTCTGTCCACCAGGCTTTCAGTTCGATCTTGGATAAGTTTGCTGCATCGACAGATTATTTGCCGCAAACAATGTACTCGAACAAGAGGCAAAAGGTTTCTTACTTTGAGTCTTCATGCTCATCATCGTGAAAGTTATAATGCTGCTGTGGTATTACGAGTATGGCGTGGTTCATGCATTATGATTACTGTTAAGGTCATGCTAGCATATGTTGGCCTGATACTCTATACATATAAGTATACCTTGAGGAACTTTTTAAACCTTAAGATGTATGTCTATCAGTATAATGCTGGTCTGTTATGTACAACACCAGCATCTTAGTTTGTGAGATCCAGCTCAATTGGCAGAGAAAAGAAACGGAAGGAAATAATTTGAGATAGACGTAAAGGAGGACAGGATGAAGAAGAGTTGCTTCTGCTGAAGTGTATGATGTAAATACCAATTGCTAATGCAAGTTATTATAATGGTTTGTACTAAATCTCCTGTGTAGGGGTGAATTCGAGTCGAGTCGAGTTTGAGTATTCATATACTCGAGCTTGAGACAATGAACTCAAACTGGAGCTCGAGTTCATGGAGCTTGACGAGCTGATCGAGCTCGTGAGCTCGAAATGTATTCTAACCAATGAAATGATGTTTTAACCTTTTATAAAATTATCTCTAAGTTGGTAAAGATTGTTATATATTTAACTAATAAGTCTAAAAGGGTAAATTAATAAATAAAATATATTAATTATTAAATTATTTTTTAATCGAGTCAAGTAGCTCGACGAGTATATTTTTGGACTCGAGCTTGACTCGATTTCTTCTATCGAATAGCTTGAATTCGGCTCGAGTTCGACTTTGACTGAGCTCGAGTCGAGTAGCAAATCAAGCTACTCGATTTGCTAAATAAAGCTACTCGAATTTTTTTCATCCCTACTCCTGTGGTTAGCTTTCAATCAAGCCCTGAATTTATTTTATCAACAATTTACCTTTGAAGACTAATAATTAACAATCATGATTAACTTCTCCATTTGAGAATATGGATAAAAGAAAGAAAAATATCTTTCTTAGCAATTGCTTGAACCAATTTTCTTCTGCCATTTTCTTCTCCATTTTAATTAGGGGTGTCAACGGGTCGATCCGGGTCGGAATTGGTAATTCGGACCCGGATCCGAATATAAAGTGAAGACTTGGATCCGGATCCGGACGGGTCTCAATGTAGAGGATCCGGATCCGAGTTCGGATTCAGGTCGGGTATATCTATTTTTAAGAATTAATTAAGTATGATAATTATATTTATACATAAAATTTATTAATATAATATTAATAATATAAATAAATTAATTTAAAGAAACATTTAATTTATAAAAAAATATTTTTAATTTAAAAATAAGTAGATTAGTAGCAAATTTTAATAAAACATATAATTTTTTATTAAAATAATTATACTATTCGGATCCGAATCCAAAACGGCTCGGAACATATAAATACATGTCCGACCCGTTTTATTTTATAAATAAAACGGATTCGAATCAGATCCGGATAGACGGGTCTAGGATATGTTTCGGATCCTGAAAAACGGATTGGATTCGGGTCTAGACTCGATCCGTTGACAGGCCTAATTTTAATGCACTCCACTTCCTTGTTGAACTGCGTGTACAGTGAAAAGAAAAATCAATTTGTTTCACCATGAAGTGTGAAATTTTAACTTAAAAAAAAGTAAAACTGCTACAATGCCAATGGACACAGCCAGTATGAATTATAGTATGTTTCTACTATGATTTTGATTGATCTAACTAGTCAAAAAATTTGTGGTTTTGTAACCATATCCATATTACTGGCGACAAGTTCTCTCTTTAATGAAATATTTTGTTAAGATATAAACTAAAGGAAAATCATAGCCGTGTCTAAGTTTCAAGAAAAATTGCACATTAGATACAAATGCTTGTTATATTATTGTAGTTAATTTTTTTTTCAGAATATAATGTATGTGAAATAAAAACAAATTAAAAATTTTGTAAAGAAAATATTTATAAAAAAATTAAAAAAACAACTTTTTTCCCAAAAAACAGCAATTCAAATAGGGTCTTAGTTTTCCCTTTAATTGCTTGTTTGGATTGTCTATTATTTCTAAAAATTTATTTGTTTGCATCATTTACACATTTTTTAATTACATTTTTATTCCATATACATCAAAAATGTGTTACCGTCTTTTTTTTTTTGGTTTGAATATCCCAAATAATTTTCTATCCAAACACATTGGGAATTTCATTATATATAGGTAAACAAATTATGAAAGGATTACCTCAATCGAAAAGTATGATTTCATATGCTTATTTGAAATGGTAGCCTACTTTGTTAGGGGTGTGTGTGATTCATTTGGCAATGGGTTTACTTGGATACTAGATTATTTGTAAAAAATTTAGTATTTGATTTTATCAAATATGTTTTCCAATCTGCTTTTTATCTTCCAAATAATCTATCCGAGTGTGTTTGGATATAGATATTTGAGATAATTTTTTCAAAAAAAAAAAAAAAATGTAGCACTTTTTAAATGTGATGTATGTGAGATAAAAAGGTGATTGGAAAATGTGTTGATGATGCAAGCAAATAAATTTTGGTTAATAATTTGGTATTCAAACAAATGTTAGTCCCCAACTAATTAATCGTCGTCAAACTCTGTTTTAGTAGGGAGTGAAGCAAATTGTTTCCATAATTAAATTTTTAAATGGCTGATCACAGCATCAAGCACCAGTGGTCTAGTGGTAGAATAGTACCCTGCCACGGTACAGACCCGGGTTCGATTCCCGGCTGGTGCATTCGTTTTGTTTGTTTTCGGGCTTCTGTAATCTTCAGGTTCTTTGTCTGCAATCTCACATCGTTTGTTTTCGGGCGTCTGTAATCTTCAGGCCTCTGGGTTTGTCTGCAATCTCACATCATTTGTTTTCGGGCGTCTGTAATCTTCAGGCCGCTGGGTTATGCTTCTTTGTCTGCAATCTCACATTTTTACTCTTTTTAGGAAAGGGAATTCATTTGAACTCTCAATAAGACATTTCTGCCCAATAAACCAGCCAAAATCCGCTCTTCTCTTTTAGGGTTTAATCTCAGTTCAATCGCTATTGGTTTTAGCAGTATCAATGGCTATAGAGAATCAAGTCAGTTCATCACCGATTGAGGCGGAAGAGGGTGAATTTTCGGGTTCTCCAGCGGAGAATTATGTGAAGAAAAGGAATTTTGAGGAAGAAGAAGAAAGAGGTAGGAGGGGTAGGAAGGACAGTCGGGAAGATGACGATAAGCTGCGGCATAGAAGGGAAGAGAACGGGAGTCGTAGGGATAGGGATAGGGTGGACCGGAGAAGAAGAAGCGAGCAGAACGATAGCGAAGAAGAAGAACGGAGGAATCGGAGGGAAAAGGATAGGTACAGGGAGTATAATGGAGATCCGAAAGGTTGGAGGAAGAAGGAGGAGGAAATCAAGAAAGAAAGAACAAAGGGAAAAGAGAGGAAGAAAGAGATAACAGGATGATATAAAGATAAGGACAAGTGAAATCAGGTATAAAAAGAGGAAAAAGATAACAAGGAAGAATAAGAGAAAAAAGACAAGAAAAAAGACAAGAGAATGGATGAGAGAGGAGGAGGAGAAATAGGAAAAAGTAGATAGGAATTTGAAGGAGAGCAAGGTTAATAATGATAGTGGGAAGGGAATGAAAACCCGAAGGTGGTGGTACAGAAGGAAACTTGGGAAGGAGTGGTGGAGTTTACATTCCTCCGTATAAGTTGGCGAGGATGATGAAAGAAGTGCAGGATAAGAGTAGTGTAGAATATCAAAGAATGAGTTGGGACGCGCTTAGGAAGAGTATTAATGGGTTGGTTAATAAGGTTAATGCTACGAATATCAAAAACATTATACCAGAGCTGTTTGCTGAGAACCTGATTCGCGGCAGGGGATTGTTTTGCCGTTCATGTATGAAATCTCAGATGGCATCCCCAGGGTTCACTGATGTATTTGCTGCATTGGTTGCTGTTGCCAATACGAAGTTTCCTGAAGTTGGGGAGTTGTTGCTAAAGAGGATCATATTACAATTGCAAAGAGCTTACAAACGTAATGACAAGGTATTAGCTGATTTTCCTAATTCCTTTTTCTGGTTTTGCTATTTCTTGGTTATTTATCAGATTTAGCTTACAAACTGTTTTCCCACTGATTTTTTGGTTTCTGTTTACAGCCTCAATTGTTGGCAGCAGTCAAGTTTATAGCCCATCTGGTGAACCAGCAGGTAGTTCATGAGCTGATTGCTCTTGAACTCTTGACAGTCCTGCTGGAGAACCCTACAGATGATAGTGTGGAGGTTGCAGTGGGTTTTGTCACAGAGTGCGGCTCCATGCTACAGGACCTCTGTCCTAGAGGGCTTCATGGTGGGTGAAAAGCATCTACTTAAGATTTCTTTCATTTTTTGACTTGATTATCTGAACTTATGTGCTTATTCATTGGTTGCAAGTTCCCTCTCTTTTTTGCCTCATGCTTTGTCTGGACCAATTGCTGAATAAATTTTGTTTCAAATTGAATACTTTTTGAAAAAAAGTATTAGAAACTGGTGAGCGTGTAAGGTTGGTTCCAACTAAAGGATTACTTTTATGCATAGTTTTAAGTCCTAATCTTCTAATCAAACAGTGGTTAAAATAGTGAAAACAAGACCTTTTGGAAATGCAAATTTTGTATGTGGTCCAGTTTTTCCATATTTAATCTTGTCCTCTTTATGTGCACAAGTACCCATACCTATTTTTGCTTTCATATTTGCCATATTTTTCTGGATAACATAATGGTATCAATGCTTCCTTTCCCCTGTTCAAAATAGGTATCTTTGAGCGGTTTCGTGGAATTCTTCATGAAGGAGAAATAGATAAGCGTGTTCAGTTCTTGATTGAAGGCCTCTTCGCATTGAGAAAAGCAAAATTTCAGGTGCAGCTTTGTTGTGCAATTTTTTTCTTTCTGTTTTGTTTAGTAAGTATTCATTAATAAAGCACAATATTGAATAGGTTATGTAATTGTTATGCACAGGGGTATCCAGCTGTGCGCCCAGAATTGGACCTCGTAGAGCAGGAAGACCAACTGACTCATGAAGTTTCGCTCTCTGATGAAATTGACCCTGAGGTTACCTTAGGTAATTTACTTTTGAATGTTTATTCTTATCAATTTTTAACTGTTATATAGTCTTAACTATGCCTCTTATTTTGTGTGTAGATATTTTCAAGCCTGATCTCAATTTCTTGGAAAATGAGAAGAAATATGAAGAACTGAAGAAATCAATACTAGGTGAAGAATCTGACGATGAAGCTGATTCTGACAAGGTTTTAGAGGATGAGGATGAAGATGAATCTGATGAAGAGGAAGAAGAAAAGATGCAAATAAAAGATGAGACCGAGACAAATTTGGTCAATCTTCGAAGAACTATCTACTTGACAATCATGTCTAGTGTTGATTTTGAAGAAGCTGGTCATAAGCTACTGAAAATTAAGCTAGAGCCTGGTCAGGAGGTTGGTAATATGATTTCTAGCTTTATCCTTGCTAATGTCCTTTTTGCTCTGTAATTTACAATTATTGAAAATTGTTACTATAATAGGTTTAAGAATTTGAATGTTCCATCTGTGGAAGGTGGAGAATTGACATCCATAGACATTCTTCTTGATGGTGGTGATAGATGAGTCTGGGAGGGGAGTTGAAAGACTTTGTGTTTGAAAACCATAGAATTATCCAAAATTGCTGTCACTAGAATCAGGATCGTGGTGCTATTGAATGCTTATTATGGCTGTTATTGATAAGGCTAGCATTATTGACTAAATAAAAATGCGTGTCATGTTTCTGGATGGAACTTGTGGCAAAAAAAGAATGATAACTCACTTTGCACATATGCATATTGTTATCTTGCTATGCCCACTGTTTTTATTTACTTCCTGAAGGCATTATAATAGACAAACTTGGGTGGGGGCATTAGTCAAATTGAAGCTTGCGGTTGAGTGAAGATGCCCTTGTCAATGCAACAACAAATGCATATATGACATGTTCAGTCTTGTAGGATTAAATATTTGGGCAGCAGCAGAACTCCTGTTCCTTGCTGCAGTCTTCTGGCATTTGAATCCCATGCTCTGTTGCGAGTTTATCTTATATTATGTTGCTAGTTGTTTGAAGTATATTGGAGCACCTAAGGTTTTGCTTAGGTGCAGCTTTACTTCTCTTTGCATGCTGTTTGGTAGTTACATGTGCTAGAAATATCTTCTTGAGGATTTTTTGGGTATTTCTTCACTCTAGTGCAAACTAAAAGCATTCATTTTTATTACTCTAATAGTAGTTTTTCCCCCCCTTTTTTCCCCTAAAACATTGAGTTTTGGATGTGTTGGGCTTTTCAAACCCTAGAGGCTGTGCTGCTAATTCATTGTTGCTATTTTTCATCATACATCTGCTGTGAATTTACTGAACTTCTGGCTGTATACCTGCACCATGCTTTTTTCCTTGGTTAGGGATAACATTAGATTCGTTCCTTTCTATATGTTTGTGGATGCTTTTTGGGGATATCAAATTAGGGTAGATTAAGGTTATGAACTGCATATGCTGAAGTTAGAAAATTTTAGAACTGATAGATCCATGGTCATGATGAGTTAATCTGTCCACTAAGGTCTTTTCTTGGACATTATTTCTGGAGAAAATTTGGTAAGAGTTTGGATACTGCGTTGGTCTCTTAATTGAAAGAGAAGTGCAGAGTATTGGTGTGGATATTGTTGGCAAAAGTGAAGATGAAACTTTCTGTAACATGTCAAGAGCTTCTATAAAAATTCTTGATTTCTTCCCTTTTATTTCGTAGATTTTACATGTTGGTAGGTCTATTATACATTGTTTACTTGAAGTTGTGTGGAATGCGTGCTCTAATAATATGAAGGCAATTGCTCCTGTCTTTCTGTTTACTTCTGGTGACTTGCATGTGATAATATAATCTTTGTCTGGATGCGATGCTCAGACATGTCCATAGAAGCGGAAAACAAAAGCTAACATATACCAATATCTGCAATGTGCATTAAGAGTTGGATTCAGTAATTGTGACAAAACTCGGCTGGAGGGAGCTTGTGTCTTTTCATTTCTCCTAGCCTGGGTTTATGTCTAAAGCTAATCGCACTGTTGGAGTTCACTCAACAAATAATATTGATCCAGTTGTGTCGCTCTTGCTTTTATTCATTTTTAGCTATACATCTAGTTATAGTTAGCTTTTGTGTGAGTGGGTTTGTGATTCTTGGGCATAGCATCTATCTACCTGTATATGAACAAGGCATTGTTTTGAGGACTATAGTGAAAAAGAAGCATTTTCTCGGTACCATGTGGTATAGCCTGCAAGTAATTATGCACCTAACAGGGGTTTTTCCTTCCACTTTCTCTGTTGGAGTTTTTTACCAACAAGCATATCACTGTTCAAGAAAATTTTGCTTCACATGTACCCTTTAACGTCTTGTCATCTTGTCATCTTGTCAAGCCAGAATAGCTAATTGCAGAAGTGGAATTGGATAGCAAATTATGCATGCAACTTGTATGGGACATTAACTAGAGGATTTTTGGGCTCATAGCTTCCCTGGAAAGCTTGGTCTTTGTTGGAAGGACCAAAATGCAAGGTCTTTTTTTTTTTTTTTTTTTTTGGGGTGTTTCAAAATGCTAGGGGATTACTGCTATCAGGAGAAGAAACATGTAGGAGTCATGAACCAGCATAAGATGGCCTATCAGCCCATCTACATTTTACTAGTATCTTCCCTCTTGGGGTTTTTGATCGTCTAGGTTTCTACATTTTATATAAGCTTTACCAGCAATTTTGGGACCACTTGGCAGAATCTAAGAACCATAGGAGTCCAAGTATACAAATTTAATTACAAGTGGAGAATATTTGCTGAGTGGAATTTCTACTTTTTCAGGGTCATATTGCTTTTTCGCAAATGTTTCTGCATTTAATTATTTCATTGCAGCTATTCTTCTTTTGTATCAATTTAGCAGTCTTTGTTGAAGACATTGGCTGATAAATCTTTAATTTTTCAGCTTATTTGGAGTCTGTCTGTGTTGTAATGGTTTATTATCATGCTTTTCATTGATGTGTTGACTGAATATCTGTCTGTGGTGTAATGATCTATTACCATGCTTTTTGCTGGTGTGTTTACTGAATACTTGCTGCTGATGTGCTTGATCTTACACTTTTCTGTTATTGATCCTGAGCAGATGGAATTGTGTATTATGTTGTTGGAGTGCTGCAGCCAGGAGAGGACTTACCTTCGATACTACGGGCTTCTTGGCCAACGGTTTTGCATGATCAACAAGGTTCATCAAGAAAACTTTGAAAAATGTTTTGTTCAACAGTACTGTATGATCCATCGACTTGAGACAAATAAACTGCGTAATGTGGCCAAATTTTTTGCCCATTTGCTTGGCACCGATGCTTTACCTTGGCACGTTTTGTCTTACATCCGATTGACAGAAGAGGACACAACATCATCTTCTCGTATTTTCATTAAGATTCTCTTCCAGGTACCTAAGCTATTACTTTTGTAAAAGTGTTTTCTGTTTGCTTCTGAACTTTTCCTTGGTGAACATCTCATGTGTCCATGTTTCTGACAAATTTATATTCATGATATTTTGTTGCATACACCTATTACTGTCTAAATTCTCTCACCTAGCTTTCCATTTTTCTCGTCTGGGACATAGAATTGTTACAGTTGTGCAGATCAAATTACCTTTCTAGGAGAGAGAGAGAGAGGGGGGGTGTTTGCTTGGTAGTTGCTAAATATGCTCCACTAAAGTGCCTGTTTCCTTTTACACTTAAGAAAACTTTTGTTCTTTCTGCTGCAGGAATTGTCTGAGCACCTTGGTATCCGCTTGCTGAACGAGCGGCTAAATGACCCCACAATGCAGGACTCCTTTGAGTCGATTTTTCCCAAGGATAATCCAAAAAACACTAGGTTTTCTATCAACTTTTTCACATCAATTGGTCTGGGTGGTATTACAGAAAATCTGCGAGAGTATCTGAAGAACATGCCACGCCTTATCATGCAACAGCAGAAGCCTGTTTCTGAATCTGATGAGTCAGGTAGTTCTAGTTCTGATGATTCATCTGAATCTGAATCATTTTCAAGCTCGGAGGAAAGTGAAAGCGATAGCAGAAGTGATGATAGACATCGTAAGCGTCGGAGAAGATGAGAGATACTTGTGATTAACTGGTAAACAAAATTGGTTATCTCGAGTAATTACAGCCTCATTTACTGTCATGTTGTAAGTATTGTAACCTGTATCATATGTTTAAATTTCAGTTAGCTCCAGAAAGTGCTAGTTTCTTTTACCTTTTCCTTGACGGATCAGATGGGATAATTCCTTGGAGTTCAGGTTCAAATTCCACTGTCGCTAGGTTTACGAGTAGTGGTGGCAATTGGACGGGTTGGGTTATTATTGGGTGGGTCAAAGATGGGTTTAGTTGAATTGGGTTATAACCCAACCCGTCCAACTTTTTCATGGGTTAGCTTGGGTTGGGTTTAATTGGATAAAGTTAAACCCAAAAATCCAACCATGACCCAACGTATTTTTTATGCACTTCTATATATTCACACTTTTATTATTGTGTACACAAATTAGACAAATATTTTGATACACTTGTAAGCTATTTCTTATACATTCACACATACACACGTACTAACACACTCACACACACATTTTTCACACACTTTCACTTGAAAAAATGCTTACAAATTATTTTTGGCAAATTTTCACACTCAAATACACATTCCCCTCGTTCTTATACATTTTTGCTATCCCTCCCTCTTCCTATGAGTAGAGTTTAACTACCAGATGGATGCGCCATGGTCAGGATTGAAAAAAAAAAACGAGGAATCCTTTACGGCCAATCATGTTTGTACTTTTATCTTTCCATTTAAAAAATAAAATTGGTGTGTTACAACAATTAAGAGACCATAAGAAGAGGACAAATTTTGAATAAAAATTAGTATTTTTTTTTCAAAATGAGTTTTTAATGTTATATTTTGAAATGGGCAGCAAATGTTATAGAATTTTGCATATGGGAATAATTGAGATTTTCAAATTTCAAAAATATCACATA
Organism: Gardenia jasminoides; assembly: GCA_013103745.1. NCBI lineage: Eukaryota > Viridiplantae > Streptophyta > Magnoliopsida > Gentianales > Rubiaceae > Gardenia > Gardenia jasminoides. The sequence continues at coordinate 9,776,196 of CM023095.1, read as the reverse complement.
ATATTGTGAGAAACCTCAAAAGAGGTCAATGAAATTTTTCCTTTTACAATGGGAAACTTGTCACTGATACAAAATAGCAGCAGGGCAGATGCAATTTCTAGCAATGCAACAATTTCAAGAGACAAAAAGTGCATTAGGTACGAATTTTTCCTTTGGTTTTCTTTCCTTTTGGTCTGTTTGGATTAGTTATTTTTGGATTGTTTTTCAGAAACAGCACTGTAGCATTTGGGATGTGAAAAATTATTGCAATTGTCTTTCAAAAACTTTTTGAGTGTGTTTTTGGGATAATATTTTGTGGTATTTTTAAAAGTAAAAATTTACTTGGGTCAATTTTTTGGAACATTTTTAAAATTTAAAATTATTTGGGATAATTTTTTGGGGCATTTTTAAAATTAAAAATTAATTTTAGTTTTTTTGGGGGATTTTTATAATTAACAATTTATTTTAGGAATTTTTAAAATTAAAATTTATTTGATGGGTGGTGGTGTGGGTGGGTTAGTTTTAAAAAAATACCCCAAATAAATTATTTTAAAAATATCTCAAATAAATTTTTAATTTTAAAGATGCCCCAAAAAACTACCCCAAATAAATTTTTAATTTTAAAAATTCCCTAAAAATTGTTCCAAATAAAATTTTAATTTTAAATACGTTCCAAAAATACCTTAATTTTATCCCTTCTTCTTGCACCCCAACCCCACCACCACCTACCACCACTACCACCCACCCCTCCTCCTCCTCTCTCCTCCCCCCTATCTCCCCTCTCCCTCTCCCTCTCTCTCTTTTCTCCCCTCCCTCCTCCCTTCCCTCCCCGCAAGCCCCCTCCCCCTCCACCTCCCATCCAAATTGAAAATTTACTGGGTATTTTTTAGGGCATTTTTAAAATTCAAAATTTATTAGAGACAATTTTTTGGGGTATTTTTAAAATTAAAAATTTATTTGGGGTAATTTTTAGGGCATTTTTAAAATCAAAATTTTATTTGGGGTAATTTTTATGATATTTTTAAAATTAAAAATTTATTTGGGGTATTTTTAAAATTAAAAATTTTTTTGGGTTAATTTTTGGGGCATTTTTAAAATAAAAAATTTATTTGAGGTATTTCTTGGGGCATTTTTAAAAATAAAAATTTATTTGGGATAATTTTTGGGTTATTTTTAAAATTAAAATTTTAGTTCGGGTAATTTTTGGGATATTTTTAAAATTGAAAATATCTTTAGGGTATGTTTTAGGGCATTTTTAAAATTAAAAATTAATTTGAGGTAATTTTTTAGGGCATTTTTAAAATTAAAAATATATTTGGGGTATTTTTTGGGGTATTTTAAAAATTAAAATTTATTTGGGGTAATTTCTCAGGGCATTTTTAAAATCAAAAATTTATTTGAGGTATTTTTTGGGGCATTTTTAAAAATAAAAATTTATTTGGGATTATTTTTGGGGCATTTTTAAAATTAATAATATATTTGGGGTAATTTTTGGATTATTTTTAAAATTAAAATTTTATTTAGGGTAATTTTTGGGATATTTTTAAAATTAAAAATCTTTAGGGTATGTTTTAGGGCATTTTTAAAATTAAAAATTGATTTGGGGTAATTTTTTACGGCATTTTTAAAATTAAAAATTTATTTGGGGTATTTTCTAGGGTATTTTAAAAATTAAAAATTTATTTGGGTTAATTTCTCAGGACATTTTTAAAATTAAAAATCGATTTACTTGATTTTTGTTACAGCCCTAGTTGAGTTTTCGAAAATACCGCTTCGTATTAGTTAAATTGGGAATCATCTGGCTCGTAGGTTGTGGCGCCCCCGCGGAATACCTTAATTGAAAACGATATTTAACTTGGAGTTTTGAATTGGCCTAGAATAAAAGTTTGGGACTAAATTGGCTTTAGTAAAAAAATTAGGGACCAAATTGGCCATTTTCCCGAGTTTTATAGGGTGGTTTATCAATAATCTCTGCTAATTCTAATCAGAATGGGATTAGATTGTGACTCAGTCTTATGGATCTGGTATGCTCCATTAAGGTGTTTTTCGCTTTATGATTATGTTTCCGATAATGGTCTGATAGGCTAAAGATGTATCTATAACTCCCTTATATCTTAGCAATCTTACTTGTATCAATCTTACTTCAATCTTAGGGTTTTATCCGTTTCTCCCATCTCATGGATACCCGGAGAAGGGATGATGACAGAGAGGAGGAGGGGCGGAATAGGAAGAAAGTAGATAGGAATTTGAAGGAGAGCGAGGTTAATAATGATAGTGGGAAGGGGAATGAAAACCCGAAGGTGGTGGTACAGAAGGAAGAGAACTTGGGAAGGAGTGGTGGAGTTTACATTCCTCCGTATAAGTTGGCGAGGATGATGAAAGAAGTGCAGGATAAGAGTAGTGTAGAATATCAAAGAATGAGTTGGGACGCGCTTAGGAAGAGTATTAATGGGTTGGTTAATAAGGTTAATGCTACGAATATCAAAAACATTATACCAGAGCTGTTTGCTGAGAACCTGATTCGCGGCAGGGGATTGTTTTGCCGTTCATGTATGAAATCTCAGATGGCATCCCCAGGGTTCACTGATGTATTTGCTGCATTGGTTGCTGTTGCCAATGCGAAGTTTCCTGAAGTTGGGGAGTTGTTGCTAAAGAGGATCATATTACAATTGCAAAGAGCTTACAAACGTAATGACAAGGTATTAGCTGATTTTCCTAATTCCTTTTTCTGGTTTTGCTATTTCTTGGTTATTTATCAGATTTAGCTTACAAACTGTTTTCCCACTGATTTTTTGGTTTCTGTTTACAGCCTCAATTGTTGGCAGCAGTCAAGTTTATAGCCCATCTGGTGAACCAGCAGGTAGTTCATGAGCTGATTGCTCTTGAACTCTTGACAGTCCTGCTGGAGAACCCTACAGATGATAGTGTGGAGGTTGCAGTGGGTTTTGTCACAGAGTGCGGCTCCATGCTACAGGACCTCTGTCCTAGAGGGCTTCATGGTGGGTGAAAAGCATCTACTTAAGATTTCTTTCATTTTTTGACTTGATTATCTGAACTTATGTGCTTATTCATTGGTTGCAAGTTCCCTCTCTTTTTTGCCTCATGCTTTGTCTGGACCAATTGCTGAATAAATTTTGTTTCAAATTGAATACTTTTTGAAAAAAAGTATTAGAAACTGGTGAGCGTGTAAGGTTGGTTCCAACTAAAGGATTACTTTTATGCATAGTTTTGAGTCCTAATCTTCTAATCAAACAGTGGTCAAAATAGTGAAAACAAGACCTTTTGGAAATGCAAATTTTGTATGTGGTCCAGTTTTTCCATATTCAGATCCTGTCCTCTTTATGTGCACAAGTACCCATACCTATTTTTGCTTTCATATTTGCCATATTTTTCTGGATAACATAATGGTACCAATGCTTCTTTTCCCCTGTTCAAAATAGGTATCTTTGAGCGGTTTCGTGGAATTCTTCATGAAGGAGAAATAGATAAGCGTGTTCAGTTCTTGATTGAAGGCCTCTTCGCATTGAGAAAAGCAAAATTTCAGGTGCAGCTTTGTTGTACAAATTTTTCTTTCTGTTTTGTTTAGTAAGTATTCATTAATAAAGCACAATATTGAATAGGTTATGTAATTGTTATATGCAGGGGTATCCAGCTGTACGCCCAGAATTGGACCTCGTAGAGCAGGAAGACCAACTGACTCATGAAGTTTCGCTCTCTGATGAAATTGACCCTGAGGTTACCTTAGGTAATTTACTTTTGAATGTTTATTCTTATCAATTTTTAACTGTTATATAGTCTTAACTATGCCTTTTATTTTGTGTGTAGATATTTTCAAGCCTGATCTCAATTTCTTGGAAAATGAGAAGAAATATGAAGAACTGAAGAAATCAATACTAGGTGAAGAATCTGACGGTGAAGCTGATTCTGACAAGGTTTCAGAGGATGAGGATGAAGATGAATCTGATGAAGAGGAAGAAGAAAAGATGCAAATAAAAGATGAGACCGAGACAAATTTGGTCAATCTTCGAAGAACTATCTACTTGACAATCATGTCTAGTGTTGATTTTGAAGAAGCTGGTCATAAGCTACTGAAAATTAAGCTAGAGCCTGGTCAGGAGGTTGGTAATATGATTTCTAGCTTTATCCTTGCTAATGTCCTTTTTGCTCTGTAATTTACAATTATTGCAAATTGTTGCTATAATAGGTTTAAGAATTTGAATGTTCCGTCTGTGAAAGGTGGAGAATTGACATGCATAGACATTCTTCTTGATGGTGGTGATAGATGAGTGTGGGAGGAGAGTTGAAAGACTTGTGTTTGAAAACCATAGAATTATCCAAAATTGCTGTCACTAGAATCAGGATCGTGGTGCTATTGAATGCTTATGGCTGTTATTGATAAGGCTAGCATTATTGACTAAATAAAAATGCGTGTCATGTTTCTGGATGGAACTTGTGGCAAAAAAAGCATGATAACTCACTTTGCACATATGCATATTGTTATCTTGCCATGCCCACTGTTTTTATTTACTTCCTGAAGGCATTATAATAGATAAACTTGGGTGGGGGCATTAGTCAAACTGAAGCTTGCGGTTGAGTGAAGGTGCCCTTGTCAATGCAACAACAAATGCATATATGACATGTACAGTCTTGTAGGATTAAATATTTGGGCAGCAGCAGAACTCCTGTTCCTTGCTGCAGTCTTCTGGCATTTGAATCCCATGCTCTGTTGCAAGTTTATCTTATATTATGTTGCTAGTTGTTTGAAGTATAATGGAGCACCGAAGGTTTTGCTTAGGTGCAGCTGCACTTCTCTTTGCATGCTGTTTGGTAGTTACATGTGCTAGAAATATCTTCTTGAGGAATTTTTTGGGTATTTCTTCACTCTAGTGCAAACTAAAAGCATTCATTTTTATTTCTATAGTAGTAGTTCCCCCCCCCCCCTTTTTATCCCCTAAAACATTGAGTTTTGGATGTGTTGGGCTTTTCAAACCCTAGAGGCTGTGCTCCTAATTTATTGTTGCTATTTTTCATCATACATCTGCTGTGAATTTACTGAACTTTCTGGCTGTATACCTGCACCATGCTTGTTTCCTTGGTTAGGGATAACATTAGATGCGTTCCTTTCTATATGTTTGTGGATGCTTTTTGGGGATATCAGATTAGGGTAGATTAAGGTTATGAACTGCATGGCAGAATCTAAGAACCATAGGAGTCCAAGTATACAAATTTAATTACAAGTGGAGAATATTTGCTGAGTGGAATTTCTACTTTTTCAGGGTCATATTGCTTTTTTGCAAATGTTTCTGCATTTCATTATTTCATTGCAGCTATTCTTCTTTTGTATCAATTTAGCAGTCTTTGTTGAAGACATTGGCTGATAAATCTTTAATTTTTCAGCTTATTTGGAGTCTGTCTGTGTTGTAATGGTTTATTATCATGCTTTTCATTGATGTGTTGACTGAATATCTGTCTGTGTTGTAATGATCTATTACCATGCTTTTTGCTGATGTGTTTACTGAATACTTGCTGCTGATGTGCTTGATCTTACACTTTTCTGTTATTGATCCTGAGCAGATGGAATTGTGTATTATGTTGTTGGAGTGCTGCAGCCAGGAGAGGACTTACCTTCGATACTACGGGCTTCTTGGCCAACGGTTTTGCATGATCAACAAGGTTCATCAAGAAAACTTTGAAAAATGTTTTGTTCAACAGTACTGTATGATCCATCGACTTGAGACAAATAAACTGCGTAATGTGGCCAAATTTTTTGCCCATTTGCTTGGCACCGATGCTTTACCTTGGCACGTTTTGTCTTACATCCGATTGACAGAAGAGGACACAACATCATCTTCTCGTATTTTCATTAAGATTCTCTTCCAGGTACCTAAGCTATTACTTTTGTAAAAGTGTTTTCTGTTTGCTTCTGAACTTTTCCTTGGTGAACATCTCATGTGTCCATGTTTCTGACAAATTTATATTCATGATATTTTGTTGCATACACCTATTACTGTCTAAATTCTCTCACCTAGCTTTCCATTTTTCTCGTCTGGGACATAGAATTGTTACAGTTGTGCAGATCAAATTACCTTTCTAGGAGAGAGAGAGAGAAGGGGGGGGGTGTTTGCTTGGTAGTTGCTAAATATGCTCCACTAAAGTGCCTGTTTCCTTTTACACTTAAGAAAACTTTTGTTCTTTCTGCTGCAGGAATTGTCTGAGCACCTTGGTATCCGCTTGCTGAACGAGCGGCTAAATGACCCCACAATGCAGGACTCCTTTGAGTCGATTTTTCCCAAGGATAATCCAAAAAACTCTAGGTTTTCTATCAACTTTTTCACATCAATTGGTCTGGGTGGTATTACAGAAAATCTGCGAGAGTATCTGAAGAACATGCCACGCCTTATCATGCAACAGCAGAAGCCTGTTTCTGAATCTGATGAGTCAGGTAGTTCTAGTTCTGATGATTCATCTGAATCTGAATCATTTTCAAGCTCGGAGGAAAGTGAAAGTGATAGCAGAAGTGATGATAGACATTGGAAGCTTCGGAGAAGATGAGAGATACTTGTGATTAACTGTTAAACAAAATTGGTTATCTCGAGTAATTACAGCCTCATTTACTGTCATGTTGTAAGTATTGCAACCTGTATCATATGTTTAAATTTCAGTTAGCTCCAGAAAGTGCTAGTTTCTTTTACCTTTTCCTTGACGGATCAGATGGGATAATTCCCTGGAGTTAAGGTTCAAATTCCACTGTCGCTAGGCTTGCGAGTTATTTTTGTGGCGTGATTGGGGCGACAAATTGGCTCTATAATTGCACTCGTAAGTGAAAAGTTCTGAGATTCTAACATTTCTAAATGCTTCAATTTAAGAGTAATTTAACTGGTCGCTCAAGTCAGGCTCGATTATGTATTCAATTGAAATTTCATTACTCTTCTAATCGGTATACACGTTGCAGTGTTACAGGGTTGGGAGGTTTAATCATGATTTAGTAATGATAATAAAATTGTCAAAAAAAAGTAATAATAATAAAGATCTTCTGTAGCCACTGACTTTAGCGCAGCATCAAAAGTTTTTTTTTTTTTTCCTGACCAATTTGACAAGAATATTTTTGGCTAGAATTGAATATCATAATTACTCGAGTAACTTGCATTTCTTTGATAGAACCTTTAACAAGATTAACCTTCAACTTGATAACTATTGATTTCATATAGATTAAGTGTTTTAACTTGATAATTATTAGTTCCGTATAAATTAGATGTTTTTCAAACATAACATTGTAGCATTGTACATGAAAATTTTTTTTGCTATAATATTTTGTAAGAGTATTTTTAAATTTAAAATTTTATTGGACTACTACCATCTATCATCGCCATCACCCCCTCCCTCTTTCTTCCTTCTCTCTACTTCCTGTCCCCCTTCCTCCCCTTCTTCCTCTTTCCTTCTCCCTACTCTCCTCCCCTCCTTCCATCCTCCCCTCCCTTCCACCTTCCTTGCTAGATTTCCTTCCCCCTCTCGTCCCCCCTCTCCCTTCCACCTTCCCTACTAGATCTCCCTCCCCCTCCTATCCTTGCCCAAAAGGGGGAGGGAGATCTAGCAAGGAAGGGGAAGGGAGGGGAGGATGAGAGGGAATGGATGGGATGGGAGGAAGGAGGAAGGGGGGGGGCGGCAGTGGCAGGAGGGGGCAGGGGGGAGAGGGTGGTGGTGGTGGGTGGGTGGGAGGTAGGAATTATTTTATTTTTTATTTTTTGTTTTGTTAGGTGTATGTGAGATTGTATAGATTAGGTGCTTTTGGACTACATTACTGTGAACTCTACAAATAAAAAAAGTGTATGCGAAAAATAGATAATCCCAAGAAGCGCACTATTTACAACTTATGTTTTCAAATAAGTAAGTATTAGACTTAGGCCCCTTTTGGGGTTGTGGTAACTTATTAAAAGTACTTTACCAATAGAGTTTTTAATAAAAGCACTTATTAAGTATTTATGTGCTTTTAAATATATTTGTTTGGATACTTAGTTTAGTAAGCACTTACAGAATTGAATAATGTGTAATTTGAACATTTTAAATACATTTATCTCTTTATTTAGTTCATAATATAACATCAATTGATTAAATTTAATAGTTTATTTTTTAAAACTTAAAAGCTATTCTAAAAGCACCAAAATTGAACTTTTTGCTAAAAGTGCTTTTAGCACTAAAAGCTCTACTCCTAATTTTATGGGATGATGTTCACTAAATGGGTCAAAAGTACTTTTAAAGCACTACAACACCAAACAAGGCTTGAGTTCCGATCCTGTCATCTCCTTGTAAATATGTGCTATTCTGGAAGCAATTATATTGCTCTAGTTTTCCTACCACTATGGCAATATATTCTCTGTCGAATGTTTCTAGAGCTATATGCAAATCCGAGTTACTAAAATATTTCAATTATCAGGAATTTCCAAGAAAAAAAATTGTCAGGTTAAAATAATTGAATTATCAGGAATTTTCAAGAAAAACAATTTCTAAAAAGGCACGCTTAGATATTTGACTCATAGAGAAAGAGAGAGAGGAATCAGAGTAAAAACCACTGAGGTTTTAGAGGAGATTTTAGTCTCGTTTGATAACTCAATTTAGCAGTTAAACTTAAGGGGTGTTTGTTATATGGGTTTCAAACTCCCACTATAGATTTCAAATTCAATTACACCCATATATAATATTTGTTTGGTGTCAATAGAAATAAATTAATGAGAATGATAGGTCTCTTCTATGGGTTTTCTGATTAGCCACCCGTTACTAAAGAATTATTTTTATTACCCATCTTATTCTCCTTAAATCATCTTAATTACCCTTTTGTCCTCATTAAATGTAAAAATAAGAAAATAAAATGCTACCGTTTCAACAAATGAAAAAAAAAAGAAAAGAAAAATAAATAATGAAAAATAAAAATAATAAATTGTAGAATCTATTTCACATTAACAGGCACACTATTGGTTTTCATCAAAACCATTATCATTGACCACTCTATGATATCGATAGTGATAGTGATTGTGAAATTCAAACAAATGACTCCTTAATTGATTCAGATCTTAACACATTTAAATGCATTTAATAACAAAAAATAGAACATCTAAATTAATTAAGTGACACTGAATTTTCTAAACAAAACTTGCTCTCAAAATAAGCGATAAGTTATTCACTTATCATTTAATATGATGTACATTTAAATGTTTAAATTTTAGCACTTAACAATTCAATCAATTAACATATTCAAATTTTAGATTTCAATTCTCACGCTTTAGTTTTATCAAACACACCTTAGAATCTTTCCCGCTCTACTATTATGTTCAAAGCTCTAATTCTATATACTGATAGCGCGGGTAGGAAGGATGTAATCAAAGATAAAACAAATCATGAGTTGCTCGCACCTTGTATTTGTTTTAATTGTCCACATTAAGCAACACTTTTCGATTTTTACATAAAAATCAATACATGTGTTCCTCATAACAATTTTGCATAAAAATCATTAGGAGTGTTCCTCAAAACAAATAAATTGAGATTGTGCAGTTTCTACTAACCGTAGCCACTTTTCTCACTAGATTTTCCTTTCTAACATCTATAGAATTTTCACATCTTTAAAGTCTCAAAGCATTCTTGTGGGGGTTAATTGCAATTCACCCCCTTAAAATATATTCTAGTTCCCACTTTATTTCTTAACCTTTATTTTATGTCATTAACCTCTTGAGAGACAAAAACACTCCTCTACTACGTAATTTTTCCCTTTTCATCTCTATTCTCTTTTTCATTCCAAATTAGTTTTCTTTTTTCAAATTTTTATTTCAAAAGAAGAATAAATTTCTCTAACGAAAAATTTAGGATGTCCATTCTCCAATTTACAAAATTGGAAAAACTATATATATTTTTTTACAAATCAATTTCACCTATTTTCAATTTAAGAAATTAAGAAAAATTTTATTCTATTTCCTTATTCTTACACAATCCACAGTCAATTACTCATTTTTACAATCACACATTCACATGTTAGTATCAGACATTTTTTTCTATTATATTTTTTATAATGAGTTTTTGCTTATTAGGATTTTTTGCCATTTTTTAAAAAAACAATCAATTGTTAGTGTATTCCCTGATACATATACTTATCTCATATCAAACTTTAGCACCATCAATTACAGTGGTCAAAATTAAATCGTAGGTTAAGTTGAAATGATTAAAAGATAAAGAAAATTTGAAAATAAGACCTCAGCATAACAGAGGGGCATTTTTATCATTTAGGGAATTAAATGACAAAAAATAAAGATCAGAGGGTAAAGTGAAAATCAAAATATACCTTAAGGGGATGAATTTTCATTAACCCTTCATGCGGGCAATGGATCATTCCTAGCATGGTTGCACCCACAACGCATGAGTGAAGAGACACTGAAGCTTTACAAATGGAAGTCCACATACTTGAAAAGCTCAGCACAGCACTAATTCAGTAACTTGGCAGGGCTATCCTTTGAGTTTCAAAGTCCAGAGAGAAATACAAACTGGGCTTCACATGCTATTAATAGTCGACCTACATGAAAATTGGAACATCTTTTCAAACTTTCCAAGCAACCTGATTGATTATCCCCAAAATGCAAGTTAAGACATTAATCAAATGAATATGAGGTCCCTGTTCCAACTTTTAAACTCTCTCATTTTTCCTTCCCTTCCCTTCCCTTCCCTTCTTCTCGTGTAAGATATGAAATTTCTCTTCAACCCCAAAAAGAAAAAAAAAAAAAAGAGTATGGAAATGCAGTCCAACAACAATTAAGATTCAGAAAATTTCATCCTTCACAAGGCAGGGACTTGGACTGTTTCTAGAAATGCAGTCCATGTACCACATCTCTCCACCAAACATGACGATTTCAATGCACTCAAAAGTTCATAGTAAACAAAGAATTTCTAGCCACCACAACAGATAAAGAATTGCAGTGATTGAAATTCAACAAATAACTGTATATACTAACAACAAATTGGAAAAATGCATAAAGACATCGTCATTTTCAATTGCAAAAGTGCATCATTCTAATTCTATCCAATAAAATTGCATGCTCCATTTTGGTAATGCTAAGGATGGTTGTGAAGGTTAAAGCCTCTTATCTGAACTTGTCAGCCTCTCCTAGTGTATCTAGTGGAGGGTCCAATTTGAGTTCTTTTTTCATATGATCGCATCACGTTTTTCAGGGCCCTAGCATAGGTAGCTTTAAGGATCAAAGGCATCTACAATTGCTGTTTTATAACTCAGATTTGGGTAGCATCAGGTGGCGCGGCATGATTTGAGTCGTTCATTTCAATTGTTTAAAAAAGAATTTAGCACCATAGCTTTAGATATGAGATTAATGAACTGCCAATGGAAAGATTTGTAGGGTTATCTGGCCACGCTGGAAATTTGTACAATGCAGCAGCATTTCCTCCGGCAGGCGAACAAGTTGAAAACTGATAACTTTTTTAACTGATTAATTATTAGTACTCAGAGACCCTCTTAGTAATAGAATAGAATTTTTTTAAAAAGTTCTTCATAACTTATATATGTGTACGTTTATATTTACGTATATGGTGTACTACAACACAATATAAAAAATAATCTTGCCCTGCATTTTTTTTCTTTTGATATCTTATAAAAATTGGATGGACAAGCTGGTGAGCAATTTTTTTTTTTTTTTTTGCCTTTTTAAAGAGAATCAATGGTGATTCCTCATTTATCCCTAGTTGAGCAATTCTTCAATTTCAAAAACAGCAATTTTCATTTATAATTGATACTGATTTACTCCGTGTATCGAGTGACTTAAAATTATGGACTCCCTCAGCAATTTTGTTATTATTCTTCATCTTGTTTTTTATTTTCCTTTTGTCTCTTAGTAATCTTAGACATTCCTTTATTTTATGGCTTGTCCTCTCCCAACTCACTACGTAACGACCACAAACCATAGAGGGGGGAAAAAGAATGTAGAATTCAAGAATAGATTATGAAACAACATGTAAGACTCCATTTGAAATAGACACTCTTCTGTTGTAGACCTTTAACTCTGCTGCTTAAACAGGAAAAAAAAAAAGGAACAAATGAACCTGAATTTGCTCCATATTTGCCAAGAATATAAGGCTATTTTTTATCAAAAAATTCAATGATCTTCTTTGAGTATCATTCTCTCAACTTGTATCTCTTACGAAAGATAAATAATTTAAATTTCAAATATTTAATAATGGCTCTATTTGGATTAGTTGTTTTTAGAACCTTTACTGTGAATGTGTATATAAAAAACTTTTACTGCAGATGTAAACTTTTGCTATAGATATTTTTTAGGGTTTTAAGGATATTTTTAGGGTTTTTTTTTAATATTTTGGAGTATCTTTAAAATTTACAACTTTTTTGGGGTATTTTTTAGAAAGTATACCCCACCCGTCACCACTATCCATTGCCACCAATCCCTCTCTCCTCTCTCCTTCTCCTTCCTCCCCTCCACCCTCTCCTTCTTCTTCGTCCCCCGCCACCCTCTCTTTCTCCATCCTCCTCTCACTTCTCTCTCCTCTCTTCTCTTCCCTGCTACCCCGTCCTCTCCCTTCCCTCGCCTCCCAAGACCCCTCACCCCCTTTTTGCACTGATCGTGACCTGAATGGTCACGACTTCCAGTTGCAACCAACTGGTCATGACCACATTTGAAGTCGCAACCAAGAAGCCGCAACCAGAAGGGGAGGGGTGGCTTGGATCTGGTCACTGTTAGGGGAAGGAAAGGGGTTTCCGGAGATAGGGGAGGGGAGGGGAGAGGAGGGGGTGATGAGGGAGGGGAAGGGAGGAGAGAGAGACGGAGTGGGAGGGGGAAGGAAGGAGATGGAGAAGGAGAAAAGAGAAGCAGAGGGAGGGATGCGAGAAAAGGAGGGGGGAGGGTGGTGGCATAATAGAGGACGGAGGGTGGTGGCATAATAGAGGACGGAGGGTGGTAGCGATGGTGGAGGGTGATATGTGGTAGTGGTAGTGGTGGTTGTGTGTGTAAGAAAAAGACAATTTTTTTTGGGTATTTCTGAATTGTTTTTGAAATATTGTTTGAATAGATGTTTTTGAAATTGTATATTATTGTAACATTGTATTTGAAAAACTTATTTTTAAAAAAATGGGCAATTCAAAATACTTCTTTTTCAATCCAACGGTGAATTTCACGTATGGGTATGATACCTAAAAGGAAATGTAGAATCCCCCTTTATCATATAGCCTCCAATAGTCGCGTATCTTGATAAAAATATACCATGAATAGTAACTGATAATTGTACGTTAGTAAATTAATTTGGTTTACCTCTGAGAAAAATACACATAAAAATTATCAATGATCAGGTGGAATTGGATCAAGACTCCTTCATAATTGGCTGCTCTGCTATCCCATTTTGCCATTCTTCTATTTGTGGAAGTACACCTCAATAAAGCACCAAGTACCATGTGTTATCGTCAACCACAAACCATATGGTAGATGAGGCACGCTAGCAGGCAACTATTCTAATTTCTACATGTGGAAGAATTAGACCCGACGGCTGAAAATGGAAAGAAACGCATGATTTAGTGGAAATCCAAGATGGACATTACTATCCATTAGATAGAGGAAAGGCAATCAAATTGCAATTCCACTGAAAATTATCAACAAATTAGAATAGAGTCAGTCTTGGTGATCAAGTAGTGCATCATATTTGGTGCTTTGTTATGTCCTGTGATAGGCATGGCTAGACAATTTAGTGATCAGGTTGAGGTTAACTTCTTTGTTGTCGGCTTTCCGAGGTTGTTTCCTAGGAACAAGAATGGAACTTGTTCGATAGTGCAGAAAATAGCTATATAATGCTATTTTGAATTTTAACAATATATCAAGTGATTTCTTTTCCACTTTAATGCTTGGATTGCATAACTTTTTCTAGCTGCCAAAAAGTACATTCAACAAACGTGTTTGAAGGAGAATAAAGAGAGAGAAGCACAAGCATTGCCAATTAACGTGTTTGAAGGAGGAAAAACTAGAGAAATGTCAAGAGGCACAATTGCTCTTTTTAAAATATAAGAATTAGAAGTTTGCTTAATGATGTTTTAGGGAATTCATTTAAAGAAGCCCCAAGTTTTATTTGTTAAAAATATGAAGTTATTGCGGAAAGTAATGTTAAGCGAGAGAAATATCAAACGTGCTTACAGATGTTTACAATGTAATTTGTGTTTACTAACGAGTTTTACTTATGGCATTTTTGTGAAAGCTATTAAAGTTAATCAGTTTGTTTAGCATGTGCCACTGTTGAAGTTGTCAATTTGTTAATTTGTTGGCTAAAAAATAGTGTAATAAAAAAGCGTCTAAATATAGAGAACGCCAAAAATACATGCATATATTTACATAGTACATTGCATGTGTTAGACACTCGGGTTAAAAAACGCAAAGACATGTCACACTGTTTTACTTTTACTATTAAGGCGCGAAGCATACCGCAGGTGACTAGGTGAGATATGCCGATGACATAGTAGAGCAATATTTCATAACTGTCTCTAAAGTTGGTTGCCCCTTTTTTTTTGTGCATTGGTGAAATTTCATCAATAAAGTTGGTTGCTAAACATAATATTTGTAGTATGGTAAATGATAATGCCACAGTCAGGATTTTAGTTCCACAGTCAATTTTAGTAAAATCTTGTTAATATCCGTCTCTTGTCAAGTATGGTCATATCACCAATTTTTGACCTTCAGGGTAATGTTGGTATTTTATTAAAAATTAGCTGTGGATTTAAAATTTCTGCTGTGGCATTATCAGCTTCCTTTGCAGTACTCTGAAATCAGGAGAATACAACAATAATATCTAAAACAATGCCACATTTATGTCAATTTGTTCAAAAGTTGTAACAAACAGTTGTATGTTTTATTCCTAGCTAACTGTTTTAATTAGTTTTGTTCGTGCACTTTAAGAAAGATAACCCTTATCAAAGATATGTCCCTACAATAAAAGTGCTCATTTTTTCTCTTTGTAATAAAAAGTTTAGGTGAGTTCAACTCTAGTCGCTACCATGAGTCAGAGTAGGTTTTCGGGACCATAGGTTGCTCATAGAAATACTTATAGAGTGCTTACCAATACAGTTCTCACACCGGTATTAGAATTCAAATATGCGATCTCTTATGAGAACGTAACTTGTTTTTACCCATTGAACCAACTTGTGTCAACAGTATAATTAAGTGCCAACACAAGTGCTTCTTACTGCCCATCCAAAAAAGTAACCTTTTGAACTAATTTTATTGACCTTCATCTATTCTACATTCTTGATTCATAAACCCTTAACAAATTCGAACCAAACTAGAAAAGGCTTTTGGAACCCTCAACAACGGAATTACTACTAGCTAATAGGTCATCCTCCCTAAATTCTTAGTTCTCATTAGACTTTTTTTCCCCTTTTCTTGGCTATTCAAATTACAGAGTTTACAAGACAAATAAAACAAAGGAGCATCAAAGGACTTGAGATAAATGGTTTGCCACTTGAATTAGGAGCAATTTTTTTTTCTTTTTTTTAGTGTGAGTGGGAGGTCTCGAACCTAGAACCTCTCACTTACACTCCCTCCCCCAAACCGTTCAATCCATCCCTCCCCCTGAATTAGGAGCAATTTAACTAACAGCCCAACCACAAAGCCTTTTAAAGCTTTATGGAGTGGGAAGTCAGGGATTCAAACTTTGCCTTCCATCAATTACCACTCTTGGGACTTGTCATTTTATGTGGTTCCTTCTTTAATCCAAACGCGTGTGTAGTGCACCCGTTTGGTCCAACAGTGATTCAGTCCACATTGGTTTTTCAATGATTCAATTGGGCCCTCCGTAGTTAGGTCCCCATAGATTAGAGTAAAAGTAGATTATAGAAAATGACATCTGATTTAAAAAAAAAAGGAATTTACTAACATTTTTGTTCCATTCACCTTTAATATATATTTCATGTTCGAACACGTGTGGTCATGTTTCTGATACATCATGTAATAGGACACAAGTTTTTCCCGGTTTCTGCTCCTTTTGTCTGTTCAAGGATCTACACTGTACATATGCGAGACAAATTGATACAGTGGTTAATTAATGAGCTTTAGAAGTATCAACTATTTTCGTGTATACACTTTTTCAATGCTTCGCTCGATTTGAATGCTCAGAATCCGTTTGCATTGGTATTTTCTAGAATTTTTGTAGAAAAATATACTGTGATGATTTAATGTATACGAGATAAAAGGATAACTGAAAAATATGTTTACAAAAAGTATAAATTTTTTTTTTTTTTGGAAGAAGTAATTTTCCAAACAAAACCTTAGTTACCTAGTTCGAATTAATCATTAGTCATGCAGTCGGAACGTTTTTCTTATCTAAGGACTAAAAGGATGATATCTTTAGAGGGTTTGCTTGGAAGACGGTGAGACTGTAGAATAACATAGCAATTCAATTCAGAATGGGTTTTTTCTACTGGGGCATTTTATAACTTAAACTCTTTTTTCATTTGTCAATTACTAGGAAAGGACATGTTTGATGATATACTTTTTGTTATTAGTTCAGATTTCATAAATGAAATCATGATTTTATCAAAATTACAAGAAGTGGAGGAAAGAAATGAGAAATTGGGAAGTGAAAAGATAATGGTAAGAGTCAAACATCTGTTATGGATGATGAGCAA
Source organism: Gardenia jasminoides (assembly GCA_013103745.1). Lineage (NCBI taxonomy): Eukaryota > Viridiplantae > Streptophyta > Magnoliopsida > Gentianales > Rubiaceae > Gardenia > Gardenia jasminoides. Next base: position 9,759,557 of record CM023095.1, on the reverse strand, counting down.
ATACTCCTTACAACATGTCATTCATGTTGGAACTTAATCCAGGATCCCAATATCAGATATTTGAATACAGTTACAACAAGTACTATTAAGCGTGCACGAATTCATATTGGTTTGATGAATCCTTTGATCCGGGATGGGGTGGCCTTCCGGATCTACACGCATTTCGCTTTCCTCTTGAGGGAGCCTTTAGTCTCTCTCTAGGTATTATTTCTAGAGGATGGGATGTCAGAAAATATGGTAGCGTGTGACACAGGGACCATGACCATTTATGATAACTTTCACATTACGCATTTGGAAACCCTATTTCACCCATCATCAAATAGGAAATCCCTTAAGCTCTCTACACATTAAAGGCCCACACCCTATTAGTCATTAAAACCCAAACCATAGTAGCAATTTAATTGGGCTAACTTTATTTGACGATCTGAACACATAATTATTTACATATAAGTCCAACGTTGGATTAAGGATCCAACAATCTCCCACTGGACTATATGTGTAACTTTATAATTATGTTTTGCAAAATAATATATGAGCTCAAAATTTGTGTCATAACCAAATGTATCTCTAACCAATTCCGTCCATCAATTACACAAACATAGGATCAAAGCGGCCTTTGTTACAATTTTCGTAACTCGACCCATCAATGGTCACGTATGCTAATATAATTGAATGACATGAATTATGATGTGGATGTGTAGTATAGAAATTTCATGTAATGTGATCTTAACATGCCTATTTCCAACTGGTCCACCTTAAACTTTCATGAGATCAAACCATACCAAAATCAGAGTGGAAATAAATTGAAACTTTATTTACACAGAAATATCCTTAAACAACTAAAAAATATCAATGTCTCAAGAGCATCTAAAATAACAAACTCCCACTAAAACTGAATATCACGTAATGCCATGACACCCATATGAGCAGTGTGCTCGTGAAACAGCTTGGGTGGCAATCCTTTAGTTAGCGGATCTGTAATCATGGAGTTTGTTCCAATGTGCTCTATAGACAACTGTCCACTCTGAACTCTTTCTTTAACAACAAGGTACTTGATATCTAGTATAATCGGAATCAGTATACCCAATGATCTCGAACTTATCTGATCTCCGATACGTGAGCATGCAGTCTTTTGTTCCTTGTAGGTACCGCAAGACCCGTTTGGTTGCTTTCCAATGATCTAATCCTGGATTGCTTAAATACCTACCAAGCATCCCGGTAATGTACGCAATATCCGGACGCGTACATACCTGAAGATACATTAGACTCCCTACTGCAGATGCATAAGGAATCTTATGCATCTCCATTTCCTCAAGAGCATTTTTAGGACACTGATCGAGACTAAATTTGTCTCCTTTAGCCACAGGGGTATCACCTGGTTTGCAATTTTGCATGCCATATCGTTTGAGAACCTTTTCGATATAGGCCTTTTGTGATAGTCCAAGAATACCCCGAGAGCGATCCCGATGTATCTGAATGCCTAACACAAAAGATGCATCATCAAGATCTTTCATCTCAAAATTTTTAGTTAGAAATCTCTTGGTTTCATGCAACAATTCTATATCATTGCTGGCAAGCAAAATATCATCAACATACAATACCAGGAAAATATACTTGCTCCCACAGAACTTATGGTATATGCATTCATCAACCAAATTCATCTCAGAGCCAAACGAGATGATCACTTGATGAAATTTAAAATACCATTGTCGAGATGGATGCTTGAGTCCATAGATGGATTTTTTAAGTTTGCAAACCATATTCTTTGAATCACCTGATACAAAGTTTTCTGGTTGCACCATATAAATCGTCTCAGCAATGTTACCATTGAGAAGCCGCTCTTACATCCATCCGGTGTAACTCAAGATTGAAATGCCACTAGTGCCATTATAGTTCTAAAGTGTCAAGAAACCAGAGCTCTTTAGTCGATGCCTTCCTTTTGTGTGAAACCTTTGGCAAGACGAAGCTTTGTGCCTTTCCACATTGCCTTTGAATCCCTTTTGGTTTTAAATATCCATTTACAACCAATAGGTTTCGCTCCTTCTGGCAATGGGACAAGATCGACGCCATTGTCTTTCATAGATTTCATCTCTTCATTCATGGCATCAATCCACTTTTGAGAATTTGAACTTTCCATGGCTTGATGGAAGTTGATTGGATCATCTTCCATCAATCCAATGTCATCCTCATGTTCTTGGAGAAAAACAATGTAATCATCTGGCACTGCACTTCTCCTTTCTCTTGTGGATCTCCTTAATGGCACTAATTCTTGAGGTGGTAGAGTTTGTTCCTCTGGAGTAGGAGATTGTCTGATATTGTTTTGACTTACTGTATCATTAACAATGTTAGGAATAGGATCCTGAACAACGCCAATAACACCTGTGGGAATATTAACATATTCCTCTTCAAAGACAATATCTCTAACTATATCTTCTCCCCCAAACTCGACATCCTCAAAGAATCGAGCATTTCGCTCGAACATTGATTTAACTGTGGGGTCATAAAATTTGTAACCCCTGGATCTTTCAGAATATCCAACAAAGTAACAACTGACCGTTCTTGAGTCCAGTTTCTTTTCATTTGGCCGATAAGGCCTTGCCTCAGCTGGACAACCCCAAACACGTAAATGCTTCAAACTAGGTTTCCTACCAGTCCAAAGCTCATAAGGGGTTTTGGTAGTTGCCTTAGTTGGAACTCTATTAAGGATATATGCTGCAGTCTTAAGTGCTTCGCCCCAGAGTGATTCTGGTAAGGTAGAATGACTTATCATACTCCTCACCATATCCTTAAGCGTTCTATTTCGTCTTTCAGCAACACCATTCATAGTGGGTGAACCCGGCATAGTGTACTGTGGGACGATACCGCATTCTTCTAGGTACTTAGCAAAAGGCCCTGGACGTTGTTCACCTGAACCATCATATCTACCATAGTATTCACCACCACGATCAGATCTGATGCTTTTAATCCTTTTGTTAAGTTGATTCTCAACTTCAGCTTTAAAATTTTTGAACACGTCCAAGGACTGTGATTTTTCATGAATGAGATATATGTATTATATCTGAGAAATCGCTATGAACGTTATAAAATATTGTTGACCATTCCAAGCGAGCGTAGGAAATGGTCCACAAATATCTGTATGTATAAGTTCTAAGACGTCTGAGACCCTATTGGCTTCAAATCTCCTTTTATTGGTTTGTTTCCCCTTTATGACGCTTAATACAATCACCAAAATCAGTAAAATTTAAGGGTCGAGAATTTCATTTGACACAAGTCTTTCTATTCTCCTTTGGGAGATATGACCCAATCTCTTGTGCCATAATGTAGCTGAATTTTCGTTGGTTAATTTTCTCTTTACACCTCACGGTACTTAAATGCGTGGATTCATTATATGTAGCAATTGTGTCAACTAAATATAGATTATCACAATATGATAAAGCACGGGAACCAACCAATTTTGAATCATGAAACAATCTAAATTTTCCATCTCCAAATGAACAAGTATAACCGATTTGTCCAAAAGAAGCAGAATTAAATTCCTCTAAAAGGCATTTTAATAAATGTTTCATTAAGATCCAAATAAAATTGGGACTTTAGTAATAATCTAAAACTCCAATTGCTTCAACTTGAACTGCTTTTGCCGTAAGCCCACATAGATATATCTTTCACTATCATTAGGCTTTTCGCAACTCAGCAACCCCGCATAGAACCTGATGTGAGTTGTTGCACCGTAATCCATCCACCAAGTGTCCAGTCGAAGTTAAATTAACCTCAGAACAAACCAAATTAAGAAGCATACCTTTCTTAGCACGCCAAGCGTGATAATTGGTGCAATGCTTCTTTCTATGCCCTTCAGCTCCACAGAAGAAACAACCATTCTTTCCTGGTTCAACCGGTTTCTTTTGTTGTTTCTTTGGAGGTGCTGTACCTGCAGCTTCTTTATCCATCTTCCTTTATGTCCCTTCCCTTATTATTAGTGGTAGAAACTAGGTAAGCACCTCATGCGGTCTTGCTTCAACCTTTCCTCTTCCTCTACACAAAGGTGAGATGAGTTCATTTAGAGACCAAGTCTCCTTTTGTGATTATAAGCTCACCTTAAACCGACTAAACCGTGTAGGAAGGGATATCAAAATCGGATGCACTAACAATTCCTCTAAATTGTAAGGTTTAGTGCACCCAATTTAGAAGCAAGATGAGACATCTCCATGATGTACTCCCTGATGTTGCCTTTACCACTATATCTCATTGAAATTAGGCGTGTCAAGAATGTACTTATTTCACCTTTTCATTCTTGACAAACCTCTTTCAATATCCCAAGGAACGCTTTTAGGCGAATGTGTCTTATCCACATAGTCCCTCTAAATGCTTACGGAATGGCCTTTTTCATGATCATTAGACACATGCGATTTGATCTCTCCCACATTTCCAAATTCCTCTTTTCATCGAGTGCGGCATCCGTAAGTTGTGGGGAGTATCAACCCTTAACGCAGGTCTAGATCCATGACTCCAAGAACTATCGTGAGATTCTCCTTCCGGGACTTGAAGTTAGTGCCATTTAATAAAGGAATATTGCGTCTTGGTCATGATATTTGCGGGGATCATTCACAACTAAAGAAAACAACACATATAATTAAAACAAACTCACATAATCCAAAATAATAATTATAAATTCAAATAAGGTAACCCGTCACAAGATATCGATATTCCATTAATATTCAGTCTTTGGACAAAAATACTAACTTCTAGTGATATCTTGGTGTAATAATAAATACTGACAATAAATACATGTCGAAAAATAAATTTTCCTTTGGGCCAAGTTATAATTCACATGTAAAATCCAAATAATCATCACGTATTTATTACCACAAGTGCATATGCAATTTGTTAAATATTGACCTTCCTTTGGGCCGATCAATATTCACAAAATACAAATACACAACTAATTATATTTTAGAATAAATTAATTTCCACAAGAGAGGTCACTTTGGTGGCATGTTGCTTCAATTAAATTTATCCCAAAATATATATATAAACATACCAATATTTGAATTTAAAATTATATAAAATTTTAGGCCAAAATCAACCTAGTCAAAGGTCAAACCGACAATTGGGTCAAACTTATTGGATCAAATATCCATATCCATAATTTGGACCCAAAATTTGACCATTTAAGCCCATAGTTTATTAAAGTCCATAAATGCTTTATAAGACCATATATTTGGTGAGCCAACCTTTTGGACTTTATAAGGCTTAATTAACTTTAATTAGGAAATTCTATTTTTTTTTTTTAACATAAAGAAATTACTAAAATTTCATAACTTTAACCTTAAATCTGCGGAAGCAAGAAAGCCGCAAGCAATGTCAATTAACCAAACAAGCAACACATGAATTCGTATGGATGGTGCTTGATTGCAATTTATTTCGGGTAACAATCATGAAACTTGGACAATTACATGTGCATGAGGAAGCAGGATTCCATGAAGATAATACAACCAAAATCCCATGCGGGTCCCATGCAACAAGCAAGCCAAGAGACATCGCTGGTCCATGCAACAAGAAAGCCAATGGACATCACGGGTCCCATGCATTATTTCGTTTGTCAATTTCTTGCAAACCAAAAGAAACGAAACAAGAGACAGATAGACTTCCTTAATCCAACAAGCATAAACCAAAAGCAAAGTCCAAGACACTAATATGCAAGACGTGCGACAGGAATCGGGAAAGCCACATGATCGAAGAAATCATACGAAAGGCCGTACATATGAATCAACTTAGAAATCGCAGGTCCGAAACTAGAACATGAGTTCTATCTTATTCCATCGCATTGGATCAAAGCTAATTCATAGTATAATCATGAATAACTCCAACAAAAATCACAAATTCAAAACTTTGGTGATTCAAAACCTGATATTGGGTGCTCTGATACCACTTGTTGGAACTTAATCCAGGATCCCAATATCAGATATTTGAATACAATTACAACAAGTACTATTGCAAGCGTTGCACTCAATTCATATTGATACTTGACAATCCTTTAGATCCTGGGGTGGGGTAGCCTTCCAGATCTACACGTACTCGCTTTTCCTCTTGAGGGAGCCTTTAGTCTCTCTCTAGGTATTATTTCTAGAGGATGGGATGTCTAGAAAATATGACGGCTAGGGTAACGTGTGACCTAGGAACCATGACCCTATTTATAGATAACTTTCCTGTTACCTGTTGGAAACCCTATTTCACCATCATCAAATGGAAATCCCTAAGCTCTACACATTAAAAGGCCCACACCCTATTAGATACATTAAAGCCCAAACCATAGTAGACCACTTTAATTGGGCTAACTTTATTTGACAGTCTGCAACACAAAATTATTTACATATAAGTCCAACGTTGGATTAAGGATCCAACAATTCAGACTTCTATAGAGAAGGAAAGTTGCATAAGAAAGTAAAGTAGAAGGAAAAAAAATTGCATTTTCTTGTTTGTATTATTTGACAAGAAAACTTTCGAGAAAAATGAACAATTAATGGTAGTTATTGAAAATATTATGGTGTAACTAATAATTTTTTTCTAAAATCTTGTAAATATTGCAAGACACAGATACAAGAAAATGACAAAATTTGCAAGAACTTTTTTAACTGTCTAGCAAACAAACAAACACAAAGACTAAAATGACCAATTTATCTTCATTTTTATTCACACTTTTGTTTACAAACCAACACTACCTCAAGGTTTTAGAGCATCTGAGCATGAAAAGTGAAACATGGCACAAGTAAAACCTAGAAGCATTTGTAGGTAAAGTCTAGAGAGCCCTGAGTATGATTTTTCCCATTAATATTTCTAGGGTTGGAGATTTGCCACAGTATTGTCGAGAATTGCAGTAAACAATGCACATGGAAAAATCTAAGTTCTTCAATCGAGCTATTACATCAATCCTGAATTCCTCTTCATAAGTCTCTCTCAACACCAAAAAAAAAAAAAAAAAAAGGGTCTCTCTCAACACATTAAAGTATAAACCCAAGATTTCCCAGTTGTCTTGATCCTATAATGTGGAAGGTCGGCTTCTAGTACTAATTAGAAAATTATTCACCGAATTTCTAGGAACATAAAACAAAGATGTACCCGGCAGATTCCATCTTGCTATTAATTGTTCATCAAAGCAATAGATACATCTATCTAATCAACAACTAAGATTCAAGATTCAAAAACCTTGATTTGTGATTGAGAAACAACCGTGGTGGGGTGCCCCTGAACTCATGGAGACAATTTTGGAGTAGTCGACATATGGCATAAAAGTGTACTATTACTAAGCTAATGGACTTTTTCAACAGATGCCTAAACTATTAAATTAAGGATTAAGTTTTCATCCACTGTCGGTGTAGTAGATTTTTTACACTAACAGGTGTAGATGAATGCCACCTATGCAAAAGGTGGATTTCAAATTTGAAATTGGATTATGTGGCATACATCTGTACCCGCTCGTGTATACACTGACAGTGTATAAAAAAATTACTCTTAAATTAAACATCCATCTAATGGTTGCCCTATAGTTAAAATATATTTCAGATGTTATATTTTTTGAAAATGTAAGATTATTTATAGAAAGTATATAAATGCAAGGGAGGGTGGCAAATAATTAGTGTGTGTATCTTATATTTTTAAAAAATCTAACACCTAAGTTATATTTTAATGAAGTGTCTAATAAACAACCATTAGATAGGCCCTAAATTAACTGCCAAAATGAAAAGTTAGGTATTTATCCTATCCTTGGCTTCCACGTGTATCTGTACTTCACGGTCTAAAACGTTAGGTCCCCCTCCAATTAACTAAATTAACAACCATTTACTCATTAGCCTTCATTTGAGAGTTGAAACTTGGCATCTAACTTCCATAGATATTTTAGGTCATCCCCCACTAATGCCCCTAGGAAAATTTTCACATAAAGCATGCTTCATATCCACACAAGCTTTAACTAATTGTGCCATGCCATGACCAAAACTTGCAGGTCTCCAAAAGTACGCCAGTATTTAAAACTTGTGGTCTAAATATGAATTTCACTGCTGTAAGATTGAATTAAAACTAGTAACATTATGTTACCGACTTACCGTATTGAATATAAGGGAAACAATATCTAACCTTATCCCTACTTTATTACTTTGTATTTTAGACAAACGTGAAATTGTGACGTTGGAATCTTAAGTGGAAATGGATGATAGGTAAATTAATGTTTCAGATGGTGAAACATCCTCTCAAGTCTTGAAAAATTTATTGTTAGTAGCCATGCCTAATATTCAGGTATGTGCTTCAATTGGAGCTTGTAAAAACTACCTATAGGTAGTAAGGGTCGGGTTATTGATGTCAGATGCATCCAAAGAAAAGAAAAGAAAAGGAAAAAAAAAAGGAAGTAAACATACATACACACACACATAGGAGAAAACAAATGAAAAAATCAACAAAAACACTAGGGCAATTTTGGGATAGCAAGAAACTTAGACCAGGATTTGGGGCCGTTGAAAATTTTGGTACAATTGATGGTTGTTGTTTTATTTACATTATAATGTATTTTTATATACTTTTATTGTACTCATAAATTTTATTTATATACACCAACTCGAATATATGAAAACAAATGCGTCTGTGAGCGTACATCAAATTATGAATGAAATATAAACTTAAGTTACTTAAATGTATCTGTCCCAATTCTAAGAAACTGTGGTCTTTTATTTTCGATACAATTGATGGACCCGTAAAATTCTCGATTTTAATTAAAAAAACCTTTCACCATGCATTTAAGGGACAGTTTTGTGAGTCTGCATGTGCTCTCTGCTCTCTTTGTTTTCACCTGCAAAGTCCTCTTCTTCTTTATCTTGATTCCATTCTTTTTTCGCCTCGAAAGTCAGACATCAAGACCTTTAATCAAAACGAGGTAGATAAGCCCCACATAAGTTTCAGTGTTTCAGAAATCCCTCTAAGACTCTCTCTTACTTATATATCATATGTCTCTTTCACAAAAACCAAACATGTCTGATCAATCTTCAACAACTAATTGGTTCTTTACCTACACAAAAGTAAGTTTCTTCACAAAAATCAGACGGTTTCTCCTCCTCAGAACTGCCAAGAAACAGTATAAACCATCGGATCACTCAGAAAAATTGAGGGATTTAAGTATCACAAGCAAGAAAGAAGGGAAGACAGAAAAAGAAGGGATGGAGAAAGAGAATGATCAAGATGGTTGGGTGGTTTTGCAAAGGTCTGTAAAGGGACTTCATTTTGGGAGGTGGGAAGAAAAAGAGTTGGCAGCTAAGGAGATTAGGAGACTAGCAAAGGAAGATTTGAAGACAAGGAAATCAATGGCTGAGCTTGGTGTTATACAGCCTTTGGTTGCCATGGTTGAATCAGAGGTGGTGGAGAGGCAAAGATTAGCAGTTCAAGCCTTAACTGAGCTAGGAAATGGCTCTTCCACGTAAGTTTAATAATTACTTAAAATTTCTGATATTGTCATTTGTGTTTTAACTATGGTATTAGTTGCTTGAATTTTAATAGGCAACTCTAATTTCAATTTTTGTAATCTGCAATTTTTTTTCCTTTGTTGAGGGGTGTATTTTTATTAGCCCAGCTCGCTAAGTAGCATTTAATTGGCATAATTTGGCCCTTTTTTTTTCGGTGTTTCAAATGTAGTGAAAGACAAATTAATAAGTGAAACCTTGAAAGCTATGCTAAACTAAATTGTATAATTCACTCCTTTTGTATTTAATAGAAGAATCAAATTATATCTGAAGGAATGAACTAGATATGCTGCTGTCTGAGTTCCATTAACATATCCATCTTCATCTAGAATTGTTTGGTTTGCAAATTTTACTTTGCAGCTTTCTGTTTCTAGCTACATTTTGCTTCCATGGAAATCACGGAAACAAAACAAAACAGTTTGAGCCTAAAATTCTTCTAAATTTAGTCAAAGGTATTGCGCAAGAATATGATAGTGTTGGTCCCCACCCAAACACACAATTTTTATAAATACAATTTTCCTTTTGCACCACTATGTCCAAAGTCATACAAGTAAACGCATTTGCACTGTGGTTGATTTGAACCCCATGGACTCGTAGTAACTTATGATGCTTTAAATATCTTTCAAAAATATATGGGTAGATGCAATATGGAGATTTCGTCAAGGAGGGAAATTAGCTTTTAATTGGTACAAGTCCTTTCCCATGATCTTTTCCTAATTTCTTGTGTTAGGAATGAACTCATGCCAACCACAAAAACCTGCCCTCTTTTAGTCACTTCAATTGCTTCATTGGTTTTCAAAGTGATTGTGACATGTTATGTGTTAAAGACTAAAGTTAGTGAACATAGATTTTATAATGTTTTGATGGATATCAGAGAAAATAAAACATTGTGCAGCTAAAATTGAAAGTTGATGAGCTAGTGGAAACATTGTGGCAAAAGATCATTGGAAAAGGAACTAACCTCTACAAAAGGTGTTGAACCAACATTGGAGCCCAGCACCCAATTTTGACTTTACACTGCAGAATATTCAGATTTCATGGGAAAACCTGAGGGTGGTTCTGGCTGAAATGGCCAGAATAATAGAATTCTTGGGTGGCCATTAGATCAGTCTTCTGCCAATAAACGAATTCATTTGTTAGTTTGTGTGCCTAGTGTCCACTATCTTGCAAGTTGCAATTCTGCTCCAATTCTCATCCTAAAGAAACAAAAGAAAAACAGAACTCTTTCCAATGATGACCATTTCACAATTTCCAAGTTATCCAAAGCCCATGCGTTCTCATATTGACCAAAAAAATCCTCCTCTCAAAATCCCTTTAATTTCAATTACCTGTTTATCTGTATGTTTCTGCATTTTAAGTCAAGTCAGAGTTAGTATTCATGTAGTAATTCATTAGTCTAGAAGCCTTATTTTACTTTCCATGGAGAATTGATTCTATGATTAACCAACACGTTGAGTCAATATGACTGTAACTTTCGCTAGTACTAGGATATATTGGTGAACTTGAATTATGCAATCATGACTTCAATTTCTTGGCCAACTTTCTTATTATAATGAACAGAGGAGAACTAATTACTGAAAGAAGAAGTTGATTTATAACCACTTCTTACTAAAAAGTAAGCTGCAAGATGCTGATTGCTTCCCATTGGCTACTACACAACAAACTCCACAGTGCAAACTAGTATAAAAAGGTTGGAAAATGCAAATAATTCTTTCCCCAGACAACTTAGATATCATCCTATCTGTAGAGAATATAATAACTCTGCTTTTATTGACCTGATTTCCAGAGCAAAGATATGCGTTGAGAATCCTACCCTCATTGACTTCTAGACTGTCAAAAAATTGATATTTTTTCTTTTAGGTTGCTGAATTTGGAGCCCAACTCCACATTATTGAAAGACCCCACAAAATATATAGTCCTGTGACCCCATCCCCAGCCCCATTTTCCTAATTGTTGGCAAGTAGTTTTTCAAAGTGATGACACTTGAATAATTCTCCAAAATCAGCCTACTTTAATTCTTAAAGGCGGAAATCAGAGGTTGTTGCAGTATTTAATTCATCAACTTTGTCTGTTCGGATTTCAGGAACAAGTTGCTCATGGTGGAGTCAGGAATCTTATCAAAACTGCCCAGAAACATGGACCTATTAGATGAGCCAGCATTTCAAGATTTTGCACATTTGCTCTTGTCTTTATCATCCCTATCAAGCATTCAATTCCCTGTCTCATCAGCAATAATTATTCCTTTTGTCGTCTCCATTCTTGATTCATGTTCGAGTATTGAGACCAAATTATTATGCTTGGGCACATTGTACAATCTGTCCTCAGTCTTAGACAATGCTGGCAACCTGGTAGCAAGTGGGGTGGTTAATACTCTACTTAGGCTCTCTTCAGTAGGTGAAGCATCAGAAAAATCCCTTGCAACATTAGGAAATTTGGTGGTGACTTCAACTGGAAGGAAGGCATTAGAAAGCAGTCCAATGGTGCCAGAAAACTTGATTGAAATTCTGGCATGGGAGGAGAAACCAAAATGTCAAGAGTTATCAGCATATGTTTTGATGATTTTAGCCCATCAGAGCTCTGTGCAAAGACAGAAAATGGCTAAGGCAGGAATAGTACCTGTTCTTCTTGAAGTAGCTTTGCTAGGGAGCCCTTTGGCTCAGAAAAGAGCTCTGAAGCTATTGCAGTGGTTCAAGGATGAAAGGCAAAAGAGAATGGGGCCTCATTCAGGGCCACAGGTGGGAAGATTGTCGATTGGATCGCCTGTAAATCAGAGGGATATTGATGAAGGGAAGAAATTGATGAAGAATATCGTCAAAGAAAGCTTGTATAAAAATATGGAGACGATTACTCGAAGAGCCAATCGTGCTGGAAATTCTTCCGGGATAAAGGCCTTGGTATCAAGTTCGAGCTCTAAAAGCTTGCCTTATTAAGAGGTTTTCTTAAGCATGATGAAATGCAAAAGTTGATTACTTCTTTTTTCTTTCGCTAGGATAGTATACTGTTATCAGAAATTCCCCTAAGAATGGGACATGAGGGAACTTTTCTAAGAGAAGAAAAGGATAAAGCATCAGCTCCCATGAAAATACACTCTCTTGAGAGGAGCACGAGTCTCTTTTTGCCTGTAGATAAGCAACCTCAGGATATTAATCTTTTGTCTTCAAAAGATTCCAGTTCCAACTTTGAACAGAAAAATGTACTCAAGTTCAATACGTATACAATTGTGTTTATATATGTGCACTAAGCAAAAACTTCTACACCATGTGATCTACACAAATCGATTTAAATTAGATAAAATTCAACCTGTGAGGCCCTAATTCTTAGGATCGGAAAAACTTTCCTATAACATTAAGAAAATATGAGAACTAATTCCAGTATCCTAACTTTATTATGGTAGGTCCATCACTACAGACAAGTAAGTACCTTTCCTATTCAAAATCATTGTCAAAAATAAGCACTAATTTTTTTTTTATTTCTCCTACCTTACCACTCAACTCAACCCTCCACTTAAATTAGTGCTAGGTTGAAAGGCTTGCATACACTACAAATGTTTTAAAGTTCTTACATGAAACTAAAATGAAATAGTAGTTTATTCTTGATTTAATCGCTTCATTCAATCTCATTTAGAGTTAAGTCAAAAGAATGGTAAAAAGGATTGAATGATTTTCTGAATATCCTTTCCATCTAACTTTGCGTATTTTGTCTAATTTTAAGCATTAATTAGCATAAGAGCAGCTGTTCTTCTTCTTCTAAGTATTCATCCATATGTCCATAAAATGAAAGACTTGATTCATATTTAAGCTGGGCTAAAGCCCGAGCACCAGTTTATGGGCGAGTAGGCGTCCGGAGGTTATGATTGGTTGAGGATCCATGTCTAATCTGAGACTACAAGGCCCAAATAACCAGCCTAGTTATTGTGGAGAAGCCCCGTTTGTGGTTTGTATAGCATGACAGCATGCCATCATCTATCTACTTCTTAATTTGGTTCCAAATTGAATGGTAGAATTTCATTAAGAAACTAATAATCACTTGAAAATAATCTCATCTAATCCCAACATAACTTTTCCCAAAGGAAAAGCTGGATTGATAGATACCATATAGAGTATATTTTACCAATTTCCTTCAATTGCACGGAAGAGAGTATTAGAGTTTTATCTTGTTAGTAAACAATTTAGAAATTTTTTGTGTTTTTCATATTTGTTTAATTATTAAATTACAGATTTGTTATTTCAATTTCATGTTCAATGACAGGTGTCGAGCCTGTGCAATAATAAATACCTACTCCAGGAAATATAAATTTTGAGTATAAGGGTGAGTAGGATCGTCTCCTCAGGGACTGGGGAAAATTCGTTTCTTTTCAAATACCAGAAATTGGGGGATTTTTGAGACAATGAAGAATTAATTAAAAATCAAATAACAAAACCAAATAACTAAAAATATAAGAGAATGAAATAGATGAGAGATAAGTTCTAATCAAAGAACCAACTACTCAGACACAGTCCATATACCTGATCATTGATGCAATATTAGTTCATTTAAACCATTAATAGGTTGGTTATAGTCGGCGGAAACCTCTCAACGACCAACTCTTCCTTAGATTTTAGGTAAGTAAGGTACGCCAGTTAAATACCCCTAATTAAGAAACAACTCTGGGTATGCCCGTAGGATTTAATTTCTCAATTGCACTAAAAATTAGAAGAGCCCGAACCCTAACCAACAAACACACTACCAGGGTTCATTTAGATTAGATCACACGTAACCCCAACATACGTACACGTTAGTTGCCAACTAATATTAATTTACTAAACAATTACGGATTCAGCAAATTAAATTGGCGGTAGATTATCAAGTTAATATGAATATCGAGCTCGTAACATCCAATTAACAAAACAATCATATAATCATAAAACAGAGAACGTATAAATATTAAAGATTTAAACGAACAAATGACAAATCGATTAGATCTCACAGATATGTTGGACTGCGTCGTTGAGTTGATCTTTGACTAGACAAGAAACTTAGCCACGCATGACGTGAGACATTCCACAAGAAATTGCAATAATAATCGTCAAAGCCATGTGTGAATTGTTGTAAATAGAAGAATGGCGATAGAAAAGAAGAAAAGGAAAATATAGAGAGAAAAGAGGGAAAGAAAAACCAATGCTTCCTGTTGGTTTTCGTCCAAAGTGTTCAATAGGAAAAAACTAACGAACTACTTATCACTACTACTATTACCTATATATACTCTCCGTGGGCTGGTTTTTTGGTCAAGGGAAGAATCCCAATCCAAGAGGGAAAACCTCTCCTCTTCCTCAAGTGACCACTGTAGGTAGTAAGTAGAAAATTGGGAAACTACTAAAAAAAAAGAAATAAAACTCTTACTTTCCTAATGCAAATAGTAAAGCAATTTCCTAATACAATTAAACTACTAAGTAGGAAAACAAGACACTAATTCCAGCACATCTTCAAATTTGGAATTCTCAATTCTTGGAAACTGCCCTCTTGTACTTGGAATCTGGACACTTCAGCCATGCACATCCAAATTAAGCGCGCCCGCGCCTAACTGTCAGGACCGCTTCTGGAATTAAAGCTTTTTAAAACCTTTTTCGACAAATTCCTGCATTTAACCACCAAATACACAAACTTAGTAGAATCCACCCACTAATGCAATTTTAGTCTAAATAATTAGGAAATATTAACACAATGAATCAAGTAAAATGCACCCTATCAATCTCCCCCACACCTAAATGATGCTTCTCCTCAAGCATACCCCAACTCAAAAAAACAACCAAGATGTATAGCAATCATAGCAAGTCATACCAATCAGGAAATTTCACACTTCCCAACAACTTCATTAAAATCAGAATATGCCAATTTTGACGAACCTCACAAAGAAATTTAGAAAATACACTCATTCACTTCAAATTGTATGGGATATGGCATATCACTCAATTCAACACAATGGAATGACATTACCATAGGCTTGCTCATATATCACATCTCCACCACTCAATCATGAATTTAATACAAAAATCAAAGGGACTTTCATAAGGTTGTAATGGGGTTTGGGTAAAGGTTGGATAAAAGGATTAATAGGTGTAAATATGCTAAAGCAAATGCCAACATCCCAATGCACAATTTCTTTACAAATTTTAACTTTCAAGACAGCTTAGCACTTTATCAACCCAACAAATGTAGCTTGTATTGGTGCTTGCCACTTTCACAACACAAGAACTTCACACATCTTTTTTGTTCTTTCTTTTCTCATTTTTCATTTTTTTTCATTTCATTTTTTTTCAATTTCCTCTTTTTTTTTTTCCTTTCTTCCTCTCTTTTGTTTTCTTTTCTTTTTTTTTCTTTTTTTCTTCTTTCTTTCTTTTTTTTTTCCAAGACAAAGGAAACAAACAACACATTAAGCACCTTAGCTTGCTACACTTGTTTTTCTCATCTATTGCCTTGCAAATAACACACTGGTCCTCATGCACTGAAATTCAAGCATTTCTTTAACATTGGGTTCAAAAAGAATGTCTAAAAACATGTCTTAGGCTAACAAATGTGATTTTAAAACAAAGAAACGGGTTAAAGGCTCAAATTGGTTCACTAGGGGTAGATAAAATAAAGGCAGGATTTTTTTTCTAAAGTCAAAAGTGGCTAATTCTAAGTGCCCTTGTCATCTTAATGCACCAAATTCATTGAAACGTGATCTTGACATGCATAACAAAGCAAGTTCTAGAATGACCAAACCATGTGGAAGACCACTCACAAATGAAGAATAGAGCAAATTCAGAGAAAAATGCTCACAATCAAGCCCAAAAATCTCACAAGTGGTAAAGAATTGATGTCAAATCCAACATATTCATCAATTAATTCCATCATCAAGAAAAGTAGAAAACGTTATGGCATGAACTTATGACTTAGACCCACATCTCGATTGCATTCATCATTGTTTAAAACAAAGAACTACCAAAGAAAAGAAAATGCAAAACAAAGGACTAAAACATAGCTAATCCTCCCCCACACCTAAATCCTACATTGTCCCCAATGTAGCAAATAAAGAACATGTAAAAAGAGGCAAAAGGAGACAACGAAACTTCCCTGAATCATGGAGGAGGGTAGCAACCAACTATGGCTCGGGGGAAGAAGGTGGGCGGAAACCCACATGGTGGAAGTACTGTGCCAAGTTTTGAGCCATCTTGTTGCAGAACTTTGGAGAAAAAGAAATAAGGAAGAAAGAAAGAAAGAAAGGAAAGAAAAGGAAAGAAATTAGGGTTCAGGGTTTTTTTTTTTTTGGAAATAAGAACACCATTGAGAATTGGAAAAGGGAAAGGAAATTTTTTTTTTTGGTGATCCACCAAGTTAGGCGTGGACATGCCTAACTAATACCAACGCTTCTGTCCAACTTTTGACAATTGAGTTCCTTAGGCATGACCATAAGGCGTGGGCACGCCTAACTAGTGCCAACGCTTCTGACTAGGTGACGAAATTTGATTCTTTAAGCATGACCACTTGGCGTGGGCACGCCTAACTAGTGCCAACGCTTCTGACCATCGGGCGAGAATTACATTCTTGGGCGTGCCCAGTTGGCATGGGCACGCCTAATTGGTGGCGACCTAACACATGAAAATTTAATTATTTCAAATGAAACTACTTGCTTAATAAAACACAAAAAATACTAAAATAAAGAAAATCATAAATTCTTAGGTTGCCTCCCAAGTAGCGCCTTTCTTTAATGTCTTTGGCTAGACATAACTGTCTTTGCTCAGGGAGGATAAAATTTCGTAGCTTGCTTCATTGCTTTCTTCTCTACATAATCTTCATACCCTTCATACGTTGAGTAATCTTTATGCACACGAGCTCTTTTCTTCCATTGACTAGTGGGTGGCACTAAGCAATCAAATAACAATTTCAAATCTTCACTCACTCCTCCATCGTGACCAATTAACACTTTAGTAGTTATCATGACTCCTAAACTATTCCTGTCATGAAACTCAAATTCTTCTGGTATAATAAAGCCAATTTCATCAATAGGAGATATAGAATGAAATTCAAGAATACATTGGTTAGAGGATGGAGAAGATATCACCATAATTGGAGATTGTTCACTGGACTCTTCCACTGGAGAGATTTGAGGTTGAGATCCTTCATTTTTAACTTCCTCTTCAATTGCATCTATGGCACTAACATTCTCAGGGTTAGTTTTGGAGACGGTAGCTTCCCATACACCTAAGACTCCAAATGATTGACTACTGTTGCCAATTGACTTATTTGAATTTTCAGATTTTGCATGCTAGACCTCGTCTCTTGCTGGAATTGAGCAGTACTTGCTGCCAAGCTCTTGACAAGATCTTCTAAGGAATTTCCTCCATCAGAAGATGAGGGTTGAGATGTTGGCCTCATTGCATAGCTATAGTTGGTGTAGTCCCACCATCTTTGGTTATACATATTTGAATAAGGATCAAACATTGGTGGAGATAGATTTTGGGATACTCCAACATCACAAAATTGGGCATTCATGTCATCTTGAAGTAGTGGGCACATGTCAATTAGATGATCTGACTGACATATTCCACAAATGTTAACTTGTTGCTTCTGTCCATCACTCAACTTTTGCACAAGAGAGGCCAAATCATCTAAATGAGAATTACTAATAGAAGAGCTTTCATTAAACCAATTAGGAACAAAGTCCAGTCTATCACCAAAATATTGAAAATTAGCAGCCATCAACTAGTAAGAAAAATAGAGGAGAAATAAAGAAGGAAAAAAATAAATCAAAAGGATGAACTCAAAAAGAAACAAATAATTCACGCACCAGTCCCCGGCAACGGCGCCAAAAATTGACAGGTGTCGAGCCTGTGCAATAATAAATACCTACTCCGGGAAATATAAATTTTGAGTATAAGGGTGAGTAGAATCGTCTCCTCAGGTATTGGGAAAAATTTGTTTCTTTTCAAATACCAGAAATTAGGGGATTTTTGAGACAATGAAGAATTAATTAAAAATCAAATAACAAAACCAAATAACTAAAAATATAAGAGAATGAAATAGATGAGAGATGAGTTCTAGTCAAAGAACCAACTACTCAGACACGGTCCATATACCTGATCATCGATGTAATATTAATTCATTTAAACCATTAATAGACTGGTTATAGTCGTCGGAAACCTCTCAACGACCAACTCTTCCATAGATTTTAGGTAAGTAAGGTACGCCCGTTAAATACCCCTAATTAAGAAACAACCCTAGGTATGCCCATAGGATTTAATTTCTCAATTGCACTAAGAATTAGAAGAGCCCGAACCCTAACCAACAAACACACTACCAGGGTTCATTTAGATTAGATCACACGTTCCCTCAACATACGTACATGTTAGTTGCCAACTAATATTAATTTACTAAACAATTATGGATTCAGCAAATTAAATTGGCGGTAGATTATCAAGTTAATATGAATATCGAGCTCTTAACATCCAATTAACAAAACAATCATATAATCATAAAACAAAGAACGTATAAATATTAAAGATTTAAACGAACAAATGACAAATCGATTAGATCTCACAGATATGTTGGACTGCGTCGTTGAGTTGATCTTTGACTAGACAAGAAACTTAGCCACGCATGACGTGAGACATTCCACAAGAAATTGCAATAATAATCGTCAAAGCCATGTGTGAATTGTTGTAAATAGAAGAATGGCGATAGAAAAGAAGAAAAGGAAAATATCGAGAGAAAAGAGGGAAAGGAAAACCAATGCTTCCTGTTGGTTTTCGTCCAAAGTGTTCAATAGGAAAAAACTAACGAACTACTTATCACTACTACTATTACCTATATATACTCTCCGTGGGCTGGTTTTTTGGTCAAGGGAAGAATTCCAATCCAAGAGGGAAAACCTCTCCTCTTCCTCAAATAACCACGGTAGGTAGTAAGTAGAAAATTGGGAAACTACTAAAAAAAAAGAAATAAAACTCTTACTTTTCTAATGCAAATAGTAAAGTAATTTCCTAATACAATTAAACTACTAAGTAGGAAAACAAGACACTAATTCCAGCACATCTTCAAATTTGGAATTCTCAATTCTTGGAAACTGCCCTCTTGTACTTGGAATCTGGACACTTCAGCCATGCACATCCAAATTAAGCGCGCCCGCGCCTAACTGTCAGGATCGCTTCTGGAATTAAAGCTTTTTAAAACCTTTTTCGACAAAATCCTGCATTTAACCACCAAAAACACAAACTCAGTAGAATCCACCCACTAATGCAATTTTAGTCTAAATAATTAGGAAATATTAACACAATGAATCAACTAAAATGCACCCTATCATTCAACCTACCATTAAGGTGAATATGTAAATCAAATGGTGTTGGACAATTTCCAACAATTTGTTAATGAAATATGCTTTTTTATCAAAATTGCATGTTCAACCTACCATTAAGGTGAATATGTAAATCAAATGGTGTTAAACTATTTCCAACAATTTGTTAATGAAATATGCTTTTTATAAAAAGAAAAAGAATCCAACTAATTGGGGACACGAGTTTACTGCTCTGTGCTCACACTTGAGTCACCTTGATAAAGGTTGCAAATGCTTAGATGGATTCATCATTCAGGTTTGATACTTTAATCACCTTCTGAAGTGGAGCAATTTAACTTCACATATAATCATAATCTTAGTCTAGTTGTTCAATTCAACCAACTAGACATTAAAAAATCAATAATCATGTTAATGTCAAAAAAGGTGTATCAAATTAAAATAAGTTACAACAACATTGCAATAATGTAGTATCAAACCTATGCAATAGAAATTCTATATTGTAGTGATGCCCTTTTTTTTTTTTTTTTTTTTTATGTGAAAGCTAAATCTACCACACAGTCATAATTATATACATATTATATACATTGTTTGCTCTCTCATTTATCTATCGAGAAAATAAATTGTTGTTTTTGGTCCCCAAAAAAGAAGTACTCGCACTGTATAATTTGGAAGGTGAATCCTAGATATCATGGACAGTAGATCCATCAATCTTTACTAATACCATAAAAAATACTTCTAAATTCTACATAAATCACTTTTACCATAAAAAAAGTCTTGTAAATTCTCTATAAATCACTTTTTGCTATATTCTCTCAGGCCTTGCTCTCATTTGCTTTGAATTTTTTAAAATCTGATTATAGAAAGTGATCATACAGAATAATCAAAATTAGCAGAAATTACTTTTTTTTTTTATAGATTATAGATTTTAGATTTTTTTGACTATTAAAACTACAATTTAAATACAAATGTAAATAAAAATATTAAAAAATTGATTTTTCAAAATTAGAATATGCAATTAGCCAAATAATCAGTCGAGAAAATGTATTTCGCAATCTTACTTATATCTTAAAAATGTACTTATGAATTCCTTGTAAAGGACATTTTTGCTATCTTTTCTTGCAGTGTTTTAGCAATTATAAATACAAGTGGGCATTAGTGTCATTATGGTAAATAGAGTGTCTAATATTCCTTTATAATATTTTAATTTGCATCCTTCCTATTGGGAAGTGGTGCTGTTAGGCAAATTGAGCGGAGTTGCTCATTAACTTAACTCTTTTAGCCTCGTTCATGTTCCATAATGGCTCGTTTGAAATTTTATATAAGTCGAGTTCGAACAAACATTTTGGTTTGATAAGTAATCAAATAAACACAAGCTCATTCACAAATTTAAACTATTGCTCATGAACATGGGCTTAATTATTATTTCACAAAATTTAGGTTTAGTACTGTGCTCCTAATTCATATTCCACACTCTGTTAGTCATAAACTCGCGTCACTCGAACTTTTATTTATATCCATCCTTTTAATACTATAGATAGGTAGATTGTATTACTTTTGTGAGAGAAAAAGGCTGAATTCGAACATCTCAAGTCTGTTCTTGAATGGTTTGTTTATGTTAAATGAGTCAAGTTCAAACTCAAACTTGAACTAGTTAACGAGTTGAACATGAACATAGATTTAGAGCTCAAATATTATGGAATGAACACGAGTGTTATTCGAGCAACTTAACGAACAAAACTCAAATATGAGATATTCAGCTTGATTCGACTCATTTTCTATCTCATTAGCCTTTGAATTTTATTAGGACCTGCATTTAACGACGTCGTGTCCTCCTTGGGTAAGAAAATGACGTTCACCGCTTCGGCTTTTCTAATTTGTTTCTGAGTATGAAAATATCTCTATTTATTAGTGATTACGGCCTCAGAAAATTGTTACTAATCGAAGGGTTTCTCTCAAGCCAAACCCTGCTCTCACTTTCTCTCTCTAGGGTTTACTTTCTCTCACTTAGGGTTTTATCCGTTTCTCCCAATCTCATGGATCTCTCCAAGAAGCGTAAAACGGAAGAGAACGGCGCCGCTTACCCTGCGCCGACTTCCCTTATGGCCGACCCCAATGCGACCCTGCCACCGTTCCCTAGCCCTTTATCGCCGGAAGACATCAGCAAAATTCTCGACCCTTTCACTAAGGAACAGCTCCTCCCCATCATCCGGGCTGCCATCATCCGCCACCCAGATGTCTTGCAAGCCGTGCGCGATGTCGCCGACTCCGACCCGGCTCAGAGGAAACTCTTCGTTCGTGGCCTTGGTTGGGAAACCAACACCGAGAAGCTCCGAGCTGTTTTCTCAGCTTACGGCGAATTGGATGAAGCTATCGTCATCAATGATAAGAACACCGGGAAGTCGAAGGGGTATGGATTTGTTACCTTTAAACATATTGATGCTGCTATTTTAGCGCTTAAAGAACCTAATAAGAAAATCGATGGGAGAATTACGGTTACGCAGCTTGCGGCGGCAGGTAATTCAGGGAATTCGCAATCATCTGACGTGGCTTTGAGGAAGATTTATGTTGGCAATATTCCTTTTGAGATATCCTCTGAGAGGCTGTTGAGTCATTTTGCAATGTATGGGGAGATTGAGGAGGGCCCACTTGGATTTGATAAGCAGACTGGAAAGGTCAAAGGTTTCGCCTTTTTTGTTTACAAGACGGAAGAAGGAGCGAGAGCTTCATTGATGGAGCCAAACAAGGTTATTGATGGGCATGTAGTGGTGTGTAAATTGGCTACTGATAATAAAAAGATGAAGCAGCCCCAAAATGTTGGGCCTGGTGGTGGAATGCCAGGCATGCCGAATGCCGGTCCTGGAGGAATTTCCAGTGATGGGAATTATGGGGTTCATGGCGGTGGATATGGGGCATATGGAGGGTATTCTGGTCCTGGATTGCAGCAGCCGCCGCAGCCTCAGCAACAGCCAGGGATGATTCAGCCTCCACAGTTGAATGCTGCGGTTGGTGGGCCTGGGGGTTATGGGCAAGGGACTGGCTTTGGGGGATATGGGCAGGGCGGACAATACGGTGGTGGTGGAGGATCAGGGTCTGGGGAGTATGGTAGTGTTGGTGGATTGAATAATCCTGGAGGAGGGTACAGGATGCCTCCCACCTCTGGTGGGATGCCAACATCTGGAGGGTATGCTGATGGTGGGAATTATGCTTTAACATCGTCTTACCCATCACAGATAAACCAGCCAGGAGGAGGACCTAGGGTTCCACCAGGTGGGATGTACCAAGGCATGCCACCTTACTATTGAGGTAACTCTTTCTTGTGATATTTACTTTCGGATTATTGGTTTCATTTAGTTATTTACCTTTCCTAAGTGTTTACTGTTTTTTTTCTTAGTGTTATAGTTTGTTATGAAGGATAATCATTAAGCATATGTTTTGTAGTTTTCTTCTTTGTCTTAGCCTTTCCTCCAGTGTTTGGTCTTGCACTTGTTCCTTTTCTTTTCACGTGTTTTGTTCTGTATTTGGTGCTTCTTGTTTTATCATGCTGCTTCATGTTGTTGTTGGTTTCTATTCCTCAGCTACATCTTTCAAGCGTTCCTGTTTAACTGGTTCTGTGGCTCGTTATGATTGTTTACTAGTCATTTAGATTTGTTATGTGGCACTATCCGAGTCACCTTGAATTCAATCACTTAATGTTTGGCTTGGTTTTTTGGGCACTTTTGTGGCTTTTGTTCCGTCCTTCTAAGTTTTTTCCCCATCTCTTTTTATGCATGTTTGAGTGATTGGTTGTGCTAGTAGTTTTGCATGTATTATGTAATTGTTCTTTTATTAGTGCCTGAAATAATCCTGCTTTGCCAGTGGTTATCAGGGCACAAATGCTGCCCTTCTGCCTTTACCTGTGGTTGATTGTTTAGGGTGCAAAAGTAAAGCTTGTAGTTGCTTTTGGAATCTCAATGTGGTTGAAGATTGAGTGACTTGTGTTCCAATTCTTTCTAGTGCATCTGAGTAATTTCTTTCATAACCTTCTGTCATTAGTTTGGACAGCATGTGAAGTTTTGACTTGTTGAAGAGTGAGTTCACCCTATTTTGTGGTTATTATCGGCATGTCTTTGTAGTTTTAGTAGTTAAAAAAATCATGATGAAAGTACTTGTCAAGTTGTTTTGATTTTCATTCTGATCTGCCCTTTTGAGCTTTGAGTTTGGTCATTTTATGTGCTGACTGTCTTGCTGTTTGCGTGTAGTTTTCCCTTGTTGGAGTCCCATGTCTGGCAAGGTGAGTGAATATGCATCACATGAAATTTTATTTTCTTTGTTCTAGCAAGCCATGTACTAAAAAACTCATTTTTAACTTATGAGGGGCCTTTTGTCCACAGCTCATAATTTATATATATATGTGTGTGTGTGTGTGTGTGTGTGTGTGTGTATTTTTTTTTTTTTTTTTTGTGAATGAGGTTTGATTTTGAAAGCAGGCATTGGTTTGCTTTTTTTATATAGCTTTAAGCTTTTCAAAACATACACAAGTTTTTAGGTTTTCAACAATCTTTTAAGATTAACTTGTTTTACAATTTCAAATGAGCTGCTTATAGCGTATTTTAAGCTGTTGAAAACACCTTGAATCTTGCATTTACTTCTGTTGATGTCTTCGCCGCTTGTCAGGACACTATGTGTCACTAAGGAATCATGTGTCAATAAATATATTAACTATATTTGCAAAGTTTCTTGTTATTTCTTCCTGGACATCTCTTTTGTCTTTCTCTTAAAGTAGTTATAGGCTGCTTCTGAGTTCGAAGCTTGGCTTCTTTGTGCATATTTATATAGCATCCTCTTCTCTTTTATCTTTCTGGATATAAGTTCATTTGCACACATGCTGAACATTTTTCCCCTTTTCTTTTGTAGATTTTGCAATTCAATTATGTCAGCAAACTTGTTTATGTTTGAAATTCTATTAATGGATTGAGTTGGTGCATGGGTATCTGTTCAGGTGTTTGAGAGCTTGGGAGCAAATGCTTTATATGGTTGTGGTGATTTCAGTGATTGCAAGACAATGATATCTTTGGTTGATAAATGGACTGCTGTACATCTGTTGCTGCTTCACTCTATCTGCTCCTTGTGGAAATGTGGCCATTACTTGATATTTGTTAGAGTTAGGCTAGTTCTTGGTTTTACTTGAGGAAGTTGCTGTATTATGTGACTTTACTGGATTGTGGAATGTTTCTTTCAGTAGTGTTCTTCTCTAATAGTAATTATAGTTGTTACTGGTATTTTTATGTCTAATATTGAAATTAGAAAAAGATGATTTGAGCTTTTATTTTTTATTTTGTTCTGGTGCTCTTTTTAACTGTTAAATTAATATGAAATTGAGTCATTAATTTGTTGTTAATCTGCTCCGCCACTCCCCTAACACCAAACCCCTAAGTTATGTTGTGGTATATTTTGGCTTTTGCAACTATGTTGAGATTGCGTTAGCGAGTGCAAACTCTTTTCTCTCCCTTGACTACCTTTTTCTGGTCCATCCATGAAAGAAGTTATTAATTGGATATGCGTATTTCAGTGTCCTTTCTACAACTAAATTGAATGATCCATTAGAACGGCTGTTGACTAGGAGTTAAACGATGGTCTAAAATTACATTGATGTTTTGACTTCATACAGAACTTTTGATAAGACTCGTGGCAACATGTGACCACCAGTCCAGCAAATCGTATATATTTCTGCCTTCCTCTCACTGCCAGTTGGTTTCATTATTGCCCTCCCTCTACCACCTTCGTCACCTTTCCGTTGCTGCCATTCCAAAGTCCCCATCACAGCTATCAGCATCTTTCTGTTCTCTCTTGATTAAGAGCTGCTAATCCCTTGTCAACCTCAATAGTGGCTTCAAGGGATCTGATCCATATATAAGATCTCAGTTTCCACTAGTTTTGCTTCTCTGTCATGCTGCTAGAACCTTATCCAACCTTTCACCACCTTATTATGTTGTGTGTGGTAGCTACTACCTTGAGAATGTGTTCCATTCTTGTATCCTTTTCCTTTCGTGGTCCTTGGCTAAGCACTGATTGCCACCAACTTGCTCTCATTCTTTATGCCATCTAACAGAACCAACAGCTTATGTTCCACTCTTATTTTCCAGTGGTCTTGAGTTTTAATCTCCTTTGTTGAGTTCATATCAGCAGTTCATAATGTTTCTTTGGATATTTTAGGAAAATAAGAGGAAGAGAAAAATGGTATAAAGGAGGAATTTAGGAGGTTCTCAGTTATTTGCTTTTTGAGTTTTTTTTGGGTGTTTTAAGTTTTTTAATAGCAACAACAATTCATTAATTAACTAGGCTGAAAGTACACTTGTGTGTATCTTTCAATAAGCTCTGCTGATTTCATGATGGTTGGGGGCTGTTTTGTTTGAACTCTTATTCAAAAGGTTTACAAACATTTGGAGACTACAAGGGTCTAAATGTAGGACACTAAGTCTAATATATTTTTCTTTGGTTATAAATTTCGGTGTCTCTTGCACTGGGATTTTGTTAATATCAGGTATAAGCATGTGTAATCCTCTTTGCTGAGAGAAATTACGATTAAGTTAGATTTTTTTTTGTTTGTTAGATCATACAAAAGGGACTCCTTCCTGATAGGTTTTGGAAAACAGTGGGAATTGGAAATGTGAAAGTCAGGTGAAGAATGTGTTGTTATTATACAAGTGCACATATCTACAGTGAAGTTTTTAGTGTCTTTTTACGAATGTATAAGTTTACATGAGGTAGATGAATATTCTTATGCGAGTTCTTGATAATATCTAATGTGAATTGCATTGGTGACAAATGCTGTTGGAGTGCGTTCATTTTGATGACTGATTTTAATAGTTCAAAACCTTATTCTTATTGCAAAAGCTTTAACGAATAGATGTCAGTAATGACTTTTTGTTCCTTTACTTCGCATCGTTGGCTATGCCTTGGGTTATATGTTCGATACATTTTGTAACTCACCTTCTCGTCCGTAGTCTGACTTGTGGCATTTAAATTTATTCTCGATTTGTTAATGAATCTGAATGTTTGCAACATAGGTGCTACTTTGTTTCTTTCATTTGTGTGTGGGCAGTCCTATGCTTTAAAGTGTGAAAACTGTGTGATTAGGGATGAGAGTCCAGGCATGCTTTTTGCACTGCTCCTTGGATTTTAGTGATTGTGTCTTTGAAGCAACTATAAGAATTGGGAAGCATTGATGTTCTTTTTGTAATTATGCTTGCACCCCCACAGATGAATTTACTCAAACATTTACATGTAGCCTTTTCCTCTTGGACCGAGGCTTTATAAGTGGATTTTATGTCTGATCTCTTTCCGTTTTATTTTTTTCAATCTTTTATTTTTAGTTTTTTTTTTAAAATGATGTCGCTATCAGGGATGTCAAGGTCGGTGAGACTTAAATCCTTGGTCTGAAAAGTGCCTATGCATGGCCAGCATTACTAAATGCTAAAGCAATTATAGCTTCATCCGTTGTAGTAAACTTAGCTGTCTGCTTGTGAACATTTGCAAAGGAACAATGTCCAAGTTTTCTTCTATGTGGATGAGGCCACTCATTTCAATTGTTTGCTTTTCCTTCATGTAATATAATGAATTCTATTTATGTCTGAGTACATTCAAGTTCGAAGCTATACCATACGCAGGCAAGATGCTTAGATCTGAACTCGATGCCTCTGGATATTTCCTATTTTTAGCTGGGGGGGCTGGTGCCATGGGAGCGTTGGTAGTTTGTGGAGCTACTAGACACTGAAATGGCTGTGATACCTGCAAAAGGAATACTTGTAAGCCTTTTTGTCTTTGCCAAAATTGTCGCCCCTGCAGCTAATGAATTGAAGCCTCAGTCACTTTCTAAGAGACTCATGAGCTGGATTCAAGCATAGATAGAAATGCCTGTGATACCTGCAAAAGGAAAACTTGTAATCATTTCTGCCAAAATTGTCGGCCCTGCAGCTAATGAATTGAAGCCCCTGTTACACTCTAAGAGACTCATGAGCAGGAGTCAAGCATAGGCAGATACGTGTGGCCATGGTTCTTGCTCGGTGAAATTTTGATTGCCCTTCTCATTCCGCAAAGGAGCGGGTTGTGTTGTATTATTTCAGTACTACTGTATACTTGGTCACTGTAAAACACTCGTTGTCCTTGACAATTAGATGTACGTGGAAGCAAAAGCCTTATAGCCTTATACGTTGCTCATAGGAGCTCAGAGATTAAAGACTGGATATGTAACTTGTACAAAAGCCTCGAGTAAATGATGGAACAAAGTTAACTATTGGAAGGAATAGACTACTAGTACTTTTCCTGGCCATTTAGTCTGTGCCTGCTAAGAATGCATCTTGTAGCAATAGTTCTTTGGGATTTTTTAAGGTCAACAGTTCGAATATCATATTAGTTCCTCAACTTGATGTTGTCAACTAGTCATGCACGACTGGAGTAGCTGCTATGTGAATACTGGCTTGTACGACTATGCTGCAATCTAATATCGATTGAATATCCACAGCTCTATCCAGTGTACAACTTACAAAGCAATTGTAAACCAAGGAGGGTATACTACTTCCAACTTCCTACTGGTTCGACTAGTTGTTCCGGATTTAAGATATCATCCAAAACATTGTATTGGTAAGGATGCATTCAAATGAAAAAAATTACACCCGCCCAAAAAGGCAGATCACTTGTGATTGTTTATGTGTCCATTTGTTCTTCTTAAATTTAATTTGCAAGAAAAAGACAACTTATATTTTTCTGAGTTCATCTAAAGCACCTCTTGCGTCTAGGCGCTGCTCTGGTGATTCAGCAGTGCACCTCATGGCCAATTCCATGACTGATAATGCACATTGCACCTTTTTGTTTGCATTTTCGTCAGCCAGAGTAATTAGGTTGCTATCAATGAAATGGGTTGCTGAATTTTGTAGCGCATCCATCGCCCGGTCCTTCAATCCGTGACCCTCGCGAAACATTTCATCAGTTAGCCTCTTTCTTGTAGAGCTTTCCATCAACAGAATACCAAAGCTATAGAGATCACATCTTGTCGATAACATACCTTCAAATCCATACGCTACATGAAAAAAGATAGTATCAAAGTCGTATCATCTTTGTCAACCACAGCAATTAAGACATAGGGACGTAAAGCAAAATTACACTTAAAAAAATAGTAAGGTGCATCAGTCCAAGTTCAGTTTGTAGCAGTTTTAGTTACCTGGTGCAATATACCCAATTGCTGCGAGTGTCTTTGTTTGTGCTGTAATTTCACCTCCACCAACTTGGAAATTCCGGGTTAGAGCAGCTACTTATGACTTTAACAAGATTCCTGTGGCGAAGACTGTGCAGAACTTCACATTCCGTGTCAAAACTTTTGAATCCTCCTAGCTGGAAATTGAAAACATTTACTGCAAATGGTGCCCCATCATCCAGAGCCACTTTGTAAACTGAACCATAACCCCCTGTTGCAATCAAATTGCTTTCACTGAAGTCATTAGTTGCCTGCTGAAGTTCACGGTAAGAGACCCCTTTATGCATAGTCATGGGGGATCAACTCCACTTCAGAGATATTTGCCTTTTTTCTCCTGTTCTTCAAGATAGCCAACAAAATGATGACGAGGATAATCATCAATGCTGATGGTATCAGAGTGTATGTCACTAGATGCAACTTTTCTTTCTTTGATCCGCGTGGTGAATAGACGGTGCAACGAGGAAAGTGCAATGAAGGAGGACCACCACAGAATGCTCTATTTGACATGAAAGATTCATCCGTGAAGTTGGCGAAAGAACCATTTAATGAAGTCATTCCCTGTAGCTCATTGAATGACACATTGAAATATTTTAACTGCAAGAGTGATTCCGACGATGTAGTATTTCGCCTATGGGCTTGTTATTAGACATATCTAATAATTGTAAACCAAACAGGTTGCTGAATGTCTCTGGGATAGGAGTTTGTGATTCATTACTTGCCAATAAGAGACTGATCAAGTTCGGGAGACCTCCTAGTGTTGTTGGAATGTAACCTGAAAATTCATTCTCTGCTAAGGAAATGTTTAATACAGCCTTCAGATTTCCAACAGAAAGAGTTTGAGCTCCTATCTAAAATCTAAATATAACAAGTCTTTCAGGCTTCCAAGGCTTGCTGGGGATGTGGAATTCAGTTCGTTGGAGTGCAAATAAAGATGTCTTAGAGAAGTTATATTTCCAAAGCAATCTGGCACCTGAACCCTGAATTGATTTCTGCTCGACTGTGCTATAGTTAAATGCCTCAAAGTACACAGATAGTTCAGAATGGACCCTTGGATTCTGTTATCTTAAAGATCTAATCCTTGAAGATTTGATAACCCTTTGAATGTATCTGGAAGTGGTCCAGTCGACCTATTGTTATCAAAGACTCAAGACTGACAGACCACTAAGGTTACCAATTTCATGTGTGGAATATTGCCCTCAATTCCACATAAACTTGCATAAAAGTTTTGAAAAGAACTAGAAAAATTGCCTATGATAGGGTGAAGTGGACCATTTAAACGGTTTTCTGATATACTTAGAACCCTTAAATTTCTGCAATTTGTCAAAGATTTAAGAAAGCTGAATTGTGAAGCAGAATCAGACGTAAAATGGTTTCTATTAATTTGTAGAAACATGTTGAATCTCAAACTACCGATTGATGTTGGAATTGAACCAGTAATTGGTTCTCTCTGAGTTCCAAGTAAGTTAAATTTGTAAGATTTGAGATTGTGTCGATCAACTCCACTTAGTTTATTAGCTCCAAGGAATAACTCTTCAAGATTCAGTAGCTGTTGCCTATATTAGGTGGAAGACTCCCAGAAAGGCTATTCATGGAAAATGAGATAGTTGTCAAGGTTGAAATGTTGAATATAAATTTGGGAATCGGACCACTTGAGAAATTCGAAGTGAACTGAAAAATCATTAATTTCTGAAGATTGCCAATTTCTGCTGGAACTGTCCTGCCAACATGAAAATTAGTTTAAGCAAATGCTGGCTGAAACTGAGTATTTGTCTCGAGTGCAAGTCAGTAGTTACCATTGAGCAAACAATTCGCAATGTGCAACACCTCTAGATTCAGGATATTTCCTATCTCTGGTGGAACTGCACCTGCAGTTGTGAGTGTCAAGCATATAAAGTGAAAAAAATCACAAGTCAAGCAGTTTTAAAAGAAAAGACGATTCCACAAATCTAAACCAGGAACATCAATATCCTTTTATGGAGGAAAAAGAAGGTCATTATACCATCATGTCACCAATTATAGAACCAAGAACGGTTTCTGCAAGATTCAATGGTTATGAAATCACAAGCATGAAAGGCTAGATATATTTTAAAAAGTAAAGCTGATACCATGCACCAACATAGTTATATGCCGTTGTGGCAAATTGAGTAAACTTCAAGAGAAATTACGGTTTCAGAATAAGTTGATAAAATACATGCTGACTCTCATGAAGAAACATACCTTCAAACATGTTAAATCCGCTATGCAGTCCGCTTAACACTGTTAAATTTCCAACCTCTCCTGGTATTTGTCCACTGAAATTATTGTTGGACGGTGATAGAATGGGAAGCTCCGTGCAATTGTTGAATCATGAATGAACCTGGCCTGATTATAGGTTGCTTGATAGATAAATTGCTTGAAGCTTCGGTACCTTAGTGCAAATATTCATGAGAAGATTACCGCATAAGCTCTTGTAGGTCAAAGCAATTACTTGCAAAGACGAAATGCTGGAAATGGTCCGCGGCATAGACCCTATAAGCTTATTACCTTGCCAATATAAGAACTTCAAATTGCCAAGATTACCAATTTCTTCAGCCATATAATGCCTTCCAATTCATTATAAGGAATTCTCATTATTCCAATGTGGACACATTGAACAGGGAACTTGGAAGAGTACCTGTGAAACTGTTATTTGCCAAATATAAGCATTAACGATTAGGCAGAAAACCAAGAAATGAAGGAACCTCTCCACTGAACTTGTCGAACTTGAAATGATATAACTTAGTCTCTGCAGATGTACTAGCTCCTGAGGCAAGTTGCCTTGGAAATCATTGCCTCCGATGTCGATTGAATTGAGAACAGAGAGGTTTCCTACTTGTGGAGGAATGTTACCTTGAAGGCCTAGATGAAAAATGCTGAAGGCCACCACTTTTTGGTGGAGAGAGGAGCATTTCAGTCCAATCCAGTTGCACACTGGGATTTGGTTTGTCCAACTTCTTGACAGCACACCTGATGGATCCATTGTAACATGGGATTTTAGGGCAAGTAGTGTAGATTGGTCAGTTATGGTGTTACTGGTTTGCGCTATAGAAGTCTTAAGGAGGCATAATACTAGTACAAGATGAAGGACCAAGCAAGTCCCTTAGAATTGAAAAATTTGTTAGATTAGGTCTTGAAGGTTAAAGAATAAAATGACATACATGAGTAGATGAATTTTGGTGAGAATTAAATTTTGGTGATCAATAGAATTTTATCTAATCAGCACAAACTCCCAAAAAAATCATTCACTTATATAAAGTTGGTCTTTTATAAATTTCGTATTTGGGAAAATTTATTTAATTTGAAAAATTATCAAAGAATTTATAAAGAAGAATGGAGAACTTTTACAAAATTAAATAAATAAACTAAATGATATAAAAAGAAAAAACAATATGGAGATATTTGATTGAGGGAAAAAGAGCTTTACTTAAAAAATAAATAAAATGGGATTGATTTGGGTATTTGTGCAGGATCAAAACGGGCATAATCCATTTTAGTTCTGTCCATATTCGTCCCATGACTAATATGGAACTATTTGGGTATAACCCATATTTTACAATCCCAATTAAGTTCCGCTCAAATCCTGCCCATTTGCCATCTCTAAATGTATGCCACATGTGCATTATTTGAATTTCAAATTCAAATTTATATCATGTGATATAATCTAAATCTATTAGTGTAAAAAATGTTATACACTGATGGTGTATAAAAAAGTTATCCATAACTTATAATATAAAATCCAGAAAACCCACTTGTGGTATTGTTGAAAGTAAAAAAATGCACCTTATCATTTAAAAATATCCAGAAGATCCCTTCGTGATTTAAATTGATGTGGAATGGTGATTTATGACTTGCTACCTATGATTACAGGTAGCAGGTCATATCCTCATTTTTTTACCAGATTATATTTTATTTTAGTCTTACTATTCTCTTTTCTTTTTCAGAAAAAATCTATTTCCGCTATTTTATTCCCTTTTTTATTCCTTTTTTCCCTTTTCTTTCCTCTACCACCGTTCCCCTTCACCCTCACCAATCTATTCTTGTGCCATCCACCCTATTGCCCTCTCTCTCTCCCTACCTTTCCTCCCTCTTTCTCTACCAATCACCACATCCTTCCTTCCATAACACCATCTCTCTCTCTCTCTTTCTTCTCTTTTTCAGTTCTTTCCCTAACTCTCCCCTCCCAACCTCCATTCCCGCTGCCCCTTTATTCCCTATGTGTCTTGCCGCCCCTTCTCTCTAGGGGAAACAACTTAGTCCCAAGAAAAGAAGAAAAGCAGTAAGAGTAGGACTGTCGGAGGTGGTAGCGGTAACTTGTTGCAGGGGTGATGGTGGAGGGAAGGGATGGAGATAAGGAAATAATTTTTAAAAATTTTAGAAATGCCTAAAATGAAATAAAGAAAAGTAAGGAAAGAATAATGAAAGGGAAAAAAAAAAAGTCCGGACAAAATATTAATTTTTTTTAATCATGTGTACTATATTTGCAAATAACTTAAAAGGTAGAAGGTCAATTTCCAAATCAGTTTGAATTACATTTTGTGGATATTTTTGAACAATAAGAGAATTTCCTAACTTTTGCCTCTTATCATTAGGGCGGGGTTGGGGAGGTGGGCTCTGGATTTTACCTTAAACTGTATTAGGGGAGTTCAGAATAAAACAATTAACATTGTACTTTAACTACTTGTAGTGGAGGCCTAGAGGGCTAACAAAACTTTTACCCAAATGGGCCTTAACAGGCTTTGTGGGCTGTGCTTTTGAAATTTGAATTGACCCAATAAAGTGGGCATGTATAACCATTAAATGCTTGTGATGCAACGCATGTCATATATATTTTTCACATATATATATATATGGATAATTTTTTATGCATATATATATTCGTCAGTGTATAATTTTTTTTTATATTAGCAGGTTTGGATTATACCACATAATATAAATTTAAACTTGAAATTCAAGTTATGCACATCATTCATCCAAAACTGTAGTGTAAAAAATCAATATGCTGTCAGTGTATAAAAAATTAATCATTTATATAAATATATACATATATCATTAGAGATCTAGGTAGAATTTGATTGACTGAAGTCAAACTTCAATTTTATAGACAAACTGGCCAATACAAAGGCTCAGTATTTATTTAGTCTGCAATTGAAGAACACCGGCCAAGTGGAACTAACTACTAAGCATTATTTGTAGAAGGCTAAAGCACGACCTGATTATAACCTTTAAACTTCACCTGATTCGTATTTGTCTATGTGTCTTATGTGCGGTGATTTGTCCTACATAATAACTTGCCATATAATTGATGAGAGAGTAAGGCAATTACTTATTTAGAATGTCTGATGATATGGTCCTAATGTCCACCATAATAATATTCCAAAAACAAATTGCAGGTTTATTTCCAAGTGCAAGTGCAAGTTACAAGTCTTAAGCAAAAGTAACAAGGAAAATAAAAAGACTATGTAAAGTCTACCGTAGGAAAAAAAATATGGAAAAGCCAAAATTTATTGAATAGATCATAAAAAATTTCTCAAAAAGATGCATTCTGTAAATCTCACAAAAAATCCCAGGATTTGGAGAACAAGCCTTTAAATTGTTAATGGAACGTAAGATTAAGAGTTACAGCAATTGGTCACAATAAAAAGAGAAGGAAAAAATGCTCATTAGCCAAGAAATTAGTTTTAATAGAAACAGGTAGATCGGACTAAAACTCATTAGCTTTTGTAGAAAGGATTTAAAAAAAAAGACACTTTAACCTTAGAATCAACTCTTTCTGACTCAGAATAATAACAATAGTAACAATCTTAATACAAAAGTGCTATTTTTTTTTTTCCAAAGTTCAATGTAACTTCCTCAGCCCAAGAAGAAGAATAAAATAGACAAAAGTTCTATGATAGAGGATTTGGGCTTGTTTGGATTGGTATTTTTCTTTAAAAATTTTTTATATTTTTCATGAACACATTTTCTAATCAACTTCTTATCTCACAAACATTAAATCCGCTATAGTATATTCTTATACAAAAGCCAGAAAATAGCAATTCAATTGGGTTCTTAAATTTGCAACCAAGGGTAAAGATTTGAAGTTTTTTTTAAAATTTTTTTCTAACACGGAAACAGTGGAATGTAAGAAGCGCCAAGAGAATAAGAGGATTTACACCAAGAACTTCGAATTTTAGGAGATTTGAAGTTTGACAAAGTTTGTTTACAGTGCATAAAATGCAATTCAGATTTTGTGTGGCATCACGGAGAATCTTTTTGTGGCTAAGGTTTTCTGGTCCAATAATTATTAAAACTAGAGAAAAAGGATTGAAGGAATAAAGAAAGTGAGAAAATTGGCTGTGCTTTTGCTATTTACTCTAATTGAACCTGCACGTGCAGCTCATAGATTTCCTCAAGTTTCGGTCTAAACTCTAAAGTCGTCAAAAAAAAAAAAAGAAAAAAAGAAAAAAAGAAAAAGGAGGCACCACATGGACTTCCACTGTCTCGAGCTAAAGTAAACTCAGTCAAAGATCAAGTCGCATGCATATCTTATCAGTGAAGAAATAATTATGGATTCCCACTATATGTCATAACTTTATGACATGCAAATGACTATACATATATTACAATTGAATTCAAGTAAATAATCAAATTGATCATGACCATCATTTTGAGAAGTATAATATGGAG
Organism: Gardenia jasminoides; assembly: GCA_013103745.1. Lineage (NCBI taxonomy): Eukaryota > Viridiplantae > Streptophyta > Magnoliopsida > Gentianales > Rubiaceae > Gardenia > Gardenia jasminoides. The sequence goes on along the minus strand of CM023095.1, from coordinate 9,723,838 downwards.
TAAAACCTGCATGCTAGCATAATTTAGGAGCATACAACTAGTATGAATTTCTTTTATCAAATCAAAGACTCCAATAACATGATCATATCACATAAACCAAATTTGTTCAAGTTAATTTGGTTATACATAAACTATTTAATAGACCAAGCTATCCCTAGGAATTGGACAAGAGCCAATTTTAAGTTGCTTACCCTTCTTTATGTAATAATTTCTTTCTTTTCCTTTCGTTAGTTTTACTTGAGTTTTATTTGCAATATTTTGGCCTTTTGTATGTAAATAGATTACTCTGGTACAGGTATTATGATTACTGATTTGCCTATAGGAAGAGATTTCATTTTTCACTTGTTAACAAGGCTCCTTGAAATTTTTTTCTAGAATGCATGGTGGCAACTTGTATAGTATAGCAGTAAGTTGTAATTTTTCAGCAAATTGATCTCCTTTGTATCTACTTCTCTAACGCTGCATTTTCTAACTTGTAAAGCATTCCAAAACTTTTTTGGTAGCAGGGTAGGAAGTTTTATAGAAACCATAAAAGTAATTACAATACTAGCAATGGAATTCAACAACTTCCTGTTGACTTTTTCTTCATGAACTTTCTTTTTCGCTTCATGTGTCTTATTGTTTGTGATCTTCTTTTGAGCAGTTGAAGTGAACTCCATTGATTTGAAAAAGTAATTTGAATTGATAGTAGGAACTTCTAAGTTGAACTCCATCTTGATTTGAATCATCTTAAAATTGTTATTCTGCTAGAATAAAAATACAATCGTTAAATAGATAAAACTAAAAATAAATATAAAAATAGTTATAACAACTACAAAATCAATTATAATAAAACAGTTAACAATAATAATGTAATAATGCATAAATGTGCATGGTTCAAGCACATATATCTTGCTTTGCTAAAGGTGATCCAAATCTTTGTAGAAGAATCAACTGCCATGTAGCAAGCTTTCTAACTTGTTACTCCTAAAATACAGTAGTCCAACTGTCATTTGTTGTCACTATCATTAGTCTATACAACTAAGAGAGTATAGTTCTACTAACACTGTTTTCACTTGCCAAAATATGAGATAGAAAAAATAGAGAAGAAAATATTATTTCTTTCTTCTAGCTCTCAAAATATTGCTAGAAGTAGTTGCACTAGTATTAGTAGCATTTTCTATATCAAGGTCCATATATATATATATATATAGGTGATGAAAGCGAGACAAAAGCATTAGTTGTAGAGGGCTACTAGTATTTCCATCGCTAACAGCATTCGTACATATAGATGAACAGTTAGTCAAATCATAAGTTACAAACTTACTATTTAATGGTAATAATAAGAGAATTATTGGCTACTTAAATTAGTATTATAGGTTACAAATCTTAGTAATCGAAATAGGTTCAATCCCTAATAATAACAATATTAAAGTCATCTGAATAACACAGTTTCCAAATAACTCATGCAGCTTAAGCAATTAATTCTAAGTTAAAAAGTTACATATTTTATTAAAATACTCCAACAAATAGGGAAGCAGCAGAAGGGACTTGAGGGAGAGGGAGAGACATACGATGCCAAATGATTTTAAACCTAAAGGATGCTTACTAACGTAATCTAAATTCAAGTATCCTCTAAGGCTAAAGAAAGTTACTTCGGATCATCTGTTTAGATTCCCTATCCAAGTTCCATGTTCAGTTTAAAATGCATTGTTTTATCTAATAAAACTGTTGACTTAATAAAAAAGATGTCATGTTAAACTGGACACAGAATTTGGACAAAGAATCTGGACAAAGGATTTGAACTAAAAAAAAGGTAGGGCGTTTTGTGATGCTTCCATAGATTTGCTATTATAGGAAGTGGAGCTACGCTTCAATCACGCCACCATCATATGATCATGCTCGGAAGTTGATCTTAGGTTCCTAGAAGCTGGTCGCACTTGCACAGGGTCATTCTCTCCCTCCATTTGTTTGCTTTAATTTTTACCCCTTTATGGTGGCTTGCAAGTACACTCACTAAATTAAGATGGGAAAACAAGGAAATTTGATGCAGAAAGCTTCCACATTTTCATCGATATTGATTTTTGGTCTGAGACAGTGAGAAAGCCAGAGACATTGATGTTGTTAAGAAGATCAAAATCATTTATTTATTTGGTCCTTCATTTCTAACTATTACCCATTAGTCGAAGATGATCACCAAACTAATGCCATTTTTGAAGCACTACAGATGATCACCAAATTAATGTCATTTGTGAAGTCTAAGGTGAGAAAATTGGCTTTCCAAAGAATGGCACCTTCAGACTTGAAGCGCCCAAAGGATTGGTTCTATGAAAATCAGCCTGGGTGCATATGGTCCAATTTACTGTTAGTTTGGTCATTTATAAAATACTTTTACACTTGTCCCAAAACTAAGGTGAGAAAATTGGCTGTCCTTCTTCGGCAAATTTATCAGAATAATGTTAAAATCAAAATTTATCCTCCGAATGGTGTTTATTTTTTTTTTCTTCTCCATCTTACATGGCTGGCATGCATTAATTTGAATTTTTTTTCAGATTTGACTTAAAAAATTGTGTGTGCAATTTCTTAAAATTTTTAGGTGCAGACATTAAATATCGGCACCGAAGCAACCGCAAAAAATTTACATGAGAGGTGCCGCACAATTAATATGCGGCACCCCTCACATTGGTTAAATAAAATTTCAAAAAATTAAAAAAAATTGGAGGGGTGCATCCATGTGCACCCCTCACATTTATAAAAAAAAAAAAAAAAAAATCTTGGCAAGGAGGTGCCGCACACTAAGTGTGCGGCACCTCTCACATTAAATAAAAAAAAAAAAAAAAAAAATGTGAGTATGTATGCTAAGAGGTTTGAAGGTTCATTCAGGGTTGTCTGAAGAAGAAAGTTTGACTGTATGTAGTGGACTAAATTACGAGAAGCTATCATCAGAAGCTTGTAGTCATCTCACTAAGAACAAAAAGTTCCCATCAAGATCAGCAGGGCAAGCTCTTATCTCTCAGAAATGCAAACTCAGAAGCCTGCTTCATGAGACCAACAGGCCACGCTCTTTCACTGAATCACCTTCTAGCTTGGTGGAAACAAAAAGGAAGGCAAAAAAGGATGAATCTTGTCAACAAATTGTGCTATATGCTGGGAAGCTTGACATTTCAACCGAGAATGAAAGGCTCAGAGCACATTTGCAGGGCATGCAATGGAGAGTATTAGAATTGGAAAAAGTTTGCAGGAAGATGCAAATTCAAATGGCAAAGATGATGAGATCAAGGTTGTCTTCCCAAAGCAATGCTAAATCTTTACCCAGGCTATGTTCTTGATTACGATTTATCAATGAGATTCAATTTTTCATTCCGTTTACCATTGCTTATCTATGTACATAGCATGAGGAGTAGTTTCACATGGGATTACCAAAAGTTTGTTTTCTGCATGATAAAGTTAAGCTGCTGCTCTACAGAGAATAAATTTCCTGGCTGTACATTTTTTTTTAATTTTTTTTATTTATTGAGGGTGCACACTTAGTGTATCCTCACAATAAAAAAATTTTCAAATCAAAATTCAGCTTTATGGTGCGGCACCTCCTAGCATACATTTTTTTTTTTTTTTTTTATTTATGAGAGGTGCCGACACTTGGTATGCACCCGCCAAGATTTTTTTTTAATTTTTTTTTATAATGTGAGGGTGCACATGGAATGTGCGCACCCTCACCCCTAATTTTTTTTTTTTAATTTTTGAAATTTTATTTAACCAATGTGAGGGTGCCGATATTAATTGTAAGCGGCACCTCTCGTAAATTTTTTCCGGGCTTATCGGTGCCGATATTTAATGTCGTAACCTAGAAAATTTTAAGAAATTGCACACATGCCCCCACAATTTTTTAAGTCAAATGCGAAAAAAAAAATTCCAATTGCGCGACATCTGATGCGCAACCGCTAGATGGAGAAGAAAAAAAAAATGAACACCATTCGGCGGATAAATTTTGATTTTAACATTATTCTGATAAATTTGCCGTCCTTCTTCTATATATTCTAATTGAAGCACCATGTTCAACTCATACATTTCCTCAAAATTCCTGCCAAAGCTGTCAAAAACAATTAGCACCACATGGGTGCGGAGCTACGACTAAAGATGAGGGACGGATATGATAACTACTTTCTCCTCGACAGAGTGATTCCCCCATGAGATACCCTAGTAAGTTGTCTCCATTTTGCCATAACAGAAATTTCTAGGAAAATGTGGTCACACTTTTCTATATATTTGCTACTGCACCATTTCTCACGTGAATGGTTAGATATATCTATATACTCCCTCTGCTCCGGAAAAAATTCAATAAAAATTTTAACTAATTTGTTAAGACTACTTTTTATTTTTCTATTCACTCATATTTCTCTATAATTAATTTATGTAATTTACTCTCCCCTAATTAAGAAAAGTTGATAGTTTGAATAAGGGTAACTTTGGAAAGAATTTTATAAATGTTTTCATGATAAAATAAAATGACAAATAAAAGAGACATGATTTGGAGATTTTAAATAAGAACAGAGAGAATACTTTACAGTACAATAGTTGATTTAGTTATTACTCCTCTCGCGAATATTATTTTTAACCAAAAAAAGGGGTAAAAGGGAAAAAACCTACGTAACAATTAGATATAACCTCGTTAATTCTCAGTTAGAACAACACTATTATTTGTAGGATTGACAATCCATCTATACAATTTGAAAATTGCCTCGACATTTTTAAGTGTTCTCAAGAAACAATACAATTCATACAAAAAGGAGCAACTAAATTTCAACTAATAGTAGAACATGATTTTCTTTTTGAAGCACACAGTCACTTTCTTGAGTTGTATTATACATTTTTTAAATAAGTAGTACCTCTAGAAACATTTAATTGGAGCTAAGCTAGCAGCAATTTTATAGCAAGAAGATTCTATTTGCTACTCTACTTGATTTACATATTCAAATTAGACAACTCATTTAGAAGCTTGAAACCATAAACTCGAAATTGATATAGAAACCATTACATGTGATTCAATTTGGTCGAGGAAAAAACGATAACTTCTCTCTTGATCTTGGTCCTGGTCTTTGTTTGGCACTACTGAAGTCGCTGAGAGTGTGTGCTGCCAACAAGATAGCGTCTTACAATATTTACGCCAAAAAAAAAAAAAAAAAAATTTAGAGATGAAGGAGGAAGAGAGTCCGGCCTGTTGTTTGTTGGCTATTATTCAGTAGCTAAACCAGATAGAAGCCTGATATCAGAGTGAAAACAAGATTCCATAATGGAGATCCCCTCCAGCAGCATCGCTAAGCGCTTTGATTTTGATTTACTTCATTATCTGCAGTCTGCCTCCAGCACTACTAGCGCCATTGATTTTGATGATGATCCCCCGCCCTCCAGCACTAGCACTAGTTGCTTTGATTTTGCTTTATATGATTATCTGCACTCGCGCCACATCTCCTCCAGCACTGGCACTAGTTGCTTTGATCTTGCTTTAGATATTCTAGCCGAGGTCGGTAGGTCGATGATGGGTACTCTCTATCTGGAGAAGACAGTAATATTATTGAAAACCTTTTTTCTGTATGTAAGAAAGTGTCGGAGGAGGAACCGTGAAGATCTTTTGAAGCATGATCAGGAGGATAGGGGTAAAGCGCTTTTGGAGCATGAGCTGGAGGACAGGGGTAATAATATATCTGAAAGTTTGAGACGTAATATTATCTGTTTCAGAATTCAAAATGTGGCTATCAGGATGATTCATGATCTTGGGTCTGCATTACTTCAATACAAACATTCTCTTTGGTCAGATGAACACATCTTGCAATTGGCAGGAATCAGATCCGAGCAAAATATCGCATTGTTTTTTGAGACAGAGATCGTGAAATTATGCACTAGCGTCTTCGATTGTTACTCACCCGGAGATCCACAGCTACTCATGAATCTTATTGGCGTCCTTTTAGTGACTCTGGCCAGTGAATTCAACGATGAACAGCGGGAGATATTGATTACCATTCGAAGGAAGCTAATGTTCCTATCGAATCTCATTGGCTTTGCCACAATGCGGGGTGTTGAGTGTACACAATTGACAGATCTCTTGACTCCCGTGGCAGCTGCGGCTGCACGCCCGGTTTCTGTATCTCTATCTGAAAGAGGTAATTTCTCTGTGTTCGGACAAAATATATCTGAAATTCTTGAGCTGATACACAAGAAGGTAAATGCTCTTGATCCTCAAATCCTAGAAACTTGCATACATGTCCTGACAGCTTCAAAGAAACAATCAAGGTCATCAAATGCTCTAGCACTTGAGGGGAACAAGTGTCCAATGGTAGTCCCATTTATTGACTCTCTCCATGATCATCTTGTGGATCTACTAGGTTCTTCTGCCAGTTCTCAGGTTCCAAATCAAATGCTAAAACTCTATCAGGGAGTAAGGTACCTGAAAGCCGTTGCTAAAACAGAGGAGAAACTAGGTGATGAAATGAAGGACTTTATTGAACTTGCAGTCTGTGATGCAGGAATTATGATCTTGTCCCTTTCTGTCAATGAAATCAAAGAAAGCTTGCCCATGCCCAAAGAAACAGATCTTGGGCTGTTTCATTTGCACAAAGTTCTCAAGTATATGATGGCAGAGATTGCACACAATTATCCACTAACATTACCATATTCATCATTTAATTATCCTAGATGCAATGAGTTGGGCTGTATGGATTTTTTCCTAGAAAATCTTAAGCAACTAGCGAGGTGTCATGAAGCTGATGATTCAATTGTTTTCCTCTTGGATAGAATCCAAATGGTCCAGAAAGATCTCGAATTCTTAAGACCTTTCCTGGAGAACATCAAGGAGCAGCGCTATCAGAATGGAAAACTCCAAGCCTTCTGGAGTCATGTTATGGAGGCTGCATACAGGGCAGAGTTACTGATTGACTCGGCACTTGTTGGTGATAAATATGAAGATTCTTTGGATGCTGTTGCTAGAGATATCAATCTTCTGAAGATTGAGGCCCTAGAAATCCATAATGGTCAAACCCAGAGAGTTGACAAGACTTCCATTCACATACCATCACTACTTACTGCAACCGTACACAATGAAGATCTGGTGGGTCTCGACCACGCGGTGGAAACTATCACTCATCGACTTACAAGAGGATCAGAGCAGTTGGTTGTTGTTCCCATCGTGGGTATGGCTGGGCTTGGTAAGACCACACTAGCCAATAGAGTTTATACTGCTCCTTCAGTTAAGTCGCGTTTCCATGTTCGTGGCTGGTGTTGTGTTTCTCAAATGTACAGTATGCACAGTTTGTTAGTTCAACTTTTGTGCAGTATTTTTTCCAAGAGTCTTGACGAATATCTTAAGACGGATGAAAATGATTTGGCCCTGGAGCTAAGGCAGGTTTTGCAGAGAACTAGGTATCTCCTTGTTTTGGATGACTTGTGGGACGTCAAGGCATGGAATTTGTTGGAAAAATCATTGCCGAATGATGTCAATGGAAGCAGGATTCTTTTCACCAGCAGATTTCAGAATTTGTCTTCACAATTCAAACCTGATAGCTTGCCTTACCATCTCCGCCAGCTTACTGATGAAGAGAGTTGGACATTGTTGGAGAAAAAGCTATTTGCCAAAGAAGGTTGTCCTCCAGAACTAATTGAAGTCGGATCTCAGATAGCAAAAGCTTGCAGGGGCTTACCCCTTGCAGTTGTCCTTGTTTCTGGAATTCTTGCTACTACTGCACAAGATAGCTGGGAAGAACTTGCAAAAAGTCTATGTTCTATCGTCCTTGATAATGAATACTGCATGAAGACACTTGAACTGAGTTATAGTCGGTTGCCAGATTATTTGAAGCCATGCCTTCTATACTTTGGTGCACTTCCAGAAGATATGGTTTTTCATGTCCGAAGCTTGCTATGGCTTTGGATCTCTGAAGGATTTGTGCAACAGACTAAAGGAAAGAGCTCAGAGGAAGCAGCTTATGACTACTTGATGGCTCTAATTGATAGAAGTTTAGTAATGGTTACTGAACAAACAAGTATGAGTGGTGCCAAAGCCTGCCGGCTTCATGATTTGGTACATGAGTTTTGTGTGAAAAAAGCCAAGGAACAAGGTTTTCTACATACTATTCATAGTCGGAAAGACCTTTTTTGTCTTGCTGGACCAAGGAACCCCCAAGGAATTAGTGTTCACTGTACAACGGAACTGAAGATTTGGGAGTTAATGCTATTTTTTCCCAATTTACGCTGCTTGTTCTTTTTTAATATAAAGGAAGAGAAGGATTTGGGGATTTTGTTTCCTAAACTTCTTAGAGTCTTGGATTTGGGGGATTTGAGCTTCTATAAATCATTTCCGATGGAAGTAGTACTGCTTGATCACTTGAGATTCCTGGCGCTGAATGAAGTACCCTACATCCCATCTGCGATAGCCAACCTCTCAAGGTTACAAATTCTTATCGTAAAACATTCATATAGAGGCATTGTGTTGCCTAATACTATTTGGAACATTAAGACATTGAGTTATCTACGTATTACACGTTGGGATAGTGGTTTTATTTTTCCAGATGGAGATCATGAAGTATCCCCAGGTTTAGATCATTTAGACTCTTTAAGCCTTGCAATTGACCCCTCATCTCAAAGCTTGCAAGAGCTACTGAAAAAGTTACCAGGCATCCGGAGGCTAAAATGCACGAGACACTTCTCAAGAAACGCTACCGGAAATCGCAACACAATTCTTGTGTTTGACTGTTTGAGTCGACTAGAATCACTTCATTTGAATTATTTTCATGGATATGGATTTATATTTCCAGAGAATTTGAAGAAGTTGGCTCTCTACCTGACTAAACTGCCATGGAGTGAAATTTCGGCAATTGGAAAGTTGCCCAAACTTGAAGTGCTTAAATTACTCCAGGATTCCTTTGTCGGGGAAGAATGGGAACTGAAAGAAGGGGAGTTCCCTAACCTCCGAGTCTTGGAGTTGTCATGGTTGAGAATTCGCAACTGGACTGCATATTCTGGTAATTTTTCCTGCCTTGAGAAATTGGTTATGCACTACTGTTTGGACCTGGAAGAGGTCCCTTCTTGCTTAGGGGAATGTCCGACTCTTGAAATGATTGAGGTGAAAACTTGCTGTGGGTCTGTTGTAAACTCTGTAAAGCAAATTCAGCAAGAACAGATGGATATGGGAAATGAGGATCTAAAGATTTATTTAATTGAAGATTATGATGAAGAAGAGACGAATTCCTCAGAAGCAGATTCAATTCCCTCAGACGCAGAGGAGATTTCCTCAGAAAGAGAGTGAACGTACAGTGGGATTCCACTCATCAGGTCAGATAAAATTATATTTGCTTATCTTGAATCAATTCAATTATATAATGATTCATGTTGATTTTCATCTGTTTATCTGTCGAATCAGTTCAATGATATATTAATCCATTTATATCTCAAAGCAATTTCTGGAGGCTTCCAAATTCTTCTGTTTAAACCTCATGCTGCAATATAACTTTCTGATTGCAGTGGCAAACACATTCTTGCATTAACCAATCCAACGTCAGCTAGCACAATCTGTTTCATTGTTGAATAATGTTCATATAGGGATTTAGACTCTCAATTTCTTGACCTTTATAATTTGCACAACATTGTTATATGATGAAAAGCATGATTCATGGACATTGAGATCCAGAAATAGCTTTAACTATCTGAAAGCATGCATCTTCTTCACTACATTTTGCTGAGGTACAAACATTTCTTACTCTTCCTAAGCAATATTCTAAAGGAAGCAATTTTTCTTAGTTTTTTTGTTTTTTTTAATAATGTTGTTTGATGTTTTATTTTCCATTTTAAGTGGTGAATTGTTCGAACTGATCAAAATGACAAATCAGAGAAACTAGATGACCTTTTTTTTGGGTTGATCTGTATACCTCTTCATTCAACTGATCTAGTACTGCAATTATTCCATCTTCCGGAGCAGATTTAGTGTGAAGACTGAAGCATTCATATCTCTTCTTGATTTGGTCGTGATCATTCCACTCATCAGGTTAGATATAGTTGTATATGTATGTTAAATCAGTTCAATGCTATATAATTGCTCCTGTCCTTTCTTCATCTGTACATACGTCGAATCAGTATAATAATTCATGTTTAATCATAAGCGATTTCTGGAGCTTCCAGATTGTTTGGTTTGAAATTGATGCAGCTCTAGTACTTTGTCATTGCAGGGGCAAGCACAGTCATGCGTTCTATTAATCCAACATTGTCTATCATAATTTGCTTGTAAAATGTTCTCCGCGCTCTGTTCTGGTTTGACGTTTATTAGTTTTTATAGTTTATGATCCCAATTCTCGAAATCTTCTTCAATGCTGCTACGGATTGAAATGATCCATATAACCAGCAGACTACAAGCATATATGCGAGATTCACTTTTCTGTTACTTTCATGTACTCCAGTAATACAGAAGATTTTGACTTGCTTCTTGAAGCAATTTCAGGACCTTTTTGAGTCTTCTGTTTGAACCTGTTGCAGCTACATAAATTTGTGATTGCGGTGGCAAGAAGAATCATTGATTAATCAATCCAGCGTTATACATCAGGAATCTGTTTCTATAATGTTCTTCATGTTCTTTTCTCGTTCGAGGTTCAACATGTTTGTATTTCATCATCCCAAATTGGTAAATCTTCTTTGATGAACCTAAGATTGATGCGATGCTTAGAAGTTAAAAACCAGCAGAGCACAAGCATACATGCGAGATTAACTTTCCCGTTCGGTTAATGTATCACAGTTAAGAGTGACACATATAATTGTTACTTCTGTTTTTCTCAACAAAGAGCCATAGAACTCAATTGATAGATATGTTAAAACATACAATAACTATTTCGCAATAAATATTAAGTGGAGACACCAAGAAAAGGAAAAAAAAAAAAACTAGATTGTGTAATTTCTCGAAAATGTTTCCATTAACAGAATGCCAAAGCTATAGACATCGCACTTTCTTGACACTTTACCTTCAGATCCATACTCTGGTAGAAATTGTAATATCAATATTATTATCCTACTTGTTTGAGGAAAGCAATACGAGATAAACACGGGGAATCACGCACAAGATTATAAAATTACAGTATATATGCATCAGTTCAGCTATCGCTTAGGATTTTAAGTTTGAGTCACCTCCCCTAAATGACTTTGTTATGTAGCCGGTTGTTGCAAGTGTGTTTGTTATCACCGTACTTTCACCTCCACTAAATAACTTTGCAATGCCAAAGTCACTCACGTGATCAGTCATGTGTTGATTCCCTAATATGTTAAAATGTCCACTTCACCCTTCTATAATTTTATGTAAAGTGGAAACTTGATGGAAAATAGTCTATGTAACATCATTAGTTGAAAGACCAATAGTGTCATTACTTAAATGCTAAATCAAATAATGATTTGACCACTTTGTATAAAAGTATAGAAGGATTAAGTTGATAAATGCAAATGCTACAGGAGGATAAAGTGGATATTTATATAAATTATAAAAGGATTACATGGATGTTAGGATTTTATCACATATGCTTTTGGAGTGTGTTTGGTATAAATGCTGTAATTTATTATGCATTTTATCCATTTTCTACTTTATATAAAATCATAAGACGGTTTTGTGTTGTGAAATTTTAAAAGGATCATCTGGCTTTATATAACACCACAAGGGGATATAAGTAATTTATCTATAATAGTTGATGAGGTGCCATGGTGGAGATAATCCAGTGTGGTTGCTACGTCTATTATTAAGTTTAGCCTTTGTAGGAAATCAAGGAAATAATTGTAGAATACAACCACCTTTCAAGGCTTCCTTTCGGCAATCGGCATGAACTCCAAAACTAAAGCTCCAGAATCATGGTTAGAGCAACTCCTGAAGACTTGTACTAGATTTCGATGGCAAATGTTATGCAGGACTTCACATTTGGCATCAAAACTTTTAAATGCTGCTTCTGCTTGCAAGTTAAAAAACTTTTATTGCCAAAATATTTTAATCACTAAGGACTCCCTTGTAAATGTCAGGAATCAAACAAGTAAAGGAGTGGAAAATAAAAAAAAATTTATTTATTAAGAGTACTTTTCCTTTGATTAAGTACATGTAGCTAAAAGTTAGTTCAAGAAAAACTGCCTCAGTATGCTAAATCTTCCTCATACCAATTGAAGGTATGTTGCAGAGAAAAGTAAAGAGATCCACGTAACCCGCGTGTTAACTTCAATGATCTACACGAATTTCTTTAGTTAGAAATCTCTTAGGTTGAATTTTGTTTTACTAAATTAGTGCTATCTATTACCAACACAAACCCACACAAATTGTATAAGATAAACCCTAAATTTATCTTATTTTTCTCTTATTTTTTGGACATATTTCAGGGTGTATTTTTTTCAAGATTATTCTAAAAAAATCTCATTGAACAATTTGTGTATTGGTAAGTCTTGCTAGCATAAGTTTAGGGTATATTTATGGACAAATCGGTTATACAAATCTTCGTGGCAACCAGAAACCAGCTTGGAATTAGCGTCCTTAACCTTATTTGGGCTGCAAATGTTCCTACAAACTGTTCATGGGCGTGGAGGAAGATGCTGAAGATGAGAGATAAAGTTCAGCCTTTTATTAGGTGCTTGATTGGGAATGAAACTGATACATAGTTTTGGTATGACTACTGGCATCCCATTGGCCTTATATAATAATTTCTTTCAAAACCCGTCGTTCAATTTTGGACTTACAAGATCTGCAAAGGTTGCTAGCTGTATCCAGGGGATGGTTGGAGATGGCCACAAGGAAGCAGAAGAATAGGTGAAGTTAAAAGCTGATCCAACCGACTCCCCCCATATTTCTACCTAATCTGCAGGGTAATGATGAGGCAAATTTCCATGTGAGGTAAATAAAAGAAAAGAGAGGTTTCCTATTTCTGGAGGGATGCTACCTTGAAGGCCTAAGTAAGAGATATTCAAGGCCACAACTCTATGGTGGCGAGAGGAACATCTCACTCCAATCCAGTTGCACACTGTGATATTTGAAGTCCAATTTCTCGTCAGTAAATGTGATGAATCAAACAGTTGGGATTCTAAGGCACGTAATGCTGATTCATCTGTTTGGATGCCGCGTCTGATGAGGCTATCGAAGCAGTAGGAAGACTTAGCAGCAGTACATGATGAAAAAGGATGGCAACTATATCCATGAGAAACAGTAAAAAGTTGCAGGGCAAATAAAATAAGCAAAAACTACAGGCCAGATGCCTCAGTATATGTAGTATTGGAGCCTATTTGAATGGTCTAACGTCCAAAAATATTTGTGAAGTAAACCAATTTAACACCAAGATAGGAAGTAAACATTTGAATTTGAGAAGCAATCAAATGAGTATGAGAAGGTTTGTGAAATTGAAGACTTACAAATCCAGATGCCTCAATCCTACTTGTAGTTTTGGAGCCACTTCCTTAAACTCCGCTGCTGAAGATGGTCCAACGTCAAAGGAAATATTTGAGAAGCAAATTATTTTATTCACTAAAATAATGGATTTATCCATTAATCAGACATTTAATTGCACTTGCAAATGTCAATGATAAATACAGATTAGTAAACTTTAGTGGTTTTACCAATTTTTTATTTAATATCCAATGACTTTAAATTTAATCTTGTGTACATTAACAGTATTTATATACTAGCGGGTATAGATACATACTACATACAAGAAAATTGAAGTCCAAATTCAATTAGGGTTAGGTGGCATGTCTATGTTTGTTAGTATATATAGTGTCAATACATGCAAGATTAATTGATACTTTATTATCATTATCATTATTTTTTGGCATGCCTAATGACTTTATACGCTAAGATTGCGAAGAAAGAGATTAAGTTTTCAAACATCTTATTTGATTTCTTTTATACTAGTACGTTTAATTAAAATCATTAACAACAAGTCATCTTACTCCCATAGTTTAGTTTTACATGGTCAATAGTACTTCACCAATAAAAAATTCGTACGGTAGTAAATAAATGTTTTGAAGTATACTTATTGGAACTTTCAGTAAGTATTTGTGAAGAGTTATACTTTCGATTTCTTAAAATGTGGATTCTTGAAAGTTGGAAGGGTCTTCAAGGCAGCATTTCCTCTAAAATAAGTGTTGCATATAACTTTACGTTACTTTTGAAATTAGACCAATGACCAAATTACATATATGCAGGGCTGTGGCACCTCCCAAAAAAAAGCACCTAAGTTTTGAGAAAATTAAATTTTTGATATATGATTTTAAGAATTTTGACATTAACTCCTTTGCCTTGCCCCTAAAATTTCATTAAATTTTCTTGGATCCTATCCCTTTCTCTATAAAGATAGTTCTTTCTCCTCTTTAAATGTAGGTTAATTTTAGAAACCTTCCCTTAGATTTAACCTAATATCAGTTAAAGCTCGAAGTTTCAAAATCCACTTATTTATCTTATTTATATGACGTGATGCCTCAATTAGAAGCATTGGAATGATGATGTTACCCTCAAAGTTTTCCAACTCTTCATCCAGCAAAGGCTTGGGAAAACAAAAGAAATCCTAAAGCTAAAATATCTGAAAATAGAATAGCAAGAATGCCATCTAAAATATTTTTCCCATCTTTATTGCAAAATTGTTGCTCTAATGTTGAAACTAACCTCTTGAAGTTTTCGCTGTAAGGTTCCATTAATGTGTTTTTGGATAAATACCTTATTAAGTGCATTAATAGAAACTAATTTTCTAGTAATGAGTAAGGATGGCAATGGGATGGGGGCTCCCGTCCTTGTTCCCCCTCCCTCCCGGTTGCCAGATATATCTCCCCCGCTCCCATTACCTCCCAAGCCCTACCTCCATCTATCTCTATCCACTCTGGCCTACTTTCCTTACAGGCAACCATGGGGAGAATCTGACCTTTTCCTGACTCTAGACAGTTTTGATTATTTTTTTTTCACTTCTTGTTTTCATTATACTTCTCCTTATTTTATGTTTATCTTGTATTAATGAAATAGGTACAGTAGCTTCCTTCTTTCAAACAACAACAAAGTATAATTTACAAAAACAAAAAATAGTAATGCAAGTACTTAAAAGGCGATAAAAAGATACATAAAAAGAAGAAGATAATCAACGGCAACAAATAGAGATTCTCATCTTCAATTTACTAGTGCACTACAATCATCATTTGAACAGGTTATCACATCAAACCAATATTTCAAAATCAAATTCATATTCATACTTGGCCATTGTAAGAACACAAAAAAAAAAAAAACCAAAAACAAAAGTTTTAGCAACTGATCAGGGAAGTATGAGTTGCCAAGCTTATTTTGTGGTTTATATATTTTAAGTATAATTTTTTATATTTAATATATTCGGGGGACATGTGGGGATCGATTACTTCTTCATTGCCTTGTTTTTTTTGGCGGGATGAAAATGAGCCCATCCCCGCTTTTGCTTCGCCTCAACTTCCACCTCATTTCTCTCTCCGCGTGGTGTGTAGCCTGGGCTATGTTTTCAGACTAGGACCGGCATCAAAGCATAACTTCGGTGGGTGATGGGTCGATGGGTTCGTCGAGTCGAATCGGATGACGTCATAAATATATATATAATAATATATAATCAAAATAGTATATAAATTTTTTTTAAAAAATAATATATAAAAATTCCCTCAAATTGGTAGTTTTCAACTTTATATATATAAAATTTTTTCTTAAATTGGTGATTTATGACTTTATATATAAATTAGAGAATTTTATATTTAATAAATAATTTGATTTAAAGAATATATATATATGAGGTAGAAATGTAACTATAAAAATATATTGGATTAATTTTACACTTTATTAAAATAATGAGAGGTTAAAGCATATTTACTAAAACTTAAAAAGTGAGTTTGAAAGGATATAATGGGTTAAAGGTCAAAAAAAAAAAAAAACTTGTCAAATAGTCAAATCCGTTAGCGGGTTCAGTCCAGACGGTTTTGGCCGTTTAACCGATTTTTAGGTTTGAGGATTGACTGGGCGGATGCAGGCGGTTCCGGTTCAACGTCGAACGGTTAGTCCGGTCGAGTTTAAAACACAAGCGATGTTGGAACGGATTCAGAGCAATGACTAGGCGGCACGAAGGCCAACCACTTCCCAGCAATACGTAACTGAACGAAGTGTCGATCCATTTAGCGGTAAAATAATGCAGGAAAAACTTTAAAGGGACAATAACGAAACAAAATAGTACTTTGAGAATGAAAAGAATACAAGTTCAAAGTAAAAGCAATCGGATGTGGGTTAGTCTTACATGCACAAGGTAATCTAACTAAAAACTAGGCGGTAGTTAAAATGCACTACCTCCTATTTACATATATACAATGCCAACTAAGGACTAAGGGTAATGGGGTGGCCCTGCGGCCAATGAGATACTCTTGGACTTAGTTTCCGGGATGGCATACTTATTGGTGGCCATGAGACCATTGCATTAGTCGCAGGTGCGACTGCAGCGAGTCGCAGCAGTTCTGTGGTGTGCAGGTGAAATCGCGGCGAATTGACTTCATGCCAATTCTGCTTTGTTTTGGTACGCCTTTGCACGGTGCGCTTCATGAGGTATTCGCCGATTAAAGTGGTTGGAAGCTTGGAGATTAGTGGCATTCACCGGTGTTTCTAACAATGCC